>JAGPOW010003648.1:32773823-32803233 GCA_030014935.1 Caiman crocodilus
GACCACAAGGCAGAATGATAGCTAAGCCTTTGCTTGTGTCAAGTAATCATTTTAACTGTGTTAAGCATTTTCTGAGTAAAATGCAGCAAGTGAGTCTGTGTCTGTGTGCTGTAAAGTCAGCTACAGCAAGGAACAAGATAAGACAAAGAAGTAATTGTTCTAAGTACAGTGATCGTGTCCTTAAGAAGTATCTACTGCAAGTTCTTTCTAACGTATCATACTGTTACTGTTACTTAACTTTTAGCTTTTAAAAAGTGCTAGTTCAGCTTAATAGAAATATGCTGTTATGAAGATTTGTGAAGTACTGCCCAAGTATTGCTTTTGTTAACCCTATAGTCTTGCCTTGTAAAAAGTGTAAAAGATCGCCCCACCCATTAGGAGGGGCCATTTTGCCTCTTTGCTGGCTTAATGGTCATTGCAAGAGCAAATATACTGCAGTAAAACTTTACCCGAGTTGTCTGGTTCCTATGCAGCTAGACAATGAACCCCAGGGAGTTTTCTCCTGCCACATTAGTGCTTTCCTGAATGCAGGTCCAAACTCTTCTCTCTGGCATGTGTGTGTGTGGCTTCCCTGCATCCATGTGACCACTGCCAAGAAAATACCCCTGCCCACTTGGCTCCAGTTTGATACACCAGAAACCAGCATTTAGGCAGCATGAATAGCTCAGGTGCTGTCCTGAAAGCATGTCCCAGGGCTATGCCCAGGTTTTGTCTCAAGAGTGGCATTGGGGTGCACACTGAGGGCCTCTCTGAGCTGCCTGGGACAGCTTCGGAGCTGTCAACACTGCTTAATTCCCAGTATCTGGCGTTTTAGGCTCTTTTTTCAAAAATGGTTCCAAGGATGGGAGGGGTACCATATAGACATGCCACTACTGTCTGTTTCATAGCATAAATGAGGTGATGGTTGCAGTACCAGTCATGCCAGGCTTCCTCAGTTTGGATGTTTAGTTAGTGCTCTATCAGGATACCATTGTTGGTATTATACCAGCACTACTCCTAACAAACTTGTTAGTTGTAATAAAGATACTCCAAGCTCTAGTTCTCAGTAACAAGGACTCTTCGGAGTTTCTTGTTCACACAAAAGAAGTACTAGATAATAGCATCATGCCTCATTCAGGTATGAGAATAACCAGTTATCTGTCAGCATAAAATACAGCCCCTATCTTAGTTCAAAGTATTCAGGGTTCCCAGGCCCCTTTTATACATTCATCAAAGCAGCTTGATGTTTACAGTGTCCACATCCCAGTTGTCACCTGAAGAGGTTTATTTGGTGTGATCATCCACATCCAATCTCACCAGATATTACACAGGTTATTGTGACTTCCTCACCTATCTGTTTTAAAGTTTTAAAAGGAACTTTAAAAACTGAAAGGATTTTCTATTTGCAAATTTGCAAAAGACACGGAGAAGACATTAAAATTTGCTTGACTGTAAGAAGAAAAATAAAATTCCTAGGCAGCACTGAAAACTGTTAACTGAGTACTTCGATGGAATACAGACTTATTTCTGGGTTCTGAAAAACAAATTAAAGCCCAAGGGTTAACAAAAGGATAAAAAATTCAGTAACAGATTTAGAACAATAACCAAAGACTCCACTGATAAAATAAAGCAAGAAAGCAAAATAGCAAGCAAACAAGCAAGCAAGAAAGAAAACCCTTGCTTGATTTTTCTAGTTGTATATCTACTTGGCATTGTGGAGGGAAACCCCTCCCCAAAAACTTTCATTTATTGCACATGTCAGTAATCTAAGCTGTTAGCAAAAAAGAATACATAAGTTAATAATAATCATATCTGTACATTTTACAATGGGTTTTATTTGTTTTTATTCCAATTAATTTAACAGTTTCTTATAAGCCCCAGCAAGGCATCAGCTTAGTTTTTACTTTAGTTAACTTATACCCCTGAGATATCTAATCCTTCTCTTTAATTTACAAGTGTACTTGATAAACATAGACGTTCAGTCATTTTAACTTACTCCATCCAGCTCTTAGTGTTTTAACCTATAACTTTAGTTTCTTGTTTTTTCCAGACAATATTCTAATGCCTTATTAGTTAACAAATTTTGAGACTTTAACTTATTTATCTTCTACTTAAGAGGTACAACTTGAGATGCAAATCATACCTTCAATGGTTGTGCACTAATTCCTAGTGCTTATCAGCACTAGTTTCACTGTCCACCAAAAACTGTTATACACATAGGATGCATCTACATGTGTGCTTTACTGTGGAGCTGACTAATTAGCTCTGCAGTAAAGCATCATATCTACACATCTGGTACTATTAGGCCAGAGTAAACTAAATAACTTTGCCATAGGATAGTACTGCCCAACACAAGTACTATCCTATGGTGGAGTTATTTACTCCGCGGCAATGCATATGTAGATGCTGATGGGGCTGGTTGAGGCACAAGGGTGCTTCAGTGTGGGAGCTGCCTGCCAACTAGCCCCATACTAGAGCACCCTCATGCCCCAGCCAGCCCCTCTGCATGCTGAATCAGGTCAGAGAAGCCCTGGGCTGACAGGCTGATCCCCAGGGTCCCCTGCCAGCTGGAGCTGCACCACACCAGCTCAACAGGTGAAGGTTCTGGGTGCACATATAAATGCTGTGCCCAGGAAGAACAAACTCCAGTGAGCACGGTGCCAGAGTTTATTCGGGCACATTAATTGAATGTATAGATGTGCCTATATTGTGCTATCTCTCTGCTCTGCAAAAGTCTTTCTTTTATTGCAGTGAGTATCTTTAAGGCAAAACAATCCAAAAGTATTGGGTTTCTTGGCACATGAAATGTGATGTGGTATTGAGACTTGAGCCTCGAAGACATGTGCCCAAAACCATTGCTGATGTCAAACACTGAAAATCCTTTTATCACAGGAGAAATCACTTTTAGTAGTTAATCACAAGCTCAGACCTCCTTTATCTCACTCCATCAAGCATTCTGTGAGGAGAGGGAGGTGGTTGTTTCTGTTTTACTTCTTTTGATATCTGTATTGCCAGCACCATAGGAGCTACCCTGACAGTCTTACTTTGGTACTTAGTAAAAAAATGTTTTTCTATGAATCTATAAGTCTACAGTTCTACAAGCCCTAAGAATCATAGAATCATAGAAAATGAGGGTTGGAAGGGACCTCAGGAAGACATCTAGTCCAAACCCCCACTCAAAGCAGGACCATCTTCAGCTAGATCATTCCAGCCAGGGCTTTGCTGAGCTGGGCCTTAAAAACCTCCAAGGACAGATATTGCATAACCTCTCTAAGTAACCTGTTCTAGTGCTTCACCAGCCTCCTTGTGACAAAGTTTTTCTTAATATCTAACCTAAACTTCCCTTGCTGCAATTTGAGACCACTGCTCCTCGTTCTGCCACCTACCACCATTGAGAACAGTCTAGCTCCATCCTCTTTCAAACCCCCCTTTAAGTAGTTGAAAACTGCTGTTAAATTGCCTTTCAGGCTTTTCTTCCCTAGACTAAATAAGCCTGGGTCCCTCACCCTCTTCTCATAAATCATGTGACCCAGCCCTCTCACCATTTTCATTGCTCTCTGCTGGACTCTCTCTAATTTGTCCACCTCCTTTCTGTAGTGAGGGGCCCAAAACTGGACACAGTACTCCAGATGTGTCCTCAACAGTGCAGAATAGAGGGGAATAATCACTTCCCTTGATCTGTTGGCAATGTTCCTAGTAATGCAGTCCAGAATGCCATCAGCCATCTTGGCAACAAGAGCACACAGCTGACTCATATCCTGTTCACAGTCCACTGTAAACCCCAGGTCCTTTCCTGAAGAGCTGCTGCTTACTCAGTTGGTCCCTGGCGCTCCTCTTTTTGCTAACCTATCTGTAGAAATCTTCTTGTTACCTTTCATGTCCCTTGCTAAGTGCAACTCCAATTGCACTTCAGCCTTCCTGATTTCTTCCCTGTATGCCTGAGCAATATTTTTATACTCACCCTAGTTATCTGTCAAAGCTTCCACTTCTTTTAAACTTCCTTTTTGTGTTCAAATTCGCCAAAGAGTTCACTGGTAAGCCAAACTTTTTCCCTCTCATATTTGCTATTTTTCCTACACATCAGGATGGTTTGCTCCTATGCCCTCAGTAAGGTTTCTCTAAAATACAACCAGCTTTCCTGGATTCCTTTCCCCCTCAGACTGGCTTCCCAGGGGAAAGGACTGGCTCTTCCCTGGCTTAAATGCAAGCATGGGGCTATCTCCCAACATCTAGATTTATGGGCTGCAAGAAATTCACTCTGGGCCTGGGACATGAATGGCTTTTTGTGTCTAACCATTCATGCTGGGATCATCAAGCTCAGAGTTGCAAGCAGCTTCCATGCTCAGAGGTTCCTTTTTCACATTCTTACCCTCTGTGTCTTTGCTTATTTGACATGCCTACAGCTGTGCCTTCGCCTTTCATTCTCTGAGTCTTCTGCTCAGTTGACAATTTCCAATGTAGGATCCAGTCACTGTCCTTTCCAGCTTGTTTAGCTCTATCTATACCTTGATTTCTCCAACCACAAGTGTAACTATGAAGAACGTATCCAGGATCCTGTGCCATCCACTGCTGTAACTACAGTCAGGAGTCAATTTCTTTACCCCATCCTTTACCTATACTCCAACAAGCACCAGTTTACCCTGTTTTTTTGTTTGGTTTGGGGGTTTTTTTGCCATCACGGACAGTAGTCTAAGCTTTTATGGAGAGTGTTGCACCATTATGTTAATTAAATAAAATGATTCTTTGAAGGAGCTACTAAATCTTCCTCATTCTCTTTTCCCTCTAGTTTACTATAATCAGGCAAGATAGTGAAAATATGTTTCTGCACTTGTCATAACATGTCATGTGTCTGCACTGCTTGCTGTCCAGCCAGCAGGACTTGTAACTTCCACTGTTCAAAAGTTAGTGTGACCTCCTGTCTCACTCTTATCTTAAGTTGCTATGACTCTGACTGTCATCTTTGTAGCATGTTACTATAACCTTTGAGTGCCCATTTCCATAACCTGTAAAGTTCTGCCTTTTTCACTTTCACTTTTTAATACATCTACTTCTGTCATGACTTTACTTACTCCTGTCCATGTACCAATATACCCACCATTTTCCTTAAATTCATATGGACCTTCTTTTTCTGCTGCCCATTGGGTCCAAACTTCACTAAACTCTGAGGGGATTTGAAGGGGGAGAAGAAAGAGACTAATCACTTTAATTAATTTGTCATCTCTCTGGGTTATGATCCCTAAGAGATAAGGGCTTGTTACTTGCCGAAATTAGTAGTCAGGGTCACTAATGTTGCACTCTGGTAAGTGTAGTCAGAGGTGAAGTAGTACCAGTCACATCAGGCTGCCTCAGTTAGCATGATCAATGAACAGTCTATCAGGATACTGTCAATAATATTATACCATTCCTCCTCCTAACAAACTTTTTAGTTGTAATAAAGAGACTGCAGGCTCTGGTTCTTGGTGATCAAGGACTCTTCGGGGTTTATGGTTCACAAACAACCCTAAGCACTAATTTCATGTTCTATTCAGGCATGGTGCTAGCCAGGTTATCTGTCTGTCTAGCCAGTTAATCTATGACACCAACATAAAACATAGCTCCTAGATTACTGCAAAGTTTTCAGGTTCCCAAGACCCTTTTATACATCGATCAAAACAACTTCATGTTTATAGCATCGACATCTTAGTTCTCACCAAATACTAAAATATCTTTAGGTGATATCATTGACATCCAGTCTCATCAGACATTACACCTGCTGTTGTGACCTTCCCATCCAATAGAGAAACCTGTTTGCCAGGACACTGAACTCTTATCTGTTGTTTTCCATCTTTTGGCCTTCTGAAGTGTCTAGAAGCTAATACTCCTAACTCTCCCAGTGTTTTCGCTTATGCCATATATGGCCTGATTTCTGGTCACCAAGGTCTATTGCTCAATCTATTACTGAGGCCAACTTTGGTTCATGCTGTTAACAGGCCTCTGTATGATTTCTATGAGCAATGGCTGTATTAATCCATGTTCTAGCACCGACTAATGACAATGGCTTCATTCCGCTTTCTTGCCACAAAGACAGTATTGTCTGGAAGACTAAGCCCAGGGCTTGAAGTCAGGGAGTTAGGATTTATAATTTATAGTTCTTCATTTGCAACTCAGTGGCCTCTGACATCAATTTAACTCTCTGCTTCAGTTTCCCCATCTGTAAAGAAGGAGTAATAATGCTTGTTTACCCCACAGCAGAGAGATGAAGATGAAATAGTTGGTGCATTTAGACTTTTAAGCACACAAGCTCAAATCTTCAGGTAAAGTGGGGCTTTTTGAATGCTTTTTCCTGTATCTGTTAGTGCACTGTTGCCAATGCAATCCAATTAACCAGTATGGGAGGCTATAAATGTCCTCTGTGGGTAGAGGAATAGAGTAGCTCCCCTCTGAACATTACTACCTTCACAGGCTTCACAGTCCTTAGCAACACCTGGAATGAGAAATGAAGGTTCCTGCTCTTCCCCCTTTGTCGTATGCCCTTTTATTTCTCTATCTTATTTATTCACTTTCCTCTCTTTTTTTGCCTTCTGTTAAAGGGTCTAAATTAGTCAGCTAAAACAGTATTTTTTTGCAAGACTGCTATGAGTCTGTAACATGAGAAACAACTGAAAAAAATGTCTTCAACAGACTGACACAACAAGTTTGCTTGGTCTTACAGTTGCTGATAAGACTGTGTGGTATTCCTGTCACCCTGTCGCTATGAGATTATCAGTAAGAGTCAGCAACAAAAATCAAAGATGAGTTTTCCAACTCTTCTGTTCTTTCTTTATCACCATTTATGTGTGTACATGTGTTTGCATGTGTACCTTGTTTTATCTTCAAGGCTTTCAGCAAACGCTGTAGCCCGTCTCAGCTAAGAACATTTCCTTCTTTTCCCAAAAAGAACAGTTAATGTAATTCAACAGACTGTTTAGAAAGTGGTTTCCCTGCTTAAAAACTCCCCACAGCTAAATGGAAGAGTCATAAAGGATTCTGTTAAAATTAAAGTCTTGCTTTATATTTCAGTATCTTCACTTTGGCTTCTTCTTTTTCTGCATCTTTATTCAAAATTTAAAAGTATCATTACTGGTATCCTGAATCGCACCATTATACATGTTTACAACTTTGTCTCTTTGGATTCATTTATTATGTTAAGATTAACACTTTATACATTTGGAATAATTGCCTTTCTAGTACAATATGACATCATTTGAACTATAAATAACTTAGGTAAAGTTCAAGGATGTATCCATGAAGAAAGTTTATATATCTTATTTGGATAATGCTATAGTCTAAACCTTATTGCAGATGTAAGAGAAAATGCCTTTTCAATGACACATAAAATGGCTTCTTTATTAAAAATGTACATTCATCAGAACATTGAGCTTGTAGGTAACCTATGAGGTTTTATTGCAAACTAAGGAAAATTACATTTACAGTGAACATGATATGACTCACCTTAGAAAGTGCTTGCGTTTGACCACTCAGAATCCTAAATGATACAATTCCTTACCCTATCCCTACAGTTCCTTTACCCTACCCCAGTGGTCACCAACCAGTGGATCTTCATCCACTAGAAGATCGCGGAGCCTCATGCAGTAGATCTCAGAGCCTCATGGAGTCAATCTGAGGCTGGGGGGTTGAGTGCCCACATGCATGCAAGCATGTGCCCTAGCCCAGCAGGTCACTCCATGGGGAAGGGAAGGGGCAGGGATTAGATCAATGCCCCCACAGTGAGGGACAGTGCTGCAGAGGCAAGAGCAAGAGTAAGTTGAGTGGGGCCCTAGCTGGGTGGGACTTACCTAATGGGGAGGCATGCCCCAAATAATTTTTTCTCCCTCTACCTCAATCTGCCCCTCCTTTTCCTCCCCACAGACTTACCGGCTGGGGGAGCAGGGGCAAGTGGCAGTGGCACACGGTAGAACTTAGGTTGCTTTTAAATGCCAAAGGTGATCTCCTACTTTAAAAGGTTGGAGACCACTGCCCTACCCCAACAACGACCAGTTTACCTGTTTTTTTTGCAATCACAGACATGTAGTCTAAGCTTTTATGGAAAATGTTGCACCATTATGTTAATTAAATAAAATGATTCTCTGAGGGAGCTACTAAATCTCCCTCTTTCTCTTCTCCCTCTAGCTTACTATGATCTAGCAAGATAGTGAAAATATTATGGACACAAATTCTCTTCTATAGTAACACATGTCCTGTTACAGGTTTGTGACTACATTTTTAAAGACCTGAAGATGTCTATGTCATGCTACCACATCTCTACCATGATGCTGCCTTAAAATGGGAAGGAAACTTCCCCACAAACATTACTTAGATCGAAAGAATCAGACTGTGTATCAGGTACTACCTGAGGCAGTTCAAGCAGGACTCCTTTTAGTTCAAGTTAGAGCAGTACATGTGGCCGCTTGTTTGGGGGGTTTTTTGTTTATCACTCTCCTATATCTGCTTTGCAAAGCTGCAAGGGTGGGATTCATATAAACCCATACCTTTCTTCCTCCCACAAACTAAACAGGCAATAAGCGCTGTTCAATGATTTGATGTATGGCTCTGCATGAACAAATAAATTCAGGGCACTAGTTACTTCTCAAGTATATAACCTTCTTAAACAGCAGAAATTTTAAGACTGTTTCAGTCTTCATTTATGAGTTTGAATAACTATGGTAGGTCATGTAGGTAATATTTCTCAGTGTCTCTGTTCAAAAAAAAGTAAGCTTTGGGCTGATTGACCTTGTCAGTAACCCTTAGATATATCTTAGGTATGTATGTATGTGTGCATATGTTGAGTGTGTATCTACATACATACACACACATACATACATACACACAGATCATAGAACTGTAGAAAATTAGGGTTAGAAAGGACCTCAGGAGGTCATCTAGTCCAACCCCCAGCTCCAAGCAGTACCATGCCCCAACTGTATCATCCTAGCCAAGGTTCTGCCTAGCTGGGACATAAAAACCTTGAAGGATGGAAATTCTACAACAATATATGTATTATAAACAAATAATTTAGGATTGATCATTTAGGCTTGAAACTGCCTATATTTAACACAAGTTATGATTTTCCTACAGAACTATTTAATGGAAGGTTATGAAGGACACAGCAGTTACACAACAGTTTACTATTACAATGCAGTTCGTCTCACTGTACCTTTTTTTAAATTAATTTGCTTCAAGTTCTCCAAATAATGTGTCTCTGGCTTTTACTCTTCCCTGATACTCCACTAGTGAAGTCTACTCTACTGTGAAGTCATCCTATAGAGCTCTGGCAAAGCAGAACAGAAATTGCACAGGTGGTGTGATCCCAGGTGGCTGACTGTTTTTGTCACATGAAATTTGAGACTGTGTTAGTGTTATTACAAAAAATAGGGGGTAGGTACTGGAAAGAGAGATTTTCTTCTATCTGAGCAGGCAGGTTTATATGTGTGCATGATAAGAATACTGGAGGAAGCCAGTCGGACACAACTGAATGATTACAGAGAGATAGTAACAAGGTGCATGGCTTAGGTACAGGAGCCTGCTTGCCTAGGAGCTCTGTGCCAGCTGATGAGGATGATTAGCTGGCTCTGGAGGAAGTTAAGATGAGCTTACAGGAGAGAAAGGAAGTTGAGAAGAATAGTGATGCTGAAGTTCTAACTTCAGATGGGTGGGGAGTGGGGATTTTGTTAGTATTTTGTTATTCTTTTTAGTTTCAGGAAGACAAAACAGGCTTGCTTCTGGGCCTGGCTAAAGCAGTAACAACCCACTACAGATATTTCATCACAACTTAGGTAATAATACAGTTTCCTAGCTTTTTGCAGAAGAGGTTTGCCCTTAACTAGATACTTTATAACTTTTGATTAAACATTTGGTTTGAAGGCTGGGTTGGGAATGGAGTGGTTGATATCTATATTAAACTTGTTTCTCCATTCCTAACTGCAATTAGGGTTACCGTATGCCTGGGTTTTCCTGGACATGTCCTCTTTTATGCCCCCCTGCCCTCCTGTCCGGGCAGGATTTAAAATGGAAGTAAATGCCCAGGTTTTTGCTCTGCCTCTGGCTTTTCCCAGGCACTTCCAGCTTGGCTGCTTGGGGCTGGGGGCTGTTGAGTAAGGTGATTGGCTGTTGGGGACTCATGTGCTCTGCATGCAGGCCCTGGCAGCTGATCCCAGGTAGAGAGGCGGAGACAGAGAGAGTGTGCATGCATGCAACTGCGTGGACAACAGGGTTGGGGGCAGAGGGCTACGGGTTGGGAGTGAGAGGCACTGACACAGCTGGAGAGCAGGGAGCTATGGGTCAGGAACGAGGGGCACTGACAGAGCTGGGGTGGTAGGAGCTGTAGGTCAGGAGTAAGGGGCACTGGCAGGGCTGGGGGTAGGGTACAGTCAGTCATGTGTAAGAGCCAGCAGCAGGGCTGGGGGTGCTGTGGCTTAGGGATAAGGAGCAGAGGTGTAGCATGGGCATATCACTGCATCCCCCCGCATCATATACCCCTTCCCCGTCTCCTCCTCCTCCCTCCTGCTCCTCCTTCCCCTTTCTCCTCTCCTTCCTCTTCTCCCGCTACCCCCCACAAGGGGCCTCTTTTTTGAAACTGGAAATATAGTAATCCTACCATAATAGTACAAACTTGGCACATAGCTTGCTATGTTTCTATCAGACTGAATGCATTTGATGAAGATGAAAGCTTGGTGTGTAATAAGCATTGCTTTCACTTAAGCAGCTTTTCTATTACATATGGTGATGCTAAGTCACCTGGAATTTGGGGGGACAAGTCATTAAGCTGGTGGAGGAAATGAAAACAGGTATTTGCAAACCACTGCTCAAGGAGGTTCCATGACCCCTCTTTATGCATTTAGGATTTATTACGTATAATCTTAACAGGATGCCAAAAAATGTTTGCTTGGAATGCTCCCTTGGGTAGCTTGTCTCGCTGTATTGCGTTTCCTTATACAACATTCATTATTAGTCATTGTTATTGATTTACACAGAACTGCTCCTCTGTATCAGTGTTTTACAGCAAATAAATACATTTTAAAGACAAATAAGGGCTGCTGAAAGGTGCTGAATTGACATTGTTGGGACCAATCTCCTCTCTCTCTATCCGCTTTGCTGCCATTGATTTCTGGGCATGCATCATAACTTTCCCTCATTTCAAGGAATATTACTTATTTTAGACCCCCAAAGCTATTTATATTGTGTACAACATTTATGTTTGTGTATATTTGTTGCTGAAAATTCTATAAATTAGGAATGAAGCATCAAGGAAGCAGGTTACAAAAAATACTGGCTACATGATAAAGATGGATTTACATCACTGTTTTTAGAATGAATAATTTGCCTTATGTACTTCAGTTTTGGATTTCAGTCTCACATTTAGGTCTTATGAAGTTGGTGGACATGCCTATGGATTACACTTGAAGGCAGACATTTTAATTTGTACCACCTTGACTGTTTTGGGTCTTGAGTACTTAAACCATAGGTGCTGTAACCAGCTTAGATTCTTAAAGGTGGCTGGGAGGTCTCTGGTCGAATGCAGTATCATATCATAATTGAGGAACTTTTATTTTTTCCTCCTCTACTTTTTCCTCCTTGCTCACCAGATTCTGTATCTGGTGCCTTTCAAGGCATGTTGCATGAAATAGCACCTCTCAGACATTTTTGGAGGTGGGGCCAGAGGATGTTATTGGGATAGGTAAATTAAAAGTTTGTTGCAAAAATACTGAGGCCCAGGTATGGTCTTCCTGACCTACTGAGACTTTAGATTTTTTTAAATTTCATGTTGTACGGTGTCTGGAGCAGTTACTAATCTGAATGAATAAATATCTGCAGACATGGAATAGCATTCAAATGATCCCAAGGGTGAGCCTAAAGATTTCTTGTCATGATGTCCTGCTCTAACCAGCTTAAAACTGTCAGATCCCAGATATGTTAGGGAAAGTCTTTTTTGTATTTTGACAAGCCACTTATTCTTTGACATGCAAAACCTTGGGGGTTGAATTTTATGATTTGTTTAAGGGGTTGGGGACCATTTAAGACAGAAAATTGTACTTGTAATAGTATTAAAAGGGAAGGAGAACTTGGTAATTTAGTAAACCACTGCCTCTTCCAGCACACATTTAAGGCAGTAGGAATATTTCAGTTTATTCAGTTGATTCTCAGTGTCAGACTGAGCCTTAAGGCATAGTTTTACTTTGAAAATTGGCCATGTAAAAATGACACTTTCTATTCAATGGGCAACTATGACCTAGATTCTACTACATGTCACTAAACACTGATCCATCCCACGCAGGTCCATCCCACGCAGCAAACTCCAAAATGCTAAAACCTCTACATCCATCTAGTCTCTGTCACACAGCAATTCTGTTCTTGGAAGGACATAAGTTCTGAATTTTTTAAGCAGAGAATAGCACAAAGTTAATGTTGATGTTTACCCTTTGCCCAAAAGCAAAATATATTTGTCTTGGAAGTGGAAGGCCTGGGTTATGGGCCATTTTCATTAAGCGGTGGAGAGTCCACATCTCCCTATATCCTAACCAACAAGCCATGGACTGCGTAGGGCTGAGAGTATCCTCTGCCCCTCCTGTTGTAAGTGGGCCGCTGGCTGGAAAGCAGTGTCTGGAAAGGAGAGATGGGGTTAGCCATGTTAGTCTGAAGTCAGACAAAAGGCAGTATAGAGATGCACCTTTATAGACTAAATTGTAGTAGTAGGCATCTGCATGTCTCACAAGATAATAGAAGTAAAGCATCAGCTTGCTGAACTTCTGCAAGTGTCTGCAAAGCCCAATTCTTGATGACAGCTCTTTCTGCACTTATCACATTTGAAGTTCATCCCAAATCATTCTGAATGTGGTTCCCTTTTTCCTTTGCATGTTGGGCTTTTCTTTCCTCAAAAGCCTCATTCCATGCTTAACAGGCTGTTTCCATACACTTCCACCCTCAGCAATCTTCTCCCAGTTGTTTGGCTTTATGTTTATTGCCTCCATATCTCTCTTGCAAGCATCTTTGAACCAGAGATAAGGAGGCCCTCTTTTTCCTGTTCTCCTGAGGAGCCATCACAGATAGACTAACTAAGTAAGATATATATATATCTCACAAGTTTTTTTTAACCCAAGTTCTTTTCGTCAGATACTGAGAAAGGACAGCTCGAAGCAGACTATGAAGTGGGGTTTCATAGTTTCATAGTTTCATAGTAACTAGGGTCAGAAGGGGCCTAGAGCAGGCCATCTAGTCTGACCCCCGGTGGGTGAGTGGTTAGAATACAATACATTTCGCAGCAGCCACTGCCCATGTCACTGCCCATGTCACTGTGGCCAGTTTCCATGGAGGCCTCAGCAGTGGCAATGCCATGACAGCATGATGCCAGGTTTTCCATAGAGACCAGCCTCAAAAGCACTGGCAGGGTGCACAGCTGGGTGGGGAGCTGCTCTGGGGCCAGGGCTGGGATCCTGCAGTAGTGACATTGTCGTCTGGAGCCAGGGCAAAGCCATGATCCTTATACCCCTACCCAGGGCATGCTGGCAGCAGATTGCCCCTCTACCCTGGCTCCAGACCATGCTGTCAGTGCTGAAAGATCCCAGCCCTGGAGCAGCTCCCTGACCAGCCGCGTGCTCTGCCAACAGCGCTGGGACCTGTCTTGGAGGCCATCAAGCACCCAGGGACTTGGGTTTGGGGTCTGAATGTGTTGACTCCCTCCCATTCCCTCCCCTCTGACCTCCTATATAACATAAACCATAGAATCTAATTTATTTACTCCTGCATTCAGCACAATACATGTATCTGACTTCAGCATATCTGCCGATTTTGATATGAAAATTAGACATGAAGAATTAACCACAGCCCTAGGTTGCTTATGTCTATGTTTAATCACCCGGTTAAAAATTCAGGCCTTTGTTTCAGATATGATTTCATCTCACTTTAATTTCTAGCCCTTGGTCTTTGCTAGGAATTTCTTCTCTAGGTTACAGAGCCCAGAGTTGCTGCCTTTTACAATGTTATTGTGAACCCTCTTCTGTGGCTGCATAAATAAAAGAGGCCCTATAGCATGTCATTATTTTATTTTTATTTTATATTCCATTATAATTCCTCTTTTCTGTGTTATTGGTCCATATTTCTCTGACCTGCACTTAAGTTTTACAGTCCTATTGGGGTTGTTGGTTATAGCCGTGTTAGTCTAAGGACACAGGCAGACAAGGTTCTTTGGGTAAATATAATATCTTCTATTAGACCAACTAAATAGTTGGAAAAATTGTACTTCACAAGCTTTCAGGTACAAAATGTCCTTAGACCAACATGGCTACACCCCAGAAACACAGAAGATACTGAATTTTGCGGTTTGAAATGGAAACTTCACAAGATGGAAAAGAAGAGGAAGGTGTTTGCACACAAAAGCTTCAAAGAACAACTTTTCTAACTGTTTAGTTGTTCTAATAAAAGATACCACATCTACCCAGAGAACTCCTGCCAATAGGGCAGACTAGATTTGTTGGGTAGATGTGATATTTATTAGGCCAACTAAACAGTTGGGAACATTGCTTTTTGCAAGCTTTAGGGTACAAAATGTGATTAGACCAACAGGCCTACAACCAACACCCCCGTAACACAGAAGATACTGAATTTTGCTGTTTGACATGGAAACTACTCAAAAAAGAAGATGGTGTTTGCACCGAAAGCTTGGAAAGAACAGCTTTTCTAACTATTTCATTTCTCTACTAAAAAAGAACACATTCATTTCCCCTGAGAACCTTGTTTGCTCACATCCCTATTTCAAGAGGTTCTTTGGGGAAATGTGATCTCTTTTCTTATACCAACTAAAGAGTTGGAAAAATTATTATTTGTGAGCTTTTGGGTGCACACAGCCTTCTTCAGACATAGGGAAAGCGGGTACATCTTCAGGCAGGGGGAAGCTCTCCAGGCAGAGGGAAAGTTGGTACATCTGCAAACAGAGTGAAAGTCTCCAGGCAGAGGGAAAGTCTTTATAGAACGATAGAAAATAAGGGTTGGAAGAGACCTCAGGAAGTCATCTAGTCCATCTGCCTGCTCAAAGCAGGAGTATTCCCATCTGTATCATTCCAGCCAGGGCTTTGTTGGGCAGAGGGTAAGTCTGTACATCTTCAGGCAGAAGGAAAAAATCTTCATTCAACCATAGAAAATGAGGGCTGCAAGGGACTTCAGGAGGTCATCTAGTCCAACCCTCTGCTCCAAGCAGGACCATCCCCATCCATATCATCATAGCTTTGTCTGGCAGAAGGGAAAGTCTGTACATCTTCAGACAGAGGGAAAATCTTCATCGAACCATCAAAAATGGGGGTTGTAAAGGACCTCAGGAGGTCATCTAGTCCAACGCCCTGCTCAGAGCAGGATCATTCCCATCCCCGCCATGGCTTTGTCCAGCAGAGGGAAAGTCTGTACATCTCCAGGCTGGGGGAAAATCTCCAGGCAGAGGGAAAGTTGGTACAGCTGCAGACAGAGGGAAAGTCTCCTGACAGAGGGAAAATCTTCATCCAACCACAGACAATGACGGTTGGAAGGGCCCTCAGGAGCTCATTTAGTTCAACCCCGTGCTCCAAGCAGGGCCATCCTCATCCCCACCCCCATCCCCATCTATATCATCCCAGTCAGGGCTTTGCCCGGCACAGGGCAAGTCCGTACATCTTCAGGCTGGAGGAAAGCCTCCGGGCAGAGGGGAGGGCTGTCCACCGTCAGGTACAGAGGAAGCCTCCAGGCCGATTCCGGCAGAGGAGCAGCCCGGAGGCAGAAGGCAAGCCTGCACATCCCTACTGCCCCCGGGGCGCGGCGCGGCGCGGCGCGGGGGGCGGTCCCCGGCCCGGATACCTGAGCGGGGCGTCACGTGGCCGCCACATCATCTCGCTCTCAAAGCCAAGGCCAGGAAGCCGGGGCGGCGGCGGCGGCGGCGCGCGGGGAAGATGCTGCAGTCGCTGGCCGGCAGCTCGTGCGTGCGGCTGGTGGAGCAGCACCGCTCGGCCTGGTGTTTCGGCTTGCTGGTGCTGGGCTACGCGCTCTACCTGGTCTTCGGCGCCGTGGTCTTCTCCTCCGTGGAGCTGCCGTCCGAGGACCTGCTGCGCCAGGAGCTGGCCAAGCTCAAGCGGCGCTTCCTGGACGAGCACGCCTGTCTGGGCGAGCCGCAGCTGGAGCGCTTCCTGGCGCGGGTGCTGGAGGCCAGCAACTACGGCGTGTCCGTGCTCAGCAACGCCTCGGGCAGCTGGAACTGGGACTTCACCTCCTCGCTCTTCTTCGCCAGCACCGTGCTCTCCACCACGGGTAAGCGCGGGCCCCGGCAGCCCGAGCTGGGCTGGGGGGCGAGCTGCAGCAGGGCGTGCGGGCTGGCCGGCGGCCCGCACCACTAGAGTCTGAAGCCGGGATCCTAGCACGTGAGGGCTGCAAGGAACCTCATGTAGGCCAGCCGCCTGCTCCAAGCAGCATCCTCCCCTTCTGGACCACCAGGTCTCAACCTTTTTTTGTACCAGGACCCATTCGTAAGCATCAGTGGCCTGTCCAGACCCAGTGTCCCTTGCGCCTGGCCCACTGTGTGTGGGGCATGGAGAGGCCCCAAGCAGCCTTGAGTGGAGCTCTGTCAGCCAGCAAAAGGAAAGCCCCGGTTTCCCACGTTTTTCTCCTTGCAAGGAGAATCTGTGTTTAAAAGTTTGTATACTCTTACAACCCATTTTTTGGGTCACAGCCTACAGGTTGAGAAACGCTGATCTAGGCCAGCCCCCTTCTCCACGCGCAGCCTCCCCATCTAGAGCAGTGGTTCACAAGGTTTCGTGTGCTAGGACCCATCTGCAAACATCGATGGCCAGTCCCATCCCAGTGCCTCTTGGTCCTTTTTTTTTTTTTTTAAGTTTGTCCGCAACCCTTTAGTATATTCTTGCTACCCAGTATTGCAGCTCGACCCACAGGTTGAGAAACGCTGCTCTAAATCATCCCGGCCAAGACTTTGCCAGCCCAGGGCTTAAAAACCTTTGAGGATGGAGATTGCGCAGCCTCTCTGCGTAGAGAGATTGTGTACAATTTACATGTGTACAAATTGTTGCTTGCATGCCATGGGAAGAGAAGCACTTCCTGGTGGGCAGCAGGGCTGCATAAGGCTTGGTGGGTGCTGTTCGTTGAGCATCTCTTTCCTATATCTTTGGACATAGGATGTTACAAGGCTCTTCTGTAGGCCCTATCTGCGTTGTGGGGGTCGTGTCAGGGACCTGCCAGCCTACCCACTTTGGCAGTGCCAAATTGGGAGGCTAGGTGTGTGGGCACATCCTGATACAGCAAAGGCTGAGGAGAACTGTCATACAAATTAAGATAGAAGGCAGGGTAGATCTGCCCCTTTACAGATTACTGAAATAAGAGATAGTATAGGGCAGGGGTAGGTAACCCCCAGTACAGGTGCCAGAACATGGTATGTGAAGGCATTTTGCTTGGCATGCAGGCCTCTGGGTGAATGGCAGGGATGGGGCCGGGGCTGTGCTGCCCCAAATGGATTGGGCCCCTCACCTCCCCTACTGTCTGCCTCTGGCATGCCAACATCTCACAAGTCGAGGTTGCCCATGTTTTTGGCACTCTGCCCAAATACATTGCCACCCCTGATATAGAATACAAGTTCTCATGAACCCAAGTTCACTTCTCAGGTGCTGATTGCGCTGCATGAATCAAGATTATTGAATTCTCCCTGGATTTGTAGCAGTGTAACACTTGGGTTCAATTCTGTTTCTAGCTTTGTACATATAAGCCACAGTAGTTCCACTGGCTTATCTGGAAGAGGAATTTGACCTGGTGACTTTTGGGTTGATGGATTTGACTTGGGCGGGGCTGGTCTAGTGTAAATGAGAAGGGAAGTTGACTCAGGGAAGCTATACTGTGCTCTTTAGTTCAATGTTTTGAATCTGTGATTTAATGGGTAACTGGAAGAAGACTAAAAACTTCAGGGGTCTGATTTACCACTCCATTGCGCTCAAGGAAATTATGCTGGTGTAAGGATCCAGTAATGCAGGAGGGAAGCAGAGCTCAGGTTCCATCACCCTTGCTTCATTTGTAAAGTAACCTAAGGAGAGCAAGTGAGTATTTGGTTTCTTTTCACAGTGGAAAAACTAATTGTTCCTTACGTGTCTCTGGAAAAAGAGCACACCCATAACTAATTCAGTATGCATATGTTCTATCTGAACAATCTTTTCTATATTTACAGTTATTCACTGAGTGCCAAACAGTGTTGGTGTGATTCAAATATATAAGTAGACATAGTTGCTTCCCCCAAGCTGCGTATAGTTTCTTGGGGTTTTTTTTGTTTGTTTTTTTTAAGTTTTGAGCCATCTGTCTGCTTATATCTATCTGGCTGATAGTTCAACAGTTTGTTCTAATTTAAAGAGATACTGTCAGCTTAAACTCATATCCCACAGCCTCTGAACTGAGCAGCACCAGGCAAAAATGGAATGCGGCAAGTGTCACTTTATAATTCTTTGCTAATATGTGGCAACATGCTGCTAAAGTTTTTTAATTCTGTCCATTGACCCATGGCTTCAAGGGATGATTCTGCTGGGTAGAGAGAGCCATAACATGGAGGTATCATAGAAATGTCCCGTGTCAGGGTTTCAATGGAAGTAAGGCACCAATATGCTTAATGAAAATTTTAAGAGTGTCTCTGCATGTTTAGGCCTCTGAATGACTTTTACAGATCTGGATTTGTGGCCTTGGTTTGTTGCATTTCCATTATCCAAACTGAAATAAATTAAAAACCTAAATGTCACTCTTGTTGTGTATAGTTATTTTCAGTTTTAGATTCCTAGGGATGTGATATTTGAGTCCAATATGTGATAACTGAATGATGTGCTTAAAAACAACTTTAAAACCATTTAAATTGATGGTGTCCTTTTACGAGTAAGTACAGCTCTATGTGCCAGGGGAGTCAGACTGACAATTCAGTGACTGTTTAAAAAGTGACTCATTGGAACCATAAGAAAGACCTCTTCAATAAATGTGAGGTGCTTTTAAAACTGACCTAAAATTAATCCAGATTGAGTCATTTGCCATTTGAATGAACAGGTCTTGGCAGCAATGTGTTAAGGTTATAAAAGAAAAAAATATTTTTTTTTTCTTAGTAAGCATTTCTATTTTCCTTTGGCTGCTGATTTAATGACGATGACACATCGGAGTGTTCTGCTTAGTCTTACTTTGTTACTTTCTGGCAGACAGACATTTTGCCTGTTTCAAGAAACACATATTGTACATTAAATATGTAAACTAAGTTGTTATTTAATAGCGATGCCTTTATAGTACAACATACAATGTATTCAGTGTAAGGGTTGATGATCATTTTTTTTTAAATTTGGCTATGAAAACCCTAATAGAGGTAATGAGAAATTAAGGTAAAATGCTTGTGACATGGAAGTTAAATGTTTTGTAAGAATAAAGGATTGGGTTTTTTTAAAAAGTTTAGTCATCATAAGATTAGCAGCAATATTGGTAAATTCTAGGAAGCTAAACATATTTTGAATATATAATATAAACATTTAACCCTCGTGTTTTTTCAGAAGCTGGGGGGAGTGGGGGTTGACCCTCTCTGAAGCACAGTAAAATTTAGGTACTTAATTGTGTTGACCTAGTGCTGGTGCTGTATTTTATCTTTATTCATAAAAAGTAGAACTAAATGTATTTACCTTTTGGAGATTATAGAAGTTACTTTAATATTTAAAGGCTATTTTAAATTTTAAAATTAACATTTTACTATATTATGAGGTATATAGTAATGCATACTATATTAAGGTACGTTATGGAAATGGTATATTTGTATATAATTTCTTATACACTCAATAAATATGTAGTTTCTCTTGTTAATAAAATATTAATTATAAACAACACAATATGGTGCTTAATAAACTTGGCAGGTTATGCATCAGACACGAGTCAACATTCAGAAGATTCAATGCCTCTCAGTATAAATAAAGCACTAGGTTTGTACTGAGTTGGCAACTCTTCAGAAATGTGCTATGATCCATATTCACAGAGTACTATTATTTAGATTTGGTTGTCATTTAGGTACACTATTGTATCTTTTTTGTAGAGGTGTAGCCAGGGATTTAAAACCCATTTTTGAAAAAAAAAATGGCCTTTCAGAACTTCCTGTCACCTACATTCAGATGGAGTAGAGACCCATAGTCATGCATAAAATTACCTTGATGTACTGTAAGAGGAGAGGGGTATATCTCTTCCTATGGGCCAACTCCAAAGACTTCTTGGACACATGAGTTTTAATCAGAATATTGGAATCCATCTTTGGTTTGCTCTCAGCAACAGCAGAGATGTTGTATGTGCAACAAGGATATTTTGTGCTCAAAACCTTGACTGACATCTTTCCTAACTACAAAGTTGGCTCAATAAAAGTTATCATCCAACAAATCTTGTTAAGTGCTGCAAAAATATTTTTAGGCAGTCTTTTGTTACCCAAATCTTCCTTCCCTGCATATAACTAAATATGGAAAGTGGATTCTTGAAGTGAGGGGAAAATACAAACATTGTGATGTTTATGTTTAAAAAATATATACAGTTTTATTATTTTACCTTGAGTTGTTTCCTGGGTACAATAGTTCACAACCAAATCAATCTAGAATGTGCAGCAGTTATCTAAATTGCATCTGATTGCATACAACACTCTAGGCCTGATTTCCCTCCCCTCCCCTCCCTTTCCTTCCTCCCCACCATTGCCTTGCAACTTGTGTAATTATTTACACCTATACAGAGTGAATGAATGGACCCTACTATATCGGATTTCTTTACATGGCAAATGCAAGTGTGCATGTGGATGACGGTAAAGAACTATGTCTTCAAACTTCTACTATTCTTTAGGACTTGAGGCAGTTATCCACTTCAATGAGAGTTAAGAAACTTGGCAGTTTGGGACAATCAGCGGTTAAGATTGTTGCACATATAATATTTCTCCTGCCCCATCCCTTGCTTAGGCAAGTGCAGGAAAGAGAATAGTGGTACCAAAGACTGCGACTGTTGTGATGAGGGTGGGTTTGAGTTAGTTAGGCATGTTGAATTCTTTGGTCATCCCTTTAAATTAAGCAATGGGGTACTGATACCCTGGATTCAAAGCTGACCAGACAGACAGGACTTTAAGCTAAGTAGAAGAAATATTTTGGGAAGAGGGTGATTTAATTTAGCATTTAAAAAAAATGTCCTTTTGCTTAAATTACGAGTAGATGAAGATGAACTGAGGAAACAAATCTGTTTAAGTGCAAGGACTATACAGAATAAGCAAAGCAAGGTAAACTGTTATCTAAAAACAACACAAATTGGCTGGATAAGTGCATCATCACATGACTAAAAGCTGCCTGAAGGACAGGCAAATAAAGGGCAATGAAATGATCTGAGTGAGGCTCCAGAGGAATATTGCAGGGACTGGCACCACGTTCTTTCTTTTAACATTATTGTTTCAATGTAAAATTTCAACTGATATGAATAAGTTGCTTCATTTTTGATTCACTAAAGGTATGAACAAAATGAACCATTAAAAATAAAAATGAAACTGATTGCAATGGTAACTCTTAGAAAGAAAAACGTCCTTCATGATCCATGCCCAGATATGCTTGTATGATATAAATGCTCGGTGTTGTTAGCAATTCCAGTCAAGTTGGTAGTGCTGCTTGCAGTGGTTGCTGCTGTGAGTGGAGGTGGCAGTTTGTGGGTCCATCATGTAAATCAAAAATTAATTGGGGAAAAAAAAAGTGCTTTTTTCCAGGGTGTAGCTCACCATCCCAGCAAATATGTCATCCTGGGTGTCAGTGTATGCAGTTATGCTCCAAACCTTTCTTGTATAATACAAATAGGAAAGCTGTCAGGGGAAAATGTAAAGAAAGGAGAAGTTTTGGTGTGAGGGCTAGAAGAACAGGGTGGGTACTTCTTGTTTTTAAGAAACCAGTATGGATAGGGCTGACAGGGGAATACCAGTTGAGGAACTGCTGGTGATGGTGGAGACCTTCCTTGATATATGTATTCTGGCATGTATAGGAATGTGTTGCAGCATTTCCTGGGAATTGAAAGATGGCTGAGTACTTGGGTGACTCTTTTCACCATTAGCAAACAAAAGCCTGGGTTTCATTTTCCACTTGGCTAATGAGTGTGGTGGGGAGACCATGTCTCTCAGTGCTAGAGAGCTGTGCGAATAGATCCCTCTATGAAGGATCAAATAGGGTTATCCTTATGCAGAAGAGCAAGATAGAGGATTACAGCAGGGACAAAGGACATGTAGTGCTTCCATAATAAGAATGCATATACTTGTGGTAGAGAGGAGGCAGGACTTGTGGCTGTGCCAAGGAAGGTAATGGTGAGATGGGTGAGCTCTGTTCCACTTCTGAATATGACAGAGTTGATATTTGCAATTTCTGCGGGCACTGAATGTCTTTTGGGATTTATCTTGAATGTGCTATAGTGTGGAAAAGGGGTATTTCACACTGGGCCACATTTAAAGGGAACAAAACCTGGAAAATGTGATGTGTTGTGTTCGCAGTTCAGTTTGGTGCAGTCTAGGGGAAAGGATGGGTAAGAGGGAGCAGTAGCTAAATACTAACAGTGATCAACCATCTGTGAAAGAGCAGAGGTGAATTTCATGATAGCTTGAGTGGACAGTTTTGTATCAAAGGAAAATGCATTGTCTGAATATGACAGGCAGGTGATACAATGCATCCTTTGTGAGATCTGGTAGGCCAGTTCCAGATGTTTGTCCCTGGGGAAATGCACATACCTTCACAACAGTGGCACAATATGTGTCACTGCTACTTGTGCCCAAGGAGCATCTGAGTACATGTGTTCTGGCATGGGGCATCTTGCCCTGTGTGGGGTAGGAGAGGCTAGAGCCAGCCATCAGCCATGGATTGGCCCCATCAGCTTTACCTGGGATCCTGGACGCCTCCTGGGGCTGCAGTGGTGGTGATCCAGCTCTCCTTTGTTTAATCTCATAGACATTAACAGGGGAAAGAGTAATTTCCTGTCTCTGTGGAAGGACCTCCCAACTTCTGTGCAGACCAAAGGTCAGGGAAGTCTGTCTCTGCAGCACCTCCAGTTTACAGCCTTGGCCTCGGTTTCTGGCAGCGTGGCTCCAAAGGACCTGACCTAAGAAGACTTCCCTTGAGTACAGCTGTCCATACAACACCACCCTTCTAAAAGGGAGCCCTGTTTATGGAAGGATTCTGTCAGGTAATAACATGCCACGTCTGTACTGCATTTCTATGTTAAACTCTTCTGGTTCATGGTGGAAAGATGCAGAGCTCGGTCTTTTCATGCTCTTTCCAGCCTGCTCCAACCCTACACTATTCCTGTGTGCATACTCAGGATTCCATAGGGAAATGTGCTGGGAAGGCAGCTGAGCTGTGTTTCTGTGAGGAAAAGGGAGAGCTGTAGAGGGAGACTATTTTTTAAGCTAAGGTTACTGGGCGGTACAGAGCTGGAAAAGACAGTCCATATGCAGAGAAATAGCATCCAAAAGGGATAAGGTGACAGTCTAGTGCTAGATAGTTCACGCCCAGAATGTTGCATTTTGTCCTTGGTGTGCGATTACTGCAAAGGCCTTGACAAACAGGAAAGAATTTTGTGAAAATCAACCAAAATGCTGGATCTGGAAGGACTGAATTAAGAGGAGAGATTAAAAGTCACAGCAGCACATATTCGCCTATTTCTTAAGTGGGAAAGTAGCAGACTGCAAATATACCAGTAATTTGGTCTACTGGATTTCGTATTAATTTTGGCTCTTGTACTGATGGAAAAGTACAGGAGAGTGAGGGAATAAGACTGAATATATTTCCTGGCTCCTAACAAAATGTCTCTGTAAAAATATGCCACAATTTCCAAGGGATTGCTTCTGTAAAAATATGCCACAATTTACAAGGGAACCAAAATGTGAAAGCTTCCTTCTAAAGCAAATGGTTTTACATATGAAAACCCCAAATAATCGTTTCCTTATCTGTTCTGCAGCCTGAAATTATAAACTAATGTTTGCCCAGCATTTGAAGCCAAAATGTACTATATATACATATATGTGTGCGCGCGTGCCAAGTGTTGTGTTTGAACAAATCCTAGTGAAACTTTTCTTATGAGAGAGACTTGGATATACTTATAGGTGAACCAAAGTCTTTTAATTGCTTAAATGCATCAAAATGAATTGTGGCCCATGATCTGAAGTTGGCTTTAACTTTAAGGCATGCCAACTTCTCAAATGTATTATATCATCTACCTGCCTAAATTTCTTAATCTTTCAGACCAGTACAACTTGTCACCTTTGACTCAAATAGCTATCTGAAGACTTATTGTCCATCTTCTTGCCTGAATATACCATGTACACAGAATACACTATGCATATACATTTCTGCATAAAAATGTACTACCCATCAGGGTAGCGTGCCAGATGTTGGGTACAAGTTTTTGGACCTAACATTTAACTAACAGGTTTCTGTTACTTAGTAACAAAAATGTGCAGGAAGGTATAATTTGCTGGAGAGGATAAAAGAGGAAAAGTTAATGCGTTGCTCACTTTACAAAGTATTTTGATTGAGCCACTTGTAAGTAAAATAAAGGAGAAAGGCTGGGTTCCAAAAATGGTTGGAAGAAGTATCCTCTTTAATCTAATAGCCTAAGTCAGGGGTTGACAACTTACACCCTATGGGTGGATCCAGCCCATCAATGTGGTGTTTTGGTACAAGGCAGGCACCAGCTGCTGCAAGAATAAACATTGGCATGGTACTAGCACCTGCCCTCCTATCCACTTCTGACTTTGGGTGTCATTCTGGCCTGTGGCCAGAAAAGGTTGCCTGCCCCTGGCCTTGGGTGTACTGAACTAACTCAAAATGAGAGGAGCACAGATTCATTTTTATGTCATTTTAAGTTCTTTTTGTACTGACTAAGTAGCAATAAACCTTAAGAAACTGGCCTGTTGAATTTAGTATAGCGTGCCTCCATGTAACTGAAGGCCAGTCTGGGTCTGTGTTGTTCAGCATTGTGCTTAGTGCAGTCATGTTTTCTTGAGATTAATTTTGTGGAGCAGGGCTGTCCAACTGCCAAGGGCCACTTGCTGCAAGATTGGGGCCTGCTTATGGCTCTCTTCTTCCATACAGGTAGTCCAGGATCCTTCCCCACCGTGCGTAGTGTGGCCAGCCCCACCAGCATAGTTCCCTTCCCCTCCTGGTCCTATGTGCAGCTCAATTCCCCATCTCCTTCATGCAGGCAGCCTGGCTCCCTGCTCCCTCCTGGCCACGCATGCTGCCCACCTGAGTACAGGCAGCCCAGCTCCAAATTTTGTTGCATGCAAGGTGCACAGTATGAATACCCCAGCCTAAGTGCTATGTCTGCAGCATAGGCCCCCTGCCTGCTTCTGCTGTGCTGTCCCGTCCCACCCCACCCCCACGAAGGGAGGCAGGAAGTAGAAGCTGGAGGAATGTGGGGGAGCCTGAAGAACCTGGCTGCCATAGCAGGAGCAACAGTGGGGGTGGGGAATGTGGGGACATGGCAGCTGATTGAGAGCCTGCAGACTAATCCTTTGGGGACCGCCTGTTAGACACCTCTGTTGTCAAGTATTTCTTTGTTTTCTGTTTCCAATAGGTCTTAACTGATTGCTTTTTGTAATGGAGGGATTAGTGTGAAGCATGTTTAGGGCACATAGGATGATTACCCTGGTATTTAGCTTTATTTTGAGCTGAGGAGTTTACTTCTTTACTTTATGAAAGTAATCTCCAAAAAAAAAAAATCTGCCTCTCATTGAGAAGGCCCCAGTTGCTCCCTGCGATTACTTGAAGCTTGAGTTCTTATTACTATTATGCCGACATCCTAAATTGGATTTTTAAGTCAAAAATTAGGTAAACCTTCAGGGTAGGATTTCTCATAAAATTCAAAATCTATGAACTAAAGTTGCAATTCCTGTTCAACTCTTCAGATTTTGGTGGGGGGGTTCCCTTTATTAAGGGCTTGGCTTTGTATTTGTATTAAGTGCATATGCACATACATGCACACACACAGTTAGGTTAAAATATGCTTAGATGATTTTAGGGGCCATTGCCCCATTCTCCTTTTACTTCTGACCTGATGGAAAAACCCCTTCTTGCCCTGGAACCTGGTGATTTAGATTTACCGAAATGAGGTACTTGTGAAGAGCAGGAATACCAGCGCACCCCAGCTAAGCTTCCATTTGTAGAAGTGGCAAACACTGAGTGTTTAGGAAGGAAGTTGGGGGAGGAAGGATGTCTTCAGAATTGCAATTTTGGAGTTAGGAGACTAATTTCTTTTTAAGTCTTTTTTTTTTTTTTTTTCCAACCTGCTTGTAATGACTGAAGAATATGGTGTTCAAGACCAAATGTCATTGAGTATCAAAGCCAAATGGTGGTAGCTGGAGCTGAATGAAAGGATGTTAAGAGAGATGTCTAGTTCTAGATTTTATTAAGAATCTTACTGAAATGTTAAACTTTTCATTCTTTTTTTTAAGACAAAGGCAATTGCATTGTTCTGGGTAAAAACTTAAGCAACAAAGTTCATATGAAGCAAAACTTTACAAATAGTTATGCTGTGAAAAAATACTAAAGTGGCCTTTGTACTGTTAGGTAGAGTTTCTTTATTTGGCAGGGACCAATTATTAGGACGTTTCTAAGCCAAAAAACAGAACTTTGTTTGTTAAATGATGCATGTTCACTATTACAGTTTACTTTTAATAGATACTGTACCAGCAGCTTAAACACCCCTCCCTTTAGAGGAAAAACCACTAATAATTTAATCGCTAATAAATTAAAGAAAGGAGGAGTAAGCAGTGCATAGCTCAAACAACAGTGCATGAAAGTCTTGAGCAAACAGAATGGGTTGGGCTCAGACTTTACTTGTTGAACAGGAGAAACCAGTTCTCCTCCCAGAACAGCCCTGCTGATGTGCAGAGATGGTCTCTGTTGCCTCAGGCCACAGTCCTTTGGTAGTGGGTAAGGGATTGGCTCTTATATCAGCATTAACTGCATCTCTCCTTTTCTGTTCGCCTTCCCTTTGGCCATATTATGCCCTCACTAAATGTGCTAAAGGAGCAAAGGGTTTCTTATGTCCTCCTTTCCCCTGACTTTACAAAGTGAAAGTAGATGTTACTTACACCAAGAATATGCCCAAACTTATACAACTTCATGCATCTTTGAGTTCTAAAAGGTATTTTGTCATACTTTTAGATGTCTTTGAAGTTAAAAAAGGTTTAAAAACTGTTCCATTTCCTCCCGTGTCAGTGACACCCTGTATGAGTTTTGAGCCAGTTATCAGGGTTAGGGACAGACATTACACAGAAACCTGTACAAGTGATCAGAAACCAATTAAAACCTGCAACACAACAGAAACTCAGTACACACAAACTAGTTTCAAAGTGGCTGAAATCAGTTTAAGATCAACTTGGATGGATGTATTACTAGACTTAAGTGATCTGAATTAAACAGGCCTATCAAACTTATGCCCCAGCTCAAGTTAAGTTGCTGTCCTCCAGTATCCCATGATCCTTTGCACGTCTGTGCTGTCTGCTCTGTGGAGCTGTGCCAGCCCCACCCCCACCCCCGAGCTATCACATTGCTGAACCTTTGCTCCCCAGCCCTGTGTCCTACCTGCGCCTGCCAGTGGTAGTGCAGGAGGGGAGGGCAGGAGCAGAGGCCCCCATTGCACAGGCCTCTGCAGCTGTGCTTGTTCGGGGGGGGGGGGAGGCACGGTCACTGTCACTGCATTTTCAGCCAAGTCAGGCACATGGCTCTCAGCCCTGCTCCTGCCTGCCCATGTCAGCTGGGACTGGCAGAGGAGGTAGAAGGGTGGAAGGGAGCACAGGTTTCTCCCCAGCTGTGCTTGCTTGGGTCTGGGACCCTACCCCCTGCTGCTGCCTGGCTTATCTGACACGGAGACAGGAGCTGGGGCTGAGAGCTGTACCAAGACTGTCATCTGAGCTGGCCAGCACAGCAGGGTGGGAGAAGTAGAGGCCCCCGCTCTGTGGACCTGACTTCAGCCCCTCAGACCTGAGCAAGGAGAGCTGGGGTGGTGGGAGGGGTCTCTGCTCCCTCTTGTTCCCTGGCACTGCCCGGCTTAGCTGACAGCCCATGTGGCTCTCAGCCCCACTACTGCCTGCCTGAGTCAGTCGAGCAAGCTCTGCCCCTCTCCTCCCCCACTGTGCTTGCTCAGGTCTTGGGGCCTAGGGCCAGGCCTGCAGGATGGGGGCTTCTCTCTGGCTCATTCCCCCTGGCCCCCCTGGTGCTGAGTGGCTCAGCTGACTGTCCTGGCACAGCTCTCAGCCCTGGCTCGTGCCTGCCCACGTCAGCCAAGCTGGGCAGTGGTGGAGGTGGGCAGGAGCGGAGCCCCAGTCCTCCCCAGACCTGAGCAAGGACAGCTGGGTAGAGCCTGTGCTTCCCCACCCAGCCTGGCTTTGCTGCCACCAGCAGGGAGGAGCAGGGCTGAGAGCCATGCAGGCTGTCAGACTAGCCATACAACATCGGGGTGGGGAAACAAGAGCCAGTGACTTGTCCCTGGCCTCCCCCAACCTGAGCAAACACAGCTGGGTGGGTGTCCCACTGTTAATGACAGGGTTGCTGGTGGAGGCAGGCAGGGATGGAGAAAAAGGCCCTACTGGGAGGTGTACAAGAGCATCCCTTGCCTTCTGGCCTGACCAGTGCAGACATCTGCCATGCCGCTCCCCCCACCGAAGAATGCATATGCATCTGTTCACAACCAGTTCAATCTGCACAATTTGGAGAAACTTTGGGCTTTGCCTGTACTTAGCCCTTAATCTCTGTCTGTGGGACCCATGGAGGAAGTGTGCTCATTGCAAATTTCACTGGGTTTCCTGTAATCTGTTGTCATTTTGACACCACCCATATCACATTGGTATGATGGACACTCAAATTGAATGCTCAAATAATATGTCTCCAGGTGCCACTAGTAGAGTTTTCTCCATGGGGTCCTGCCTCTGAAATTTTCTGCCTGAATTACCACACAGCTAGATATGAATTCAATCTCTTCCAAAAAGAATGACAAGAGATATCTCTTGGCCTAACCTTTTCAAACTAATTAAAACCTTGTTTCCACATTGACTTATTAAGCCATTGACAAAGGAGGAATGCCATTTGGTCTCTGTCACTGAAATCTTGAAGGAGTCTGCTTATACCTTATAAGTGCTTACATATCCTAGGGGCAGAAGCCAGATTAATGCTTTCAATTATAGTTGATATGACTGCAAATCATTAAGATGACAACAAATTACAAATGTGATTCACTTTAATTATTTGTGGCAACATTGGCGAAGGCCTAAATTTTGAGGCTTTGATTTATAGACATGTAATGAAAAGGTCTCAGAGTGTGACCACTGTAGGTCCCTGGGTCGTGGGTAGTCCCCCGAGACGTTCCTTTACCCCTCCTTCTCGCCCGCCACGACTTTGATGTTCCACAATAT
>JAGPOW010003648.1:32810271-32870990 GCA_030014935.1 Caiman crocodilus
ATTCTGCCGGCAAAACAAAATCAACTGTAAGATGGTACTATAATTAACACTTCCCTCCGGAGGCCAATGTTCCTGATTGTCTAATTCATAATGTGGCCACGCAGTTTCACAAAAGAACTTAGCCTTCTTCCTAGTCATAGGATTCCCACCAAACCTTGCCCAGTGTTGCAGCAAACAAGAGAGGGTGATACATTTCCTAACCTTACTGTTAATTGTACCCTTCTCAGGCTGCCTTCCCGGTTCTGACCGTCCAACGTACCTGGGATCCAAGGGTCTGTCCTCCTCAGTCCTCGCTCTCACGGGAAGAGCTCACTGATCTTGGACTCGGCCTCATCCTCACAGGAAACGTTCACTGGTCTTGGACTCGGCCTTGTCCTCACAGGAAGAGTCCACTAGTCTTGGACTCGGACAAGACAAAGACAGACCAGCCAAAACCAAAATATTCCCAGGCAAGCATACCGACGGTAGGCCTTATGCCCTTCTACCCCCTCGCCCTGGTGCCTGCTACCAGAAATTCCACTGTATGTCGTTGCACCGTTAGGCTGCTGCTGCCACAGCGATCCAGCTCCCCCTGAAGCAAAGGTCTTACCAGGAAAAGAGATCCCAGGGAGTGCCTGACCTCTGCTCCAGAGGAATGGCCAGCCGGTCGTCAGCTAGTCCAGGGAAAGCCCTAAGGCTGTCCCATCTGGGGTGCCAAAATGTTGTGCTCCAGCCCATGTCTGGATTCGTGTGCCTGACATGTAGAAGCCAATATGAATACTAAGCATGAAAGTTTAAAAGAAAAAAAGTTTTATTGCAAGCAATAAAGGTGCAAGGTGGCAAGCACACTAAACACTATTTCTAAGCATCCTTTATACTAAAATCTACAAGCATAATATTCAGTGATTGGTTACAGGTAAATGATGCAAAACCTTCTCTACTGAGCATGTCCCTTTACCATGTACTTCATTTCCGTACATGTATGTTTCATTAGCATACTTTCTCTCCACCTAGGGGTGTGTTTTTTAGTATTATAATGAGCCCCTAATGAGCCCTTACACTGAGAAATAGGTGAATTTCGCTGTTTGTCTTCAAGGCCCCTTGCCTAGTACAGCTGTTTCCTCCTTATCACTGCAGAGATGGGCATAATTCACAAAACAGTCTTCTAGTCTCATCTTTTATCCTGTCTCGGGAGGATGGCTCAAGGCCATTTATCATGCCTTTAGGAGAATGGCTTGAGGTTATTCTCAACAATAACAAAAATCTTGTGAACTAACTTTTAGTGCATCTGTTTCTAGATATGTGTTTGTTATTTGTAGGGGAAGGAGTAGACCTGCAATTACTTGTGGTCCTACATTCTTCAAAATAAAATTGAACACTAATTTTAAATCCCCATAGAAATCTTTTGGTCCATATTTCTGTTAGTATTAAACTCTGATTTTTTTTGTTTCTACCAAAATGTTATAGGTCCATATCTGCCAAGTAATGTTGTCTGTTTAGTCTTTATTTCTACCATGAGCTTTCTGTGGAACCATGAGGGCACTAAAGCCTTTAATGGCACATTGGCTCAAAAATGCAATTGAAATCAGTAGGGCTGTTTGTGAGATCCCTGGTCCCACACATAACCTATACAGGCTTATATCAGGAACAATATTTAACATGCTTTTATAGTGAAAGAAGTTTCTCAATGGACAATTTCTTATAAATTAAGTAGGATGCCAGTATTACAGCAGGGTCTGGAAAAATCCAGTTGCTGACTTGAACTGGAAGCTTTGCCCTGGGCTTCTGTAAAATCCAGACTTTCAGTTCCTTCAAAAGAGAAAGCCTTTCTAAAGGCACATTTAAAGATCCTGGAAATGTGGAGGAGCTATCATCATGGCAGTTCCATTGGTTGGTTGCTTGCTTGGTTTTCTCCCTCAGATTCATTTTCAGTTATAGGTGGAATAGCTCATTTTTAGTTAGCTCTTTTAAGGCAGACTTAGTCATTGTTGAACACTTGCTCTGGGATGCTATAGTGCAATGGTTTTCAAACTGTGGTCCACAGAAGCCCACAATGGGTCATCAAGGGATCCACAAAGTGTTTGGGGGTAATGGCACCCCCATTGCCATGCTGGGTTGCTGGTCTCCATATCAGGTCACACAGCATGTGGAGCTAGGGGCAGGGGTTCCGTGGCAGATGTGATATGAAAGGGCTCCATGACTAGGAAGTTTGAAAACCACTGCTGTAGCGATTTGGCTTGAGTTGATATTCAGTGCTCAGCTCACACACAATTCAAATTGAGCCAGATTGCCACAGCAAGCAGCAGAATATCGCATGAGAGAATACTGCAATATTTTCCAATTAAAGATATTTCCGTCCATGAACAAAAGAGAAGATAAAATTCTCCCTGTTGCTGAGAAGTGACATTGTGTCAAACATTAACAGCCATCTTCAACTATGACGTGTTCATCAGTGTATGTATTTGTCCATTCCTTTGTAATTAACTGCATCTTCTGTTGATGCTACTGTGAGGTAGTAAATCACATTGCTATATGACATCTACATTTCTCCCAGATTATCTTAATTTAGTTTCTAATTACCCATATGTTAATAATAAACATTACTGGGTGAAAATCAACAGTAGGCACAAATGTACATTTTCCATTTACCAAAATTCACTATTCAATTGCATATGAAATATCAGTTTTTTTCCAATTTTCTGTGTACATACATATGCACACACATGCATATAATATATAATACATATACACCCGTGTATACACACGTGCGCATGTCTGTATATATGCGTACATGTGTGTAGTGTGCGTGTACACACATGTGCATATAGACACATGTGTGCGTGTATATATATGATATGTATATACAGTAAAAACTCCAGTAACCAGCATCTTACAATCTGGTATGCTCAATTAACCAGCATGCCGGCTTGTAAGATAAAGTAAAACCAGAAGTGCCTGCTGTGGCACTTCCGGTTTCTCCAAGCCCCCACAATCTGGGGCAAAGCAGCCTGAGCTGCTGACCCCCACTGCCCGGAGACGTAACAGGCTGCATGGGTCTGTGCAGTGCCCACCGGGCCTGTGGGAGGGGTGGAGGGACACCCCAGATGCAGCAGGAGAAGTGGCAGCCCAGACCATTCAATTAACTGGCATATTTTGTTATTCGGCATCTCCCCATTCCTAGGGGATGCCAGATAACAGAGGGGTGTGTGTGTGTGTGTGTGTGTGTGTGTGTGTGTGTGTGTGTGTGTGTGTGTGTGTGTGTGTGTGTTTCATAGCCATTAGGGCTGGAAGGGACCTCAAAGATCATCAAGCCCAGCCCCCTGCCCCAGGGGCAAGATGTCAGCTGGGGTCAAAGGATCCCAGGAAGATAAGCATCCAAACGTTTTTGAATGAGTCCAGAGGAGGTGCCTGCACCACTTCTGGAGGGAGTCTGTTCCAGGTCTTGGGGACTCGGACAGTAAAGAATTTTTTTTCTTTTGTTCAGCCTAAAATGGTTTTGGAGGAGTTTATGACCATTGGTCCTTGTTTTTCCTTGGGGCACTCTGGTGAACAGAAGTTCTCCCAGATCCTGATGTATACCCCTTATGTACTTGTACTTGTAAACAGTGATCAGATCACCCCTGAGCCTGCGCTTTTACAGGATGAAGAGTTCCATGGCTCTCAGCCTCTCTTCATAAGGCCTATTCTCCTGCCTTCTGATCATGCGCATGGCTCTTTGGACTCTCTCAAGCTTCTCCACATTCTTATTGAATTGTGGAGCCCAGAATTGGATGCAACACACACACACACACACACACGTGTATATGTATGTGTGTGTGTATGTATTGTGTGTGTGTGTGTGTGTGTGTGTGCGCACACAGACAACATTATCAAAAATATTTTGAGACATTCATGATGGCTTTTTTTAAAAGCCAGTGTGTGTATATGTATGTATATATTCATTCCAGATGCCATTATACAGTAACTATTGTATGATGGCAACTATTAGTAAATGTTGACTTTAAAACAACTATTATGAATGTCTCAAAATATTTTTTGATATTGTTGTCATTAAGTGTCTCCGAGATTATCAGTAAACATCACCTACATTATGTAATGGCTGTCACACAGGTGGATAGGAAAAGTATAGAAGGCCCTGGTCATAAGTAAAAAGGAAGGAAACATTTTACACCTGTTTACGTTTTTGGCTTATAATTGTAAGTGGTTTTCCCTCACTTGTTCCTCTGTTCACTACTTACAGGGTGCATCTACCTGAGATGCCAATGTGCAGTGGTTACTGCATATTTATTTAGTACTTATATAATCAAGTACTAAATAAATGCTCAGGAACCGCAGTTACTGCTCAGTAGCACCAGTGAATGCCTTTTTAGTGATGCTACTGTGTAGTAGCCTAATCATACCGCACAGTAGTGTATTACACTATTGGTGCCGTGATGTGCTACCGCACAGTATTATTCAGTGACTGCATAGTTGGTATATCATGTAAATGTGACCACTGTCAAATGGTAGGATTTGGCAATATTTGCTATTGTAACTTGGTTTATGTCACAACAACTCAGTAGTGAAGGTGATTTAGAGGCTATTAACAAGTGGAGGTTGCCCACTAGAAAACCTTGCACATGTTCAAAGAGAGTAATGCCATAATATAATTCAAGTGGGAAACTGTACCTTTTGAGTTGAGAGTCATTCAGTACAAGTCTGTTGGACCTGGTTGTGCAATTTAGGGACTTGCTTTATACAGTGCCAATGTTTGGACATTGAAGAAATAAGACTTCTGTTGGTCTCCATGGCTCTAAGTAAACTAAAACATATGGGTTTTTTTATTCTTTTGGCTTTCCTCTCATCTTTTCCCTACACCTCCAAGTTTCTGGTAACAATTTAATAGTCCTGCATAGTTATTATCAAATAGGGAATCCCTTTAAAAAATATTAACACCGGATAACAACCTAATGTTTTAGTACTATGACCAAACTACTTGCCTCCATTTAATTTAGTTAACAGTAAGTCATATTAAAATATTTTAAAAGTAAAAAATATTTATAGAGATATTTCCACTGACAGGCTATGGGACAAGGAAATGGTTTGTTATAACTGCTGTGAAATCTTGTCCATTCTTTCATTACTTATTTCAGGAGCCAGGGAGTATCAACGTATTTTCTGAAAAATGATCACCTATAAATGCATAATTTCCCGTTAATTCCCATGCACTGTCTGCAGCTTTTCTCTTATGGTTCAAAATAAAATCAGGGTAATGGAGTGACCCATCCTGTATAGCTATTCAGAGTTTATGATTAGAAAATATTTTTTTTAAATATGTTTTTATCAATGTTCCTGGAGTATGAGAGAAATAAGACTTAAAGCAAAATGTAATGTGATTAGTTTTTCATCAGTCTTCAAGAAGTTAAGGTTTCCCTAGTTTGAAAGGACAGTTTTTTATATCCCTATCTCCACATGAAACTAGTTTTGTAATGATTTTGAAGCAAAAAATGAGTAAGAATAAATCTGTGCTTTTGTTAGTGATTTGCCATTAATGCTTAAAATTAGAATGGTTTTTACCACTGTATAACTAGGATATAAAAATGTTCCAAAATTGGAAAGATGCCACGTGCATGCACATGCACACAAATATGCAAGTGCATGTGTGCATGTGCACCTACATAATGTAATAATGCAAAATTCACTCCTGAACAGAGCCTTCTCTGGCACTGGTAACTAGTTTAGAAGGAAAGGGCTGCTCAGTTGTCTTAGCTCTCTAACTGGGAATGCATGCTGCATCATTTGAAAATCACATAAATATATTATAAAGCAGCAGCAACTTCATAAAACTTACTGATGCTTTATTATATAAAGGCTTCCCTGCCTTTTTCATTTATGAAGTGCTTGAATTTACTGCTTGGGGAGTTCCAAGAACCGTTAAGCCACAATTTGTTGATACTAAGTACTGCCCTAACAGCATATACAAGCACTTTATTATATCTAGAAGAGAGAAGAGACTTTTTGATGAGGAAGAGATGATTCTAATGGCTTTTCCACACTTAAGATTGGAACTAAATTCTTAAGGTTTTTAAACTTCATTCTAGTCCTCCTTTTTTAATTCCTCAGGAGTAAAGAGGCACGCTTGAAATTTGGTATTTGTGATCAATGCCCAAGGAAAATGTGTGAAAATATGAAGCTGATTTTGTGATATGAGACTTGTAATTCATTTTTGAAAAATGCTTTTAATGAGCTATAAAACTTCTAAAAATAGTTTTTAGGGCTTCTTCCCATGCTACCCCTTCAATAAGCTTTGGTCAGGTATGATCTAGGAGGAGCTATGCACATGACTTACTATGGGTTTTTTTCCATGCTTCTGAGCCTTGCTAGTTGGTACATGGGGCCAATACATATTAGGTTATATATTGTGGTTGTGTCAGGGTTGACTGTAGTTTTGCCAATAGTTTAGACAATATGTCTGGATTGGGACAATCCTGCCTCGGGGAGAGGGTTGGACTCGGTGACTCTCTGGAGGTTCCTTTCAGTATGACTTCTCTATGATACATTGGAGGTCGAAGGGCCTCTTAGGCCTACTGCGCCAGAAGAAAAGCCTGGTTAAGGCACGCCAGTTTCCATAGCCTATAGCACATAAGAGGTTTAGGTGGTTAGCACCATGTCTAGCCAACTTTGGCTGAATGACATAATATCCATTACATCTGAATCAGCTTAAGCAGTTTTTAGTAAAAGCCTAAAGCATGGCTCAGACTAAAACTTTGGAGTTGGAGCCAGATGCTAACCATTTGGTCATCACGTTGCTCTATAAATAAGTGTACAGATACTTCATTGTTCTTGAAATCTCTCCTCAGAATGGCTTGTTGTGATTCCAACTCCTCTCTCCACCCCACTCCCTCCAAAATGTTTAGAGTTCTGGCCTGCTGGCCCTACTGCCTGCTCACACTGACCAGCATTCATCTCACTGCTCTTTGAAGCAAAAGCCATATTTGTATGGCATGTGCAGCACCTAGGACAGTAAGGTTCCCAGTCCATGAATGAGGCTTCTAGGTGTTACAACAGTAAAACACAAGGACTAAATTTAGTAATAGTTCTAACAGCATTTCTCAGGTCATTTAGGCAACGTTTTCAAGCCACTTTTATCCATAGTGTCAAGGATGAATGAAAATATAGGTGAGGTAAGCCATTTTAAAAGATTTGAACCACTTCTTTATCATTCCTTTTTCCCAGGAATGACTTGCACTACAAACCTGAAATGTGTTTATTAAAGAAATCTAATATTATAAAAGCCTTAGTCTGTCTGTCCATAACACTTTATTTGCACTCTGATTGGTTGTCTGAAATAACCAATGAGAGGGCTCCAAGAGTGTTCCGGACAGGAGGTGGTGGCGGAGCACCACCATGATGGCGGGGATAGAGCAGCGGAGGTGCCCCTTAGAGGTGGTGGTGGATGGAGTGACCCCCTTACCCCAAGTGGTGGCAGAGGGAGCAGCCCTGGGCACATTGTGCTGCAGGGAGACATAGCCTGCACAGCAGTCTGGGTCAGTCAATCAGATCTGCCTTGTACACTGCTGTCATTTGTCATTCGGCTGTTTGGGGATCCTGCAGAGCACATTAATGTATGTGCATAGGGGCTCCCTGGCTGTGCAGGTAGTTATGTACTACAAGGAAAGATCTTTTTCTTTTTTCTGGTGTTCACAAACAAGGTGTATATTATATTCTGGGGCGTATTGTATGCAAGAAACTAAGGCATAGCTTCCTTGCTTCTGGAAATGAAAAAATCCTAGAGGAGTGAGGAGGAATTCTAGTATGAATTTTTGCATATTAGCTATTGTGTTTAAATGATAATAGTACCTCTATGATTGTATGAACAACTAAAACTCCATTTTGTGCTTGTTTCTCTGCTTCACATGAGTAGATGAACTTCATATGCATTGGGTACATGACTGTGTGAGAGGGTGAATGGAGAAAGAATGGTAACTATTTGCATGAAAACAGAAGAAGATTTAATTGATTGTGTAAGCAACAACATGCTGATGTATAAGTTACTAGACAGTAAACTAATTAATGAATGGCTGAAAAACTCATCTGTGATCAGGTGCAAACAAATAGAAATTTTGCATATCCTGCCATTTGAACTACAGTGCTTCAAGAACACTTCAGAACTTCAAAAGACTGACTACACAGTGCTTCAAGGCAAAGATCAAGATTGACCCCAGCAGAGAGAACCAGCTTTACTGGAATGACCCCAGTGGAGATAACAAGATGAAACGATCTCTAATTAAAGACTGAGCATAGAAAAACCCCAATGGTGAACAAAGACTTGAAATCCCTATAAAGGCGAGATTCAGGCAAGCCAAGATGGGGAATCCACTCATGGAGCACAGGCATACATTCCTGTATAACCCCTGGTCCTAGGACCCTCAATAAGTCTGGACCTGGCCATCCAGTGCAAATATTGAGTAACATCTGCTGGTAACTATAACCTCTTACTGGAGTGGTTTTGTCTGTATGCCTGTATATATCTGTTTGTATGCTTGTGTGCGTCTTCATATGACTGGTGTGTCCAAGCTTATGTATCTGCTTCATGTAACCAAAAAACATGGCATTTTGCCTTATTCTCTTTTTAAGGTCTTGCTCTTAATTTGAGCTATTGGCAGTTTTAAGTAACAGGATGTCATCTACAGGAGATTCTGGAAGATGTACTCTCCATTTGTCTTGCTGAGGGAAGGGAGTGGCTGGGAAACGAACTTCTTGCCCTTTCCTACCCTCATGTTTGTAGCATCAGTTTTTGTTCCCATATCAGTAGCAGCAGATTCTTGAGGTGTCTTTAGACCTTATGCATGTTGCTAGATATTTAGCTTAGCAGGTGACTGTGGTGATAGTTTGAAACCTCTTTGGTCAAAATTGATTTCAGAGGCTGTGAGCAGGTATGTAAAAACTCCATTGGTCAGACCTCTTCCTGCCAGCTAAATAGGAAATGCTTTTGAGCTGAAGTAGAATTGATAAATAATCTCCCACACATCAAATTGCTCAAGTTTGAAGAGACTACAGCTTCTACTGGTGTAGCCAGCAATTTTTTTTATAAACTTATTATAGGAACCACTCTAAGTAAAGAGGCTACAAGCTGAGCTAACAGAATATTTTTTCTGAGCAGCTAATTGTTATTGATTTCACTGAATAATGATAGTAAAATCTAATTTCTTTCAGAAGGAAATTAAGCCATATACAGCAGTGCAAATATATGCAGCAAAAAGCCAAGAATTCTCTGAGGCAAAACTTCAAAGATGTAGTTGAACTACAAAAGTAGGGATTGGTAAATTACAGAACTGGTGAACTACAGAAGTAGGAAATGGTAAAATTTAAATAGGTTCTACTCTGAAAAGTGGTTAGGTAACAATTCATTACTTGGTGGATGTTCTATTCCAGGTCTCTAGGCATAGTTTGATTACTGATTAAAGTAAGATTTCTTTTGTTTGCTTTTTGTAAACAGAACAACTTTTCATTTCTATCACCTTTTAGAAGATATATTAATATAAGTAGAGGAAGTTGGGTTCAGTGTGCATAGTCAGCGGAAATTTTAGTTCCTTATTTGGATTGAGAAGGTAGGGCACTTTTACATGTGCTTCAACATGTTCTGATTAGAATATGCTGGAGCAGATGCTGGGGCCTTTTAATTAGAGTGGCTCTTGAGTGCACCCCGGAGCATGTGAATAGGGGCTCCTAAATTCCTTCCCAGTCCAAACTAGTTTGACTTTCCTTTTTCTATTAGGAACACAGAAGGCAAATATTATTTTCAAATACATTTTAAATTGGATCAAATGGCCACATACAACACAACGGTATTATGACGTTTGCATCTTAATATGCAGCATGAGTAAAATAAGTTGCTGCATAATTTATGACCAGTGAGCTTCTGTACTTTACATAAACTTGCTAATCAACTGCTTTAACCATAATATTGTTGTGGGTGTGGAGATCTGAGGGCAGAATTCTCATCACTGGAGTACCTCCTATCAAAATGACGAGGTATTTTGTCCAGCATTTATATAGTCCATGAACATATCAGAAACTAGCATTGTGTGTGTGCGCGCGCATAACGTGCCTATACACATATACATTTTAAAGGAGAAAGAGTTCAGCCATAAATAATCTGTTTGTTTTACTGTGAACGCAGGTTCAAGAACATGAAAAAATATTATATGAAAGCAGGAGAGAAACTACTTAAAGCACATAATTGGCCTATACCCTACAGCATCCCATGTATAGTGACAAAAGTTTTATAGTTGCAGTTTCCCCTGACTTCCCCTTTTGAAAGTGGAGGTCACTACCCAGAAGGAATGTGCAAGACTTCTCCATTACTCTTTTAATATTAATGCAACTCAGTTTGCCTATTTAATCTTGGATTTCTTGTTACCTGACCTTTAAGAGGCCATTATTTCCGGGGGCAGATGCTGGAGAATAGGGAATACAGGATCGCTGGGGTGCGTATATGTGTTGTAGACATTTCTGTATTGGGCGAGTGGATTTCCAGGACTCAGTGACATTTGTATTGCCCAAGTAGATGTCTTAAAATATGTATACTAAAGAAGGTGGCCAAATCAAGAGAACTGTTTTTCTGCCAAGTTGGCTGGTACAGAGGCAATGGATCACCTTTGGGAAGGACTTTCTGGTCACCTGAAAACTTGTAGGAGGTCCTCCGACAAGGGGATCAAAGAGGCTGCAAACCAGCCACATTAGAAGAAGTTTGACTAGGAGAGTAAATGGGCACTGATTGCAGAGGTTGAGTTTTTGTTGAAAGGAATCAGCAGTGGTCCTGGGACTTTTAGGTTATGAGGTCTCAGTTCTTTGAAGAGACAAGAGAGACAGTTCCTAGGAAATGTGTATGCTGCAGCATTATTGCTGGCTCTATCTTCTGTCTTGGGGGATAGAGCCAGTGATAGTGTTGCTGCATATTTACAGAGCAAGCAAAACTTAAAAAGATATAGCTGTATTGTGGTGGGATCCATCATGGCAGCCTAATGAGCATCTGTCCAGCTCAGAAAAATCTAGTAATCTCCAATTCATCATTTAACCTTCTGCTTGTCTCCTATGGAGCTGAGCTCCATGGAGCATTTTGAGCTGAGGATAAAAGGCTGGGTCAGGCAGTGTCAGAATCCATAGCATTATCTGGGGACCCCTGCTTACAAGTAGCTGCTGGAGGTAATATGGGTCATGGCTTTTATTACCTCTGCCTCCGGGGTCTTTTCTGTGGTTGCAGTTGAGGAAGAAACTAGGAATATCATCATTTTCTGATCTAGAGTTCTTTGAGCATGCTAATAAAATAGTAGATAAAGGGAAAATGGAATCTTAAAATCTATTTGGACTTTCCCTAAGTCTTTGTCAGAATCCCTTGAGAAAGCTATAAAGAAAGCTAAATAGTCACGTGGGGAAACGTATCCTTGTGGATTAGAAATGCTAGGAGAGGAAATAAAACAAACCAAAGAGTAGGATTAAATTTATTATGCACTCAAAGTCCTCAAGCTAGGACTGGTAAAACTCTATGCAGATAAGTGCAAGGTAATGTACTATGAAGGAATAATGTGCTCTACCTGTACAAAATTTAGGATTCTAAATTGGCTGTTGTTACTTGGGATAAGGACTTGGGAATAATTATGAACAGCTGGATAAAAATGTCATTTTACTGATAGTCCAGTAAGAAAATGAAATGTAAGGGCCCAAAAAAGAATGGGATATAGAAAAATATAGAACATATTCTAATGCTATTTTTTGAGCCTCACCTGTAATACCAGTTTTGGTCAGCCTATCTGAAAACATTATAACAAAACATAGGTATGGAGACAGAAGGGCAAAATAGCTGTTTAGAGACAAATAATAGGAAACATAAGAGGCATTTAGAATACCTAAATAAATTCAGGTACTCCTGTTCAAATATTTCATGAAATAAGAACAAAGGAATGATGGACATAAATAAAAACCAGTATGTTGAAAATCCAATAAAGAGAACATTTTACCCACCATATAATTTGCCATATATAAATGACTCGCCAGAAGATAATATAGAAGCCAGGGGCTTAAATGTAAAAAAACCCATATATACTAGCACTTGTTTACACTTTTATATGATAACATCCACAATACTTCAGATAGGAGAAACATATATGAAGTGCGTAAACACATAATGCTTTGTCTTTCAGGACATAACCACTAAGGGTGCGTCCAGATAAGCGTGGACATGCCTCTTGCAGCATCTCAAACCAGTTTCAGATGCTGCAAGAGGCACGCTGGAAACAAACAAAAAAACCCCACATTCCCCAGGTATCAAAAGGTATCCTCAGGTATCAAAAAGTACCCCAGGGGGAAAAAAGCGGGGTATGGCACAGAGGCAACCGGAGGCTCAAGTCTTTCACAGAGCTGCTGTGATAGCCAGCCAGAGTCTCTACAGCTGGCCCTTGCCCCAGTACTGAAGCATGCTGCCTGCCTGTGCAGGGCTCCATGCCTGGACCCAGGCTCCATGCCAGGCAAGTGGGGGGGAGGGCTGGAAGAGGGTGGACCACAAGGGGGCAGCTTGGGAGAAGTGGGTCCCCTGCCTGGCCTCAGCCCCCAGCCTGTTCCCCTGCTCCCTTGCCCACTGCCTTACCCCTGGGTCCCTACCCAGCCCCCCACACACACTGCCCCAGCCTCCCCACACTCACCAACAGCAGCAGCGGCCATCGGGGCCACTGGGCCTCATGGCATAGCCTCCCCCTTCCCCCCCCGCCACAGCAGGGGGCAACAGGGCTTGGCCCTGGCTGCCTGGCACCTGCACTGCCACTGCTGCATCGCATGGGTATGGCCTAGCTTGGCAGGGTGCTGCGCAGCACTGCAGACTAGCCCCAGCAGCCCCGAGCTGCCAGATGTCACCCAGGACTCAGCACTGCTCAGCCTGAGTGGCCCTGAGCTGTCTGACAGCATGCGGCACACTGCTGAGCCCACTTGACTAACTAGTGGCCCCTACAGTGTGGAGCCAATGAATGAATAATGCAACAAAATGCTTGGAATAACTAAGGCAAAAACAGGATAGGAGTGTCATGTGAGTCGAAGGGTCAAAATGTGAAAATAAGTGTGCCTGAGAGAGACACTGAGCAGAGCCCCCTGGGCTGCACCCACCGGTCTTCAGAGGCATCCAAGGAGTCGGTGGACACTGCCCACTGGTGCTCTGCCCAGAAACATGCATGGGCAAGTGAGAGGAAAGCGGCCTCACAGTCTCTGGGCACCTTCTGGGTCAGAGCCTCCTTCCTGGTCAAATACAGGGCCCACTTTGCCAGGGCCAGGAGGAGGTTATGTATGAGGTCCTGGGACTTGGTGGAGCCATGGATGGGGTGACCAAAAACAAAAAGGTGGGGGATGAAATTCAACCAGAACCTCAAGAGGAGATTCTGGAGGTGGAGAGGCTGCAGCCTGGTGCACTCCAGGGTCATGTGCACCAGGGTCTCTCCCAGAAGCTCCTGAGAGCAAGTAGCCCTGAGCTACTTGCCAGCGCAGCTTCTTATACTGCTGGGGCCAGCACAGGGGGTGCTGGCCCTGGGGTCTAGTTCTCCCTGGCTGCAGGTCCAGGAGGAGCCAGGCAGGGTAATTTTGCCCCAAGTGGCACAATTTGCCCCACACAGTGCATGTCCAGGCACATGTACCGAGACAAAATGCCTCAGCTCAAATTTGTGCTGCTTCTATTTGAGCTGCTGCAAGTGCACATGCCTTCATATGTGGACGCACCCTAAATGGCTATTATGGGGAAAAAATCACCTTTGAGCTGGCTATTCCATCAATGTCCACTGTAAGAGGTACTTGTATCTGGTACTGGCTCACTGTCATTGATGAGATGCTAAACCAGATGGATCATGGTCTTATGCACTACAGCATGCCTATGTGTCTTGTGACTTCTGGTGACTTTTTTCTGTAGGAGTGGGACAGATTTATTCTTTCCATCTCAGATTTTTATAATTAATAATTGAATTACTGGATCTTTCACCTGAATCACTTAACTTTACCCACCTAAACCAAGTCTGCTTCTGTCCTGTTAGACTGATTTAAGGGTGTTGGAGTGATGTTGTAGCCACAGTCCAGGAATTGGTCCAATAAATGATATCGCCCACAAAAATCCTTGCTTCTGGACTGATTTATTAAAAAGAATAAATTACATAAGCCAGCAGTTCCCAAATTGTAAGTTGTAACTTTAAATGGGGTCACAACATTAAGAGATGGGGTCACAGGAGTGGGTGGCTGTGGGTTGGGAATGAGGGGCCATGCTGAGGAAATGGGGCTGTAAACGGGGTCATGCTGAGGAAAAGTTTGGGAAGCACTGGTTGAAGCCCTGCTTTCTTATAAGGGAAGCATGCCTTAAGCTACAGTTGTGATGTGCTTCAACATGACAGCTTCAGTTGAAGAAAGGAAGCTGGCATGTCGTTGTTTATTTATACAGAATCAGTGTGTACATGCATCATAGAAAGAAGGCCTTGCCTTTAAAGAGGTGACAGAGTGAAAAATAACAAATAGATCAAAGGAGGGAGATATGGTGAAACAGGAAACAAGTGACAAAACAGTGACATGCATGTAACTTAGTTTCCAAATTTTTTTTTACCTCTCCCCTGAATGTCTGGCCATGCTGTTTTGTTGTGTTTTGCAATGGAGTACAAAAATGTAGTGGCATTGTTGGGAAAAGTCATATAAAAATGTTATAACTGGAAAAGTTTGTGTGTCCCCTCCCACCACTTGCCTCAGCCTCGTAAATTTCCACACTATTTTTACGCAATTTTTTGAAAGATAAAATAATTTGCTTACAAGCAGATACTCTGCCTACAAAAGGTTAATAAGAATAGGTCTGTCAATCCAGGTGACTGGCATGCTGGGTTTAGCACCTGGCTCAGTCTAAGCCAGGAGTGCTCAACCCTTGGTCCATGAGCCAGATGTGGCCCCAGAGCCATGTTGTTTGGCCCATGGAGCTCCTCACAGGTCTGAAAATTTGGTGGCAGGGTAGCAGCGTTAATTGCTGCTCTTCCGCTGCCAAATTTCTGGACCCATGGGGAGTCCCATGGGCTAGATAGCATGGCTCGTTGAGCTACTTTGGGAGTGCAGGGCTTGATCCTGAGGTGCAGTGCCAGGCAGTGGGCAGGCATCAGGACCTGATTCCAGCTCATGGGGCCTAATCCGGCTTGTGGATCAGCCCTGCGCCACCCATCTGGCCCACAAGGCTGAATTAAAGGACACCATCTAAGCTGGTTGCAGGCATTCTCAGAGCCAAGCCATGCAGGGTCCTCACTGTTTCTGCACTTGTCCCTTTGCATCTGGGCAGGCAAGTTTAGATGCTTTTCTACAATGGCTGGTAACAGTTTACAAACACATACTTAAAGTTGGGGGAAGTGAAAATGTGATGGTGAAACATGTGAGCAGACCAGTGTTAATAGATTATTCTGGCTATTACAGGTAACAAATAGCAGTGAAGGCACAGCAGCATGATCTTCATTGATTGCCAGTTAGCAGTCATTTTGAAAACTCTCCAAGGACTCTGGACACACAGTGCACTCTTGGCCTTCTTGGGCTAAAGTTACGCATTTGTATCCCTGCCACTGTCAATACTGCTATCATTCCCTGGGCGAGCTAGATGAAGCTCACACAGTTCTGTTGACAAGTGCTGCAACTACACGTTAGTTTTGCTGTATAGACATACCCATGACTTTGACTTGAGGAGCACATAGTCTAAACAGATGCAAGAAGGGTGCTAATGGTAACAAGTTCAGATAAGTGAATTGATTTTCCCAAGGTCCTTTAGCAAACCAGTAGCAGGTATTGCTAATAGGTCTCCCAGTAGTGCCCTAGCAACTCAGTGCTACTTAGTAGATTTAAGAACCTGTCCAGCCATTTAGTAAGCTATTCTTTTTCATTAATGTCTTAAATGGTGCTAAGAATAAATTTATTGTTGTAACTTATTCTTTTATATCTGGATATGGTGTGTAAATACGCATGTTCAGGTTTCATAAGGCCCAATTAAAACAAATATTTTTTTCAGAGAGACAGCTAACAAATTGAATCAGAAGAAAATCTAGTTGCAAAAATCTTTTCCACAAAGTGGCTCATATCTTGCATAACCCTGACAGATGTGACAGGGAAAAATCAAACTATGCAAATTGAAATTGCTGTCTTAAAATAATCTGAGCATCGGGAAGGCTTCAAGATCTTTTACATAAATTAGGCTTTTGTTTGTTTGAAGAACTGTGATCACTTCTGCCAGAAGTGAATGATCAAAACCTGGTTCTCAGGAACTACATTTAGGTGCTATTAAGAGCTGACAACATTATGGTTTGACCATTTGACTTTCACCACAAGCGTCTATCACCTGAGCTGAAAAACAAAGCAGAGCATGAAGAGAATACATTTGAGCCTCTTAAACTACTGACATAAATCTGCTACTGACGCAGAGGAAGAGGGACAGAGCCAAGACCCATTCTTTCCTGGGTTCAGTTTCATTGCCCCAGGTCACACTAGCACTGTACAAGGCCTCCTCTACTGTTGCTGTTCCTTCTTTTCACAATGTTTTTTGCTGCTGCCTGTCTTAACACAAGGAATATATTTTAAAATCTTCTGTGGTGTTACTAAGCTCTGTGTTTTCTGCCTCTATTCTTATCTAAATGGCACATGCAGAAAATTCAAATCATAGCACAACCATAGGCAAAATAATAAAGTCATTTTAGTTGAGAGTCAGTAAAGGATAAGTAATGGGATGTTGTCCTCACTTGCAGGTTAGTGATTAAAATCCAGGCATCCTCCGTTGTGGCTTAAAGCTGTTACAATTGTTGGCTCCTTAGTAATTTGTATGCAGTACATTTTATTGTCACGGTTTGGTTGCTGGTAAACATATAGTCATATGATATAAAACCAAAACCATAGCTAATCTAATAAGAGACCCTGTTGGCTAGGATAGATTGATTTAAATGATATTTTAAAATAGCATGCAAAGAACTTTTTGTTTTAAATGATCTATATGAATCCCATTTTGCATTTATACTTCTTGTTGTTCTCCTAAAGAAAGGTTAATTCCTTTTGCCTAGTAATTAAGACAATGATTTGCATGTAAATGTAGACCTTAAACTAAACATGTTACTTATTTTTGCTAGCTTATTTTTGCTAACTCTGTACATAGTTACACAATTACATATTTATTTCATTTTATGTTTTTCTTGTGGTGGTAAATGGCACTTCCTATTTACCCAATAATCTTTTACTTACCATTTGTGTCAAGCTGCTTTTGAATAAAAATAGAATTCAGTGAATACGGAAAGCTAGCGTTTTAAACAGTGCATTTATTAGTTTAAAATATGCATATGTAAAATTGGCTTATCAAAACTTATTTTGCTTTTAAAAATAATTTATAAGTTAAAGAAAGGAAATATCTCTAGTTAGTGTATTGAACTGATTATTTCTGGTGCCTAGGTCCTTGAAAAATTTAGAGCAAGTAGGTCTGAGCTGTTCTCACCTACTTTTTATTCCTAGACTGGAGAAGAAAAATATGCTTTCCTGATTTTTTTTTTTTTTTCAATTCCCAAATGGTTTCTTAAATTTAAACGAGCTAAACTGAATAAATTAAACTGAAGAATACATAATCTGTATCTTGCAACAGTAGCCCACATTGTCCAAAAGCTGGTTCAGTGCCTCAACAAGTTCTTGTTCAAGTATGTGGCCAATTATTTCCTACAGGGTAAGGGTTTGACATTTTTTTCTCCAATTTTTAAAACAATATGACTTTGAATATTACATTATAAAAGATAAATAAATTAGATTACTGTAATATCAAGCCTCATTATCAGTTGTAACAATTTCAAATCTAAAATAGATTTTTATTAAAAGAAAATTAGAGTTAAATGCACTTGCACTGGCAAATTGCCTTGATCCAGCCTGGGGCTGCCCCCACATGGTGCTCCACATGGGGCTGAGGCCCTCCCAGGGCAGCCTGCACCATGTTCCAGCCCGCACCCACTGGCCTGATCCTGGTCAGCACATACAGCTTACCAACGGGGCTGTTCCTGGTGCAGTTGTTACTCGGCTCCCCTCACCTCCAGGGGCAGCTCCTCCTCCCCCTTGCTTCTGTTGCACCCCTCCAGGCTGGGAGAAAGCTGCATCTGGGCAGCTTCTGCCCCAACACATGGGGCTCCAGTCCACCCACTCTGCCACCTTCAGGTGGCTGCTCATTGTACCAGGCATGCAGAATGGCTGGAAGGCAGCTGGGACCTGGAGCCAGAGCCCCATGTGCTGGGGCAGGAGCTTCCCAGCCTAAAGCAGCACAGCGGGAGCAGGAGGAGCTACTGCTGTAGGTGAGGGGAGCTGAGGCGCAGCCACATTGGGAGCAGCCCTGCTGGTAAGCTGTGCATGCTGACTGGCCCCAAGTGCTGTAGGGGCATCTGCAAACCACAGTGCCCAGGCAAGCACCCTCCTCCCTCCCTTTGCCCCTGGCCAGCTCCCAGGATGTAGCACGCAGGCATTCCCCACGCCACAGGGCAAAGGCTGTCCTGCTCCATGAGCCAGCCTCGCCTTTCTGTCTCACTCTTAAACACTGCTCCCCACTTGCCTGTGGCTCTGTCCCACATAGGGAGGCTTGGTGAGTTGTTGCAGCAGAGTGAATGGACGGGTGCTGACCTGGCCTCCAACAACTCGTCAGAACTCTCAGGCCTAAATAATTGCCCACCCCTGAATTAAAAGGAAAAAGACCTGATTTGTATCTTCTTGGATTAGGTCCTAAAATTTGGAAAAGGAAACAACTTTAGGCATCACTAATTGTATTACATATGTAGTTCTTTTTCCAGTTGATTTTAATAATACATTAGATGATTTAGGCAGAAAATTCCAAGGGGCAGAGCCAGTAAAAATTCAGTTAACGAATTGGATGAAATGCCCACTTCGTGTTGAAATATTGACAAGGCTTATAATACATTTCAGTAATACTGTATTTAAAAAAAAAAAAAAAAAGAGTGCCTTGTGATGTGATGATTCTGGGGTTCAAGTTATGAACTTTGATGAATTATATATTACATCCTTAAAATTAAAATAGGACCAAAGGTTCCTGTTGGGTGCATCATGTTAATAGAGAGAAATTAAAAGCTTGCTTTTTATAACACGGAAAACATCCAGGAGAACACAAAACAACAGCAGACTCTCCCTTTGCCTGAAGAAACATGTTTATGCCCAAAAGCTTGCAAAGAATGTTTTTTCCAACTATTTAATTGGTCTAATAAAATATATCACATTTATCCAAAGAACTTTGACTGCCTTTTCATAACACTACTTTTCAAAAGGCTGTAATAGTGAGAAGATTAAAAAGGATGCTTTTTTTTTTCCTCCCATTACCTAAAAGTTTTTTAAATGCTTAAAAAAAGACTTTCTCTGAGATGTATATTAACAATTTTTAGATTACTGGAAATGCATTCAGTCAAGAGGAGAAATTCCTCATGTTCATATAGAATGAAAGGACATTCTGAACAAGATAGTTTGTTTTTCATGGCCAGCTTCCCAGGCGAACATGATCAAAACTTTGGGTTTGAAGTTACTTTAGTGAGATAACAATTTTGGTTTTTTGACGGGTTTTTTTTGGCTCCAGTATGGCTTGTGTGGTGTGATATTGCTATAAATCTTTCAAGAGCTGTAACGTGATCGATTGTAGGAAACTATCCGGATAGAATAAAAAATAAAATAGCTACTTTGTTGACTGGCAAACAGAAAAAAACATTCATGATTTGCAATGAATGTACTGTGCCCCTGGCTTGCTTTTAAAACCAGGCAGTCTAGCATGAAGTACTAAAGTACTTTGACATTCTAGCCTGTCCATCTGTAAACAAGTATAATTGCATTACATTTTCAACATCAGACTGCAGAAATTGTTGAGCATCCTCAACCTATGCAAAACTACCTGTATTTGTATGCTCTAAGTTGAACAGATTGACATTTATAAAACAAAAATGACCTATAGAAGGTCCAGCCTCTAAGCAATACTTTTTGCTTTGGAGGGGTTTTTTTTTCTTTTGTTTTATTTTGTTTTAAAGCAACTTGAGCAGATTCTCATGTAAGTGCCTTATGGAAAAATCGCATTATGAAAATAAGAGTTAACAATTATTTTTGGTAATGGGAATTTATAGTACAGCAAAGTTGAAACCTTTCCGAGAAAAGTTCTTAGTCTAGTTGTCACAGGACGCATCTACGTGAGACACTGCATCACTGTAGCTTGTTGGGCACAAAGTGTGATGGCAATATAGGATATAAAAACTGTGCTGCCAGAAACACGCAGTACCAAATGCACAGTCAAGGGCACGTGTAAACACACCCACAGCTTCCTAAACTAAGCTCCCCAGTGATGGGTTGTGTATGATCCAACTTATTTCCCACGTTAAATATGTCCCCTTCTTCTGCTTTATTCCAGGGTATGGCCACACTGTGCCTTTGTCAGATGGAGGAAAGGCCTTCTGTATCGTCTACTCTGTCATCGGAATTCCCTTTACACTGCTTTTCCTGACAGCTGTGGTGCAGCGCATCATAGTTCATGTCACCCGACGGCCTGTGCTATATTTCCACGTTCGCTGGGGTTTCTCCAAACAAGTTGTTGCCATCGTCCATGCTGTGGTTCTTGGGTTCATCACTGTGTTGTGTTTTTTCTTTATTCCAGCAGCAATATTTTCTGCTCTGGAGGATGACTGGAATTTTTTGGAATCTTTTTACTTTTGTTTCATTTCCCTGAGCACCATTGGCCTTGGAGACTATGTTCCAGGGGAAGGTTATAATCAAAAATTCAGAGAGCTGTATAAGATAGGAATTACATGTAAGTACCAGACTAACCCTTTAAATCAGAGGTTGTCAACCGGGGGTACACAAACCCCCAGGGATACTTGGGAAGGCCATAGGGTGTATGCATGGGTGGGCAGGGACAGAGCACCACCACCCACTACCCTGTGCCACCATGTCCCAGGAACAGGGCTGGGGGTGGTGAGGACAGCAGTGCCCCCCTGTGGGGGGCACAGGCGCCACCCAGGCACCTGAGGGGGAGGGGGAAGCTCGCACACAGTGGCTGCCACCGCCAATCACCATCCCGGACTGCTGGCACTCTGCATCCAGCCGCGCCCCACCACACCACATCCGGCCACTGGGGGTACACCTTAATAAAAGAGGTTGAAAACCCCTGCTTTAAATAATAGACATATAATCAAAGGGTTTTCTAAGCAGTTAGTGCCTTTGTCCACACTTATTAGCTACTTTGCTCAAAGATGAATAGTTCATGTTTAAGGGAGGAGGAGAAGGAACCAGTGAAGAATACATAGAATGGTGTGATACAATCAAGGTCATGAGCTGAAAGAATTATTGCAACAGCAGGGATTGGATGTGAGCAGGGCAAGATTCTTTCATATCAGTGCCACAAAATACAGCGTTTGCCTGAAAGATTTCATTGGCGATGATCCTGAATCTTCAGATGTGCTGGACCCAGGATCCAAATAATTAATGCAGATACAAGCAATTCCTACCAATTACATTCACCCTAGTGATCAGGAGATGCCCGTGCTCCCACGCTAAGTACATAATCTGTTGTCAAATTGTCCATTACTTATATGGGTGACAGACTATGGAAACATGTACAGAATTTGCATTCTCAGAAGCAGTCCCTTAAATTAGCCAGCAGTATATTTTGTCCTCTTCAGCATTATACTACACTCTAGCTCCTAGCTAACGGCCTCACCATCCTGACTGTTGGCATGAGCATTTACTTATTTATTACTATTCGGATAGCTTAATGTGATTTCAATGCATGCTTCAGGTTGTAGGAATAGAGCTATGCAAGTAACTTGACTTTCTGGTTTACTGCCAGCTCTATTAAAAACAAACTGCAAGTCAACCCAAAACAATTTTTTCTGATATTTTGGTGAACTGAAAAATCAAAGAACATTTCAGGTTAAATGAACTTTGCATTTCAATTTCAGGATTTTTAAAATAAAATTGAAAGAAATTTCTAACCAAAAAGTTTTTAATCAACATAATTTGTTTTGTAAGTGTATTAAAAGAACTTGTGAAAATTTTCAATGTTTCCAATATGTTTCAGAATTTCCAGAGAATGTTGTGACCAAAATTTAACCTATTCACAGGTTCAGTAAATGACAGGCTAGGGGTCCAAATTCATAGTCAAAGACTTTCCCTAGTGAGAAAATCTAGGTACACTTCTCCTGGTAAGTCATGAAGTTGAGATAAGTCTGGCTCTCAGAATGAGTACCTAGTAAAGATGTATAGATGCCTTTCTGTTTTTAGAACAAGTATTTTGCCCTTATAGGGCATGGGTTCATACATTAGTAAGGCTGGAAAGGGCCTTAAGCAATCATCTGGTGCAGCCAGAAATCAAACCTGTGGCCTTGGTGTTACAAGTGCCACCCTCTAATCACCTGCGCTAGGTGGTCCTGTTTGGCTCTGTGAGTTAAAGCATAAAAATACTTAAGTTTAAGCTTCATAAAATAAAATTGTGCAGACTTAAGCCAGTAGTTCCTTAGTGGGCATATCCAGATGAGCTGGATGATCGGAGATCCCAGTGTCAAAAAAAAACAAAACCATGCCAGAAAAAACTAAGGTGGCATGCGTGGCAGCATTGTGCGCTACTCAGAGCCTGGCCAGCCAGAGCCATACTCCAGCTGCTGGCCAGCCTCCACACACCTGGATAGCTGCTGCTGGAGCTCCAGAAGGCTCCCAGGACCCCAGATAAGGCTGCTGAGGCCATCCCAGGTGCTGGTCCCAGCCTCCTCTACCCTATCTGGGGCAACTTGCCTTGCGTCAGAATGCACATGCAGGGGCATTTCCTGGGGAAAAGTAGCAGCGACATAACTATGTTCTGCTGCTATTTATCCCAGGGAAACACACATGCATACTCATCTGGACACACCCTGAGTATTTAATCATGCTTTAAAGATGTATTTTAGGGAGGAGGAGAGGGTTTCATGCAGAAGTTAGAGGTTTCAAAGTATATTTAGTCCTTTCAGTTACAAAGAACACTGTACCCAAATGAACATTGAAGCCAAATGAAAAATGATCATAAAAATAATGGTAGGTTGACTGTACAACATATTATTGCACAGACTGGAGAGCATGCCATACTAATTAAAATGCAGTAAACTCCTGTTTGCTTTACTAAACTTTTACTAAACAGATTATTAATGAAATTGTAAACCATGTGGGAAAGAATATAAATAATAGTGATTATAAATAGTCATGGTTTAATTAGTGTATTTAGATTAAGAAATGCTTGTTAGAATACCCTCCCTGGAGGCCCAATAGGAACCTCTGTGTACGTGTGTGTGGTTAGAGAAAAAAATAAAAGCCCAGGGGATGATTAGCGTGAGGCTCATTTTCAGAAATGCTGAGTGCTGGTCAACACCCCTGAAAATAGAAAAGAGGAAAATAATATATATTCAGTGATCATAGGTGGAAAGAATTCCATGTTAGAGCTATATCGCATCAGCTCTACCTGTTCATGTTTTAGGCATTGTGTTTTTTGTTTCTTTTCCAGGTTACCTGTTGCTGGGCCTTATTGCAATGTTGGTGGTTCTAGAAACTTTCTGTGAACTCCATGAGCTCAAGAAGTTTAGAAAAATGTTTTATGTGAAGAAGGACAAGGAAGACGACCAAGAGCATATAATAGAACATGACCAGCTTTCCTTCTCCTCTATTTCGGACCAAGCGGCTTCCAGGAAAGAGGATCAGAAAGTAAATGAGCCTTTTGTGACTGGTCAATCTTCAGTTAATCATGGTTCTATTAATAATTAATATAAGGGCACCCATCCCAACATTATAGTGCACTTATACTATTACAGTAAGAAATAGAATGCCTCTCCCTATCTCTCTCTGTCTCTCTTCTCTCTCTCTTTCTCTCAAGTATAAGCGCTGAAAAACAATGTAACAAGTATTCATCATTTCGGGCACTGGAAAGATTTCTGGAGCAAATTAATGTGTCTAAAATGGAAACTACACTAGGAGAGTTGTCAGAGATATGACACAAAGTTGGCTGTAATACCTGAGACCAGGATCACCTATAATTTGGCATGGAAGGATGGATGCAAGGTATGGACTGGCATCCACACTACTAAGACAGTCTGCACTCCTTAAGTGCAGCCCTGTACCTCCAAAAGTGGGCTTGTGTCCACACTCTCATGTAGTTACACACTCTATGGGCAGTCCTTCCACTAGGCCTGGAGAAAATATTTTCAGTGAAGAAAATTCACTGAATTTTAGAGCTTCTGTCATCCCCACAGTATTCATTAATGGACATTAATACATGAAATACTTTCAGTTGAAAGAGTTTTTACAAGGGGAGGACTAGATGCACAAAACTGCCAAAGAACCTGCCATGCCATTATGTAGTAGATTGGGGTTACAGCACTGACCTGGGATGTATGCGAGTTGGATTCAATTCCATCCTCTGCCTTAGGAGCCTTCAACCCACGTCTCAGACTTTGCAGGAGTACACCCTTTATTTAGTAGCTGGCAGGAAGCTATTCTGGAAAAGAGTTTTCTCATTTCTTCCTGTTAATCCTGTTCCATGGTATAAAAATATATGAATAGATATCAAGACAGAAGGAAGTAGGTAATGAACCTCCAGCCTGGTGATTAGGACATTCTATTGAAAAATGTGACACCTAGATTCCAACCTCTCCTCCAGTAAGTGTTGCCTTATTATACAGAGCAGGACAATGTCAGCATCAGAGATCGTGAGCACCCACCACAAGCTTGGAGGCTGAGCAAAATGGCTTAATATCCTGTCAGGAAAAGGATGGAATCAAGCCTTTTTCTCCCATGACCTTAATCAGTGCTGTAACCTCAAGCCAGGTGGTGAAAGAGGGGTAACAGCAACAGCTTTGTGAACCTAGCCTTTTACTACTTTTGCTTTTCCTACAAATGCACAAAACTGTGTTTCATTTTTAATCCAATGGAACATTTCAGGTTGAAATAAATAAAACTTTTCAGTCTTTTTCAGGGAGGAGAATAAAATGAAAAATTTTCAATCTGTTTTGCAGCAAACTGGATTTTTGTTTTTGTTTGGTTGGTTTTTTATTTTTATTTTTTTGTTTTGGCTTGGCTTGGCTTGGCTTGGCTGTCAACAGGAAAAATTATCTACCTGTATAGAGCAAGCTAGATCCCCCTCCTTCCTCATCCTCCCCCCCCCCCCCGGCCTGCTTATGGGCTCCTACACCATTAAAGGGTGAGAGAGAGAAATCAAAGATCAACAATAAGGTGTTGGGCTGCATTCAGTAATCACTGAGTAAAATTCAAGAGCCTGTATTATGTAGGTGGTAAGACTAAATGATAGCACCAGCCTCTCCCGGGGTTCAGATATATACAATGCAAGCTTTGCAGTTGATTTCAATGGGCATGGGATCAGCACAGGTAGCCCACGTCACGGCTGCCTTCCACATAGGAATAGTACAGGGGAAGACCTCTTCCCTGCAGTTCATGCATGCCAGACTGGCCATAATTTGCCCTGTAGTGTTAAGAGTCGACTAGCTTACTGTAACAAAGCAGCAAAACTAAAGTGTCTAGACTTTGCTGATATGGGAATAATACTTGAAACTAAATTACCTAAAAGATACTGTGTATGAGTCTAGTTAAACCTAGCATCAAACAGATTTTATAACTTTACTGGGAATTTTTCCTTTGTGGTTAAATCAGCTAAAAATGTATGATAAACATTTATATCCAAGAAAACAGAGCTAAAAGTGATCTTTTTTTTTTTTTTTTTTTTTTAAAGGTAGGTTGAAGCATACTGTGTTTGCATGTTCCCAGCAAAGTGGCTATTTTTCTAAAACCTAAGTTAAGACAACTGTATTTATAATGAATGTCTAACCAATATATGTGTACATATATACACATAAATATATTTATATACTGTACATATATCGTAGATCACCAGAGTTTAATTGACTTAGAAAGGACATTTTAGATAAAAGATATTTTCCCTAGATTTCTCTTTATACAATGAGTCGCTCAAAATTATAGCATTAAAAACTATTATACCTTCAGATTCACGAGTACTGAACTACAAGGAACATTTATACTATTTTTCAGTGAAGTTTTATTGATTGTGTTCAGTACTGGAAAACTCCAGATTTCTATCAACTTCTGTATCACTGAATTCTAAAGAACAGGATATGCATAGAGATGTTATTTGAAGATAAGTCTGTATCAATGGCACAGTACAGACACTTGATATTAAAAGCACAGAATTTGAAACAGAAGAGACAAGCTGAACTGTGTTGTATGTGAATATTCAACATTTTCAACATATATAGTAAAATAAAAAAGTTTTTGTGGCTTCAGCAGCCTATACCATGTTGTGTTTTATGTTCTTTAACAAAATGTCACCCACGTGCACCGTGTATGTACAGAACTATTTGCATTCATTTATATTGTAAAACCTTTAACAAGTGGAGATTTTACCTGTTTCACCTAACAAGGACCATTCATGTCAGAGTGTGCTTAAAAATAAGGTTTTTACAACTTAGATCTCTATTGAATATTCTTGTAAAAATGAAAAGCCATGCATTTAAACAAACAAAAAACTAATTATATTTTGAGATAATAACAACAAATAAAGCACAAATGTACTATAGTACTTATTTTATCATCCTCAAGAACCTGGTCTTTTAATTGTAGATACAAAAATTGTTGCTTCTCATTTATCAGTAGCATCGGTGGAACTAATAAACACTAAAAGCATCGAATCTGCATGTAAAGCCAAGCTAAAAGCATGCATGAGATCCACCACGCATGAGACCACAACACAACTACAACCTATACCCCTGAAATAACCAGGTTTTAATCCAGTTTAGAAAAAGGAAGATCACTCTACATCAAGGCCTCTTGTGAAATTGGAAATGTGTTTCCGATGTTAATCGGAAATCAAGGCAGCAGGTGTAAGCTGAAATGAAGAGCAAGAATAGACAAGTGCAAGTAAACAAGCTTCCTCAGGAATGCAGGAAGCTTAAGAAGACGCGATTTCATTTCAGCATCTACTCCAAAAGAGCTCAATGGATGTAGGATTCTGTCCTAGACATACAACGGAAGATTTACTACTATCCTTAAAGTTCACATTCTTCATCCTTCCCATGTTTGCTTTACACTCGTACATGGGTATCATTTCTATTGTTAACAGCTAGAAAAACCATGGGCAGGCCAATCAGTAGCCACTCTTGTTGGGAAAGGCTTGTGCAAAGTGATAAGTGCTGTCTGGATCCCTGAAAGTGCCAGAACTTGGGCTTCTTTTGATCTTGGTTGCCAATACAATCCACAGCCAGAATCATTCTGTGGTAATGTTGTCCCATTCTCCAATATTTTCTCCTTGGGAGTTGTTGGAGGCAGCTCCTCTTGTGACTGTGGGGGTTGCAGTAGGGTGCAGAGAGAAGCAATCTGTGAAGTAATCTGCTGTATCTTTAAAGTTTAGAATGAGAACTTTAAAATCACAAACTATCTACCCAGGGGTCTATAACAACTGTTGTATCTGATGGGGCTATAAGGCCAATATGGGTGCCTGTACACGTGCAGGGAGTCTGGTGCAATGTGCTGCAACATACAGCATATCAGAGCAGACTGAATTAATCAAGTCTGATGGAGCGTACTAATTAGCTCACTCCAGCCAGCCTTGTACATCTCATCTATCAGCATCCCCACTGCTATTTTGAAGCATGGGGACACTGATACGCAAGGTGCTATGCCCCTTCCATCCCCAGAGTACAAGTAAAAATGCCCTACATGCTAAGGGTGTTCAATTGTACTGTGCTTTTATGCATGTCCTACATAATAGAGTCTATATTCCATCTTCTACCTAGTCCACCTCAGATGTGGCATGAATCACTGTGATGTAAAAGTCTCTTTGTCAAATGGAGATGCAGAAGGGAAGTGGGAATAACTTTTGGGCACTGCCCTTTTTGGATATTTATGAATAATACATACACTGCTTTCCCTGAGATTGAATCTCACAACTCCATGATATTATCCTTGGTTATTCCAAGTTAACATATTTGGATCTTCTAATGCCAGAATTTAGAAATGTTATATATCCAGATGCTTAAGGAACAGAACAAAATCCTGGCCCCATTGGCCACAACTAGATGAGCACGCACAAGCAATTTGCGGCACCATCGACTTGTCTGCAGCACTACAAAGCACAAGCGCTGCACATGCAGGCAATAACTGCACTGCAAATAAGCAATATAGTGGGGTTTTTTGATACAAGGAGATCCCAGTGTCAAAAAAATGCACCTGAAAAAAGCAGGATGGCACTTGTGGCAGCAGCATGCAATGCCCAAAATCAGAGCCTGGCTGGCCAGAGCCACACTCTGGTTGCTGGCCAGGCTCCATGCCCCTGTATTGCCACTGCCTGAGCCCCAGGAAGCCCCCAGGACTCCAGGCAAGACTGCTGGGGCCAGCCCAGGTGCTGGTCCCTGCTTCTCCTACCCTCCCAAGGACAAGCTGTTGTGCACCAGAGCGTGTGTGCACAGGCATTCCCCAGGGACAAGTAGCAGTGGCACAACTATGTGCTGCTACTATTTGTTCTCAGGGAAAGTGCATTTATCGGGATGTGCCCATTGGGGTGAATGGGGGCAGGATTTCACCCTTCATTTCCTTGGTTCAATCTGAATGAATCTGAAGTAATACAGCTGACATCAATCATGTTATTTCACATTAACACTCGTGAAAGCATTTCGTCTTCATACCCATAGAAAGTTACACTAGCAACCTATGTTATTGTAATATGCTTGCTATCTAGGAGTCTAGAGTGTGTATCTTCACAGCTTCTCTCTTCCATTAGATTTGTTTCAATTGGCAGTAGTGATTTTTAATTGCAATCGAATCACCTTGATTAGGTTTGCAAAATCTTCCCTAGTGTAAATTCGGTATTGTATGTGTGTCATTTTAATGGACAAATTGTTAGTTGCATCACTTCCTTACATAATGTTCCTCTCTGTAGAAGTATTAATAATTTCATCATCAGTGTCCTTTCTTACCAAGGAGAATTTCAAGGTTCCAATTATGAAATATTATTATATTGCCAGTTATCATTAGTGCTATTGTACTTCAGTGCCACAGTGTTATTCTGTTGATCATGATATAGGTACATTGGAGTATTTGTACAAATGACAGAGAGCGGCAACCTTTCATCAAGGAAGTTTTGGTTAAATGACAGATTAGATCCCGAAGAAGCAGAATATGAATGGGAATGTGAAAAAGCTGACAGTCAAGCCAACTGTGTGTCACAATGCAAAGGTCTGTGTGATGGAGAGCAGAAATCAGAATAATAAAGGATGCCATGACGATGACATGCTGACATTTTGTTAAGTGTAACAGGCTTTTTTAGTCAGCCTCAACTATTACTTAGCTTTTTTCTTGTCATGGAGAAAGATGAAAGTTTGGACAGTGAGAGAGGAGAAAAATAATGTTGACAGACCTAATGTGAGTCTAGATCCAATGAGAACCTCAGGTGGAACACTATTTTTTTCCACAGAACAGCATCACTCTAATAGGAGATTCACTATAATGGTTCTTGCAATGTACAAGGTGCAAGTCTTTGCAAACAATTCAGAATTTCACCTTAACCATTTGTTCCTACATTTATTGTAAGCAGGTTATATTTGTTAATTGTAGTAAATAAAGAATTTATACGTATGTCCCTATGGGTGCTTCTACACATACATTAATGTGCAATAGCTGCACATTTCATTTAGTACTTGCTCAATGAAGTACTAACTAAATGAGCAGTAACTTGCACTCCTGCGTAGTAGTGCTGGTGCACTTTTTTTGTGATTCTTACTGTGCAGTAGCCTAATACCATTGCTCAGTAGTGTATTAGCACAATTTTTGCCTCGCACACTAGTATGCAGTGTTATTTGTCTACTATGCATTAAGGGCCTTATGTAGGCATACCCTATGCTTTCAGCGAGAAATGATCAGATGGAGGAGCACCACTAAAGAAATACTACTAACCTGAAGGTTTGGAGCAGCTACCATTTCTGGATTATCATGTTGACTGCTGTCTTAAGGATGTTTCATGGTAAATGATGTATTCTGCACACCCTTACCTTAACCACCCTTACCTTGTCAAGTGAAAAATCCACTCTTCTGGGAGGAGCGAGGTTTCCCATAACTCAGTTCCATGCTTTGTTATGTAGGTGTAACTCCTTTTGCCCTCAGTGAACAGAGATTTGGACCCTGACTTTTTTTGCCTACCTTCTGTCTGACTTCAGACCAACACCACTCTCTACCTCACTTTTTTCACCATGGTCACAGAGAACAGAGCACAAAACGTTGCAGCTCTGAAACAGGTTGCTGTTTTTAACTCTTACTTTCTTTTTTTTCTGTGGCCTTGGCAAAGCTACTTTATCTTTTTGCATTTCCCGATTTGTAAAATGTTCATAATGTAACTTGTCAATGGATCCAAAGCACTTAGGAGTGCTTATGGTTTTATTCTGTGGAGTACATATTGTGTACCATTATGCGCAATAATTGGATAAACACTCTTCAGCCACCACTGCTGAAATGGCACAGTAGTTTTGAGAGAACAGAAGCAGCTTGTACACAGCATACCCCTTAAACACAGTGTGTGTGGGAGGGAAACAGCTGAATCAGTTTAATAATCAATGAATCATTCACCAATTTTGTTTTTTATTGGTACAGCAAGCAGAATGATTTGTAACCAGAATGTTCTTTTGCAAAGAAAGTAAAGTATTTTCTTTGGCATAAATGTGCATTTCCATGTGTCCAGGGATTAGCCTATTGAAATAACACCCAGAGACTTAATCAACAAACTAGTAGGCATGTCTACACATTCATTAAGGTGCCATAATTACAGTGCATTGAATTTAGTACCTGTCATTACAGGTACTAATCTTAATGCACTGTAATTCGCGTTACTGCGCACTAGCATAATCAAATGCTTTTTTAGCAATGTTAATGTGCAGTAGACTAAATCTACTGCATATTAGTGCATTAGCCCGGGTTTTGCCTATTGCACTAATATGCAGTAGAATTAATCTTCTGTGCATTAAGCATCTCATGTAGGTGCACCCAGTTATTCCTCTCTCACTCCCCATCTGAATCAGTACCTCTTACTTACACAAACACCACCTGAATACAGGGTGAAGTGTCAGGTTCCCCCCATTTGGCATAAAATTTATAAAAAAAGTTGGGTGTGCAAAGTTGCATTTTCAGAATAGTAAGCATTGACCTCTATCCGTTCCCATAGACAGCAAGGTGAGGCGAGTTCGACTAATACCAAGCACTCTTCCGTACACATAAATGGCAGTGGGTTCTCAGATGAACAAAGTTGCTTTTAAAAATAAATCTAAAGCCCATCATATTGACATAAGTGAACTTCATGTAGATCAGGCTGGATGTTTATTCTCATGCTGAATACAAGAGCTAATAGATCACATAGAATTTCATCTTTATTTTTCCTATTAGATAGCTGCTATATTACTTACCAGCATTCACACCCCTCAAACAGATTTGTATGAACAATGCCATGTTACAAACAAGTTCAAAGCTTTTGTTTCAGAGGTGTGCCAGCAAAGATTAATTAAACTGATTGCTTAAACAGAAAGCGGACAAATGTTGTATTAATTTACGTGGGAATTAACAAATCCTAACTCATAATTCCATAAGCATCCTTTCCTGATTACCTTAGGTGATAGGTTGAGTTCCTTTTGTGATTCACCATTGTTGTCTGAAGCATTCATTCTGAAGATATATGTAATAAATATTGATGTCCAGTAATAAAGCACAATATGACCTTTGGGTTTAATTCTCAGAAATGTTTATTTAACAGCTTTAGAAGATTAATTCTGTTTGCATGGAGGAACAAGAACTTATTTGAAATATATTATGCAGCCTAAAATTGCAATCCATGCTCCATTTAACTCAAATTTCTTCTGAATGTTCACATGAAAAATTAAGTTTTCTACCAAGCACCTTGGGAGTTTTGCCTGACATTGCTCCATCTTGGGAGCACTGTAGAGTCACATTTCCAGAGAGGGAATCCCAGGAGCAGGTCTGCCTCAGCAAGAAAGAAATCCTTTCTGAATTCTCCAGGATGTTGGGGAAGTCCAAATGCTGCCATATCCCTTTGCTACACATAGCACACTCTGGTCAATGCCTGCTCCATGGTATGGTATAGAGAAGTGGATGGCAACCCCTTGCTAATGGTGGGTTGCTGCTTGCAATCCAATCACAAGAGGTGAAAATAACAAAATATTAGTATCATGTGGGTATAATAGAATAGGGAATTAAGCCTAGCACTATTGAGTTCCTCCCTGTGAGCATGCATGTGAAATTTGCAGTGCTGCAAACCACATGCACACATGTTTGCTGCATTGCTAATTTGCAGTGCAGTGGGTTTTTTTAATACTGGGAGACCCTGGTGTAAAAAAAAAAAACACCAAAAAAAGTGAGGTGGCACACATGGTTGCAGCATACACAACTCAAAACCAGAGCCTGGCCAGCCAGAGCATAGCTCTGGCTGCTAGCCAGGCTCTGCTCATCCAGATCACTGCCATTGCAGCCCAGGGAGGCCCCCAGGTAAGGCTGCCCTTGTCCCTGGAGAAACCCACATTCCCATTCATGGGGATGTGCCCATTGGGTCCAATTCAATACTTTAATTCCTGGACTCTCCTGGACTGGGTAAGACGGAGTAGAAAGTGGAACAGTAATTTAGGCAGCAAATGCTGATTTTTCCACTTCAGATTGCTTTCTTAATAGTTGTTTCCTGTCCATGTAACAAGTATTAAAGAGGTGGGTGGCCTGAACTACCCAACTCTGCTTCAGGTCAGGTGGGTGGCTCAGGTGGCAAGGGGAACCTGGAGAGGCTGAGAGCCAGGCTTAGGGAAAGTCTACACATGACAGGCTCCCAGACACTCCAGGTTTTAAATCCCAGGTCCCATATAAAGTAGTCATGATACTTGTTTGTATTCAGGCTTCAATACTGTATGCAGGACTTTTCTAGCATTACATTGTTTAAGCTGAGCAGGGAAAAAAAGGCCAACAACAATTAAGTGGATTACATTCAAATATTTGTGATAGGTTGTAAAGTTCTAGATAAATATTTAGAACATAAACAAACAAGCTCAAAATAAATGGAGATTTAGGCTTTAAGTATGTTGTAGATTTGCATCAAAGCTGCTGCAGTCTTGCACGTTTTAAACAGGCTCAAGTCTTAGCCAGATATTGGTCCTCAGAGAGAGGTTGTCACATGGTTTAGTCTAGATACATACACTCTTTAATGGCTGAACAATAATGGCCTGAAGAGACATTATGGGAAAATAGTACTTCTAAGGAGAATACCTACCTTTATACATATTTTCTCAGTAAACTAAGCTGGAAAGGAACCCTCACAGTCTATTGGGTTAATAATACACACTATAATAATACCTATTTACTCTACAGCTCTTTTGATAACATGAAAATAGATCACCGCCTCGCAGAGTACTTACGAACAATATCTTCTCTAATTCTCATTTAGTAGTATTTAATTACCCTGCTCTATTAAATAATAACCAACCAAACAAATTCCCATGAGATTTTACAGCTTGTGAAGGGTACTGGAATGGAAAGCCTTTGTCTTCCAGATTCCTTTACATAAGTAATTTTCTGTGGGCGAGCTATCCCTTGGAATTCAATGGGATTACTCACATGTATGCTTTATTCATACACGTGTTTGCAGTATTGAAGCCAGTCTGACTCCCACTGAAGTCAAAAGAAGTATACCCGTTGACTTCAGTGACTATGGAGATATCAACAGCTGGTGATTATAGTTCCTTTAGTGAAATGTTTTGTTTGTTGCTTACTGAAACTTTATATTAATGCTACAGATAAATTTTTGCATCTCACAATCTACACGGAAACTTACATTTTCTGAGATGACCCATTCCTTTCTCCTTCCTCTTTTATCCAATTTTATCTTTATTGGCTTACTTAATCAGTGGCAGACACACTGAGTGTACAGCTAAGATTATACAAGAGGAATGTGGGATGTCCCTCAACACAATATGTACTTGTCATTTATAAATTAATATAACTTCACAAAGACCTAGTGAACTGATACATATCATTAGGAACACTGTACAGAGTAGGGAGGCAAACTTGGGTGGAGTTAATTTGGTCACGTTCACCCAATAATGGCCCAAAACGTATTTCAGTCAACCAGTATCAACATACTGATTTTACTTCGGCTCCCTGTAACATACACGCATCTTATGTCAAAACTACAACTGTCATGTATGAACGAATAACTGCCATGTGCAAAGCTGCATATTTATAAACAGGAAGCTTATTCATCATAATCGGTTGACATGGTCAAGTGTCTTTGCGACTCCATTTTTTTTGTTGCCATCCTAAATGGGGTCATGACCCCAAGGTTGGGAACGACTATGTTAGCGTGAACCAAGAGTAAATTTATTTCCTACTATTTGTGGCCAATTCTCGTGACTTCGGTGTCACAGAGAAAGAAGTTCCCAAGCTGGTGGTGACCTAGCTTGGAATCTAGAACCTGTCACAGCCTTTTGTTGTAGGGGCTGATTTCTCAAGATCTGTTTGTTCATGTATACTAGAGTACATAGCCTGGGACTTGGGTTGGATGTTTAGAAACCTAGACCCAGTAGCAAATTCCAAACACCATTTCCCATGTATAGCAGTGTGTTTAAACCTACAGAGTAATGGAGCTTCTGATTCAAGAAATTAGTGTGATGGTTTCACACCTTTTCTGGTGGCCTGCTGCAGTTAGAAAACCATTGCTTTTTGTGGGAATGGCAGTTAACAGCCATTTCTAACTCATCTGAGCTGCCTTGGCATAACATGGCTGCTGAACTGTTCTGTCCACCCAAGTGAGGAATCTGTCCATGCATCTAATTTCGGCAACTTGCGGTTTTTGTGAATTTTATCTTGACCCGGATGTGATTTGGTTCCTTAAACAGGACTCAGGAGGAATTTGAGCACCTGACTCCCAAGAAGCAATCCAGGTTTGTTCTGTCCTCCCAGCTACAAAATTCTGTAGGCACCTAAGTTCAGGTCGTGCCTCCATTTTGGACTGTCAAGTGCCCAAGTGCCTATACCTAGTATTCTGGGTATGCCCAGACACAATCCAGTTTGATCCCAGAGGCACCTACCCCCTGAAGTTTAAACTCATTGAGGTCCAAACTGGTGCTGGGAAAATGCCCAAGTCCCTGGAGGGATCCAAACTACTAGGTATGCTTAGAATATACCTTGTTTGCATCAACAACCAATAAAGTCAGAGCAAACACACTGGTGTTTGTTGGTACCTACATTTTGCCTAGAACCTAGTGGCTGCAGAACTTGCACAGAAGGTTAGAACCTGAATCCTCAGACTGAGGAAATTCAAACCCACATATCCCACCTCCCCAGGGAGTGCTCTAACCACCAGCCTACAGGACAGGTTATGTGGCGTACTCTCTGACTTTCCTGTGGAAGCTGGCCCACTCTGGTGTCAAGAAGAAAAGTCATGGAGCCAGAAAGAGAGGAACAGAGGGTGTGATTATTGTTTGGTGGCTACCGCCCTTCTCTGCATAACAAGAAGGGTTTCTACACATATGTCAGCAACAAAAGGAGGATCAGGAAAAGTGTGGGTCCTTTACTAAATGGGGAAGGCAACACGGTGACAGAGGATGCAGAAGAGGCTGAAGTGCTCAATGCCTTTTTCACCTCAGTCTTCACAGACAAGGTCAGTCCTCAGACTACTGTACCAGGCAGCACATTTTTTGGAGGAGATGAGCAGCCAACCATAGCAAAAGAACAGGCTAGGGACTATTTAGAAAAGCTGGACATATGCAAATCCAAGGGGCTGGATTGGGTGCACCCAAGGGTGCTGAGGACCTGACCAATGTGATTGCAGAGCTGCTGGCCATCATCTCTGAAAACTCATGGTGATTTGGAGAGGTCCTGGATAACTGGAAAAGGGTAAACATAGTGCTCATCTTTAAGAAAAGGAAGAAGGAAGATGCAGGGAACTACAGATTCACCTCAGTCCCTGGAAAATAACAGAGCAAGTCTTTAAGGAATCCATTTTTAAGCATTTGGAAGTAGAGCCAACCCTAGGGGTGTGCAGGGCCTAGGGCATATCAGGCTGTGCGGGAGGGCAGTGGCAAGCAGGCAGAGTGTGGAGCACAGAATGGGGGGAAGGGGCTGGGGGGTTGTTGAGTGACTGGAACATGGAGCCTGTACGGAATTGTCTGTGGGGCCCTCCAAAGCACAGGGCCCAGGGCGGTTGCCCCAATTCACTCCCTGCCCCCCCCTCCAAGGGACAGCTCTGCTTGGAAGAGAAGAAGGTGATTAGGAATAGTCAGCATGGATTCACCAAGGGCAAGTCATGCCTGACCAATATGATTGCCTTCTATGATGAGATTGTCTCTGTGGATGCAGGGAGACCAATAGATGTAATATATCTTGACTTTAGCAAGGCTTTTGATATGGTCTCCAACAACATTATCACAAGCAAGTTAAGGAAGTATGGGTTAGATGAATGGACTGTAAGGTGGATAGAAAACTGGGTGGATCATCAGGCTCATAGGGTAGTTATCAATGGCTTGATGTCTAGTGGGCAGCTGGTATCAAGTGTAGCGCCCCAGGGGTTGGTCCTGGGCCAGTTTTGTTCAATATTTTCATTAATGACATGGAAGATGAGATGGAGTGCACCATCAGAAAGTTTGAAGACGACAGCAAACTGGGGAGAATAGTAAGTTACAGTGGGCAGTAAGCTTTATATGAGCCAAAGTTGTGCCCTTGTTGCAAAGAAGGCTAACAACATATTGGGCTGTATCTGCAGGAACATTGCCAGCAGATCAAGGGAACTGGTTATTCCCCTCTATTCAGCACTGGAGGGCAACATCTGGAGTACTGTGTTCAGTTTGGAGTCCCCTACTACAGAAAGGATGAGGATAAATTGGAGAGTGTCCAGCACAGAGCAACAAAAATGGTAAGAGGGCTGAGGAATGTGACTTCTGAGGAGAGGCTGAGGGAACTGGGCTTACTTTGTCTGCAGAAGAAAAGACTGGGAGGGGATTTAATAGCAGCCTTCAACTACCTAAAGAGTGGTTTTAAAAAGGATGGAGCTAGACCAGAGGTGGGCAAAATACAGCTTGTGGGCTGGATCCAGTCTACCAGGCCATTCTATCTGGTCTATGGGACCCCTAAAAAGTTTAGGGAATATTTATCTTATTCTGGCTGCCTGTCAAAGATGACAGTATGACCCAGGGGGAGCCAGCATGCAAGAGGCAGGAGCCCAGTCCTGCCCACCCCCCCGCCATTTCTTTGCTTCCTGTCCCCACCCTGCTCCAGCACCACTGGCTTCCAGCTGTATGGCTGGACCCAGGAGCATGGGGTTCTGCTGGTAGGGGCCGGTGCACACACAGGCAGGGACAGAGTGTGTGTGTGTGTGTGTGTGTGTGTGCGCGCACACACATGTAGTCAGTCAGGGGCAGAGTGTATGTATGTAGGCAGGGGTGTGTGTGTGTGTGTGTGTGTGTGTGTGTGTGTGTGTAGGCAGGGGCAGGGTGTATGTGTGTGCTCATAGGGCAAGTCCCACACACACATGCACCCACAGCCACCTCGCATTGCGATACATGCAGACCCCACACTCCAAAACCCCTCAAACACCTCAGCCACCCTTGCCCCACACACTATCCCGCACAAACCCCATACCCACCCACATCCCGCATATCCACACATACAACCACATGCTCCCTCACCCCTCAGCCCCGCACAAACCTATACACCGACCACCAGCAATATACAAGCATTTTAAGCTATGGTGCGATCACCTCTATGTACACTACACAAACACATGTAAACCAGGGCAAAAATATTTTTTGAAATCAAATTAATGAAAGTTTTAGATGTTCACTTTTTAGAATATTGTCCCAAGGGAGATAAGAATGGGTAAGCAGGAAACCACACCCATAGACAAACTCCAGTCAAACTGGAAAGGAAAAAACTAATGTCTAGCAGGGTGCCAGAAAGAGATTCCCATGTGGTTCATCAGCTGCACCCATCTGCAGCTGAGGTTGGGCGACATCGACAGGAGACGCTCCCCAGCAAGGACAAAAACTGGCACCAGGAGTGTGGGAAGGGCCACACCAGGAGCGGGAGAAGAGGTGGGAGATCACTGCGGTGGACGCTCCCAGCCCCAGCACAAAGTCAGGGAGCCAGCGTGGGGAGGAGCAGCTGCAGCAGCGGGGGCTGCAAGGTTCTCCACGCTAGGACAGAACAGAATTGGCAAGGAGCTAAAGTGCCGGCACGAAGACAAGAGGCCCCAGGGGCTGCAAAAATCCTCTGTTCTGGGAGTGACCAGCACCAGAGTGGGTTGGAAGAACCAGCAGAGGGACCAGTGGTGGTGGCAGCAGGAGCTGCCGTGGGAGCTTGTATCAGCATCGAATGGCACTGAGACGCCAAGCTAGAGGGGGCTCCGGCAAGAGCTGAAGAAGACCTCGACTGGCATAGAAGTGTAGGTCCCAGCCCAAGGGACGTGCTTGCCTAAGGCTCTTAAGGCAGGGAAGCATAGCCTGCGGCTCTACGGTCATTTCACCCCTTTCCCTCCTTTTCTTTTCTCCCCCTGATCCTTTTCTTCCTGGTTTGGATTTTCCCTTTGTGTGTTTGTCTTGCATTGTGGGAGTAGTTTTGTTTGTTCTTCTCTTCCGTCCAATTTTCTTTAATTGTCCAATGCAGGCTTACCCAGCTTTCCCATGCTGGGTTTCAGGGAACTAAGGCCCTGATGGGAGGTCATGAGTGATACATGAGTGTGGCGGCGATCGGCAGCATCCTTCTGGAAGTATCTGGAACATCAGTGGGTACTTCTCCAAAGACAAGGCATCTCGAACCTCCCGGATCCAGTTGGAGCCCCAGGGACCCTTCCACAAAGAAGGAAGCATGGGTATCGAGGAAGATATTATCCAGGGGCTGGCCACAAAAGATTCTGAGGCCCATTTCAAAAGTTGGTGCATGGCCGGGGTGTAGGGGAAGTTGGACCCCTGTGGACATCAGCCAAGGGACGTGACAACTCTGGAGGCATCCTCAGCAGAGACCCCCCTCAACTGAAGATCCATCCAAAGTCATGGCAGGCGGGTTTGGGGGCCACTCTGAAGGTGATCGAGAAGCTCTCTGGGGTTTATGTGAGGGTACTTGGCACACAAGACCAGCTGCCTGTGCCAAGCCAGTGCAAGAACAAATCATCAAATGGAGATGGACACAAATATAATTTGGTATTTTTCTGGTTCTGAGATGGTAAACCGCCTTGCTGAAAGGTGTACTTCTGGGGGCAAGGAGAGGGTTTTCTGGTGGCAAAGGTCAGGGGTTAGAGTGCAGAACTTCCAGTCCCAAAATGATGACCGGGGGCAGGGCAATTGTCAAGGGATGGGGCTACCCACATAGCCCTTGACAGATTGCCAAAACTTGATAAGCGGTCCTCCACCTGAAATAATTAGCTAGATGGTTCTCAGTGGTAGCAGATGACAAAACAAGAAGCAATGATCTAAATTTGCAGCCAGGCAGTTTTAGGGTACAGATTAAGGAAAATCGTCTCACTAGGACTACTGAGACTAGTGAGAAAATTTTCCTTAATATCTACTCTAAACAGCAGAACAATTTACCCAGGGACGTGTTGGAATTTTCATCCTTCAAGGTTTTTAAGACCTGGCTAGACAATACCTTGGCTGAGTTGACCTAGTTGGTGGTGGCCCTGCTCTGATCAGGGGCTTGGACTAGATGATGTCCTGAGGTCCCTTTGAACCCTAATTTTCTATGCTTCTGTAAGGGGAAACCTGAATCTGGTCCCTGATGCCAGGCTTATTTCTGCAACATCCTGGATAAGCTGCAGCAGTCACATTCCCTCTTGTTTGTTCTCCTTCTAGCCCTGGTATGCTTACTAGCAGAATGACCCAGTTTTAGCAGGAAGAGTGAAAGAGGACTCCTCCCTCCCAGCTGATTACATAGTCAAGCAATTACGGCACTCTCCTGGAGTGTGTGCAGTCTCAATTTGAATCTCTTCAGGCTCAGGATGGCCCTACAAGACATGCTCACATTTCCTGGGTAAATGCCATAGCCACTAAATTATTGTGTAAAAGTGCAAGCACTGGCCCTTTAGGAGCCTACTCTTAGAAGTAGTACTAGGTGTTCTGAATCACAAGTGAATAAATGCAACTAAGGAGCAGCCTGAAGTCACACTTAAGCTCTTAAGACAGGGAGGAGTTCATATACTGTCTTATATATGGTATTTCTTTTGGTTACCTCTGGACTTTTCTGGATTGACTTTTGGAAGCACCTACCTTTTCTCATCCTTTTTACAGAACACCTAAATCCAGTCAAATTGGAGCACTCTTTGGAGGTGTTCAAGTCTCCCAGTTGACAGTACAGCAATCTCACACTCCCAACTGGTCAAACTGGATCATGTTCCTGGACAAAGCACCTCAGTTGTATGTGCCTACATAAGCAAATTGGATCTGCCCCATGGTAACTATTAACAGGATCATAATCATCAGTAAGTGTGGATCTGCAGCACACAGCTGAGAAAGGGACCCTTAAAGAGCCAGGAACCTGGTGATGAAGTTCTTCCTATATACCTCAGTACTGCCCTAAAACATAGCTGCCAGTGGCAGGCTGCTGGCCAGGGGATTGCAAGGAATCAAGGTGTTCTCCTTGGTTGCTCTTCATCCTTTAGGCTCATCAGTTTGTAATCAAGTCTTTGGGATGAGCGTTCTTTCTTTGGTCATATACAGACATTCATTTCTACCAGATGCAATTTCGTCTAGGAGAAAAACATTCCAGGCGCTGGACTGTACAGACATTCCTCCAGCCCTATTACTAGAGAGCTTCATAGGCAAACTCTCCAGCCCTGAGGCACTAGAAGGCTGCTCCCTGGGCCACCCCTGTCCCTAGGGGAACCTATTAACTGGCAACCTGGCCTCCCCTGTCTGGTAAGGGGGCAGGCTTTCATGTGGCAGTCAGCAGCTGCTGAAATGCAGCATTTTCCACAGACAGCCTGGGAGGGTTCTTGCCCTGGAGAATGGGAGAATGTCATCCACAACCAGTTGGCTGACAGAACAGGGGCATTCTCCCATGATGGGAACCTGCCCAGTTCTCCCCTGCAGGAGAATAGCCCTGCTCATTGCACTCCTGCAGGTTGACCCAGAGCCAGCAGCCTACCTTGCCCAATGTTACTCAGGGCTGATCCAGAGCAGCGCAGGGCAAGGTGGGAGCATTTTGGTGTCTGAGCAACCTGCCTCACCTCACTTTGCTCCAGGTGAGGTGGATGGTTCAGGTGGCAAAGGGAAGTGGGAGAGGCTGGGAGCCAGGCTTGGGGAAATCTTATATACAACAGGCTCCCAGCCACTCCAGATTTTAAATCACTGCCTGCACCACTCAGCTGAGCACTGGCAACAGTGGAGTAAGGGCAAGCTAGAGGGGCTGGAAGCCAGGATTGGAAGGCTTTCTTTAAGCTCAACTTCTGGCTCCTCTGGCTTTTAAATTACTGTCCCTGCTGAGTCACAAGGAGAGCCAGGCTTGCCACCCCTCCTGCTTAGCTCAGTAGGGAGTGTGAGGGCAAGGAGAAGCAGGCAGGAGGCACCGCTCTCTGTTCTCGGCTTCTGATGCCCAGGAGCCAAGCAGAGAGCAATGTGGTAAAACTCTGGTATGAGAAACAAGCAGGAACTCTGGAGTGAGAAGCAGGCAGCTGAGGGCTTCTCTGTCTACAGAAATGGGTGCAGCAGCTGTGCCCTGCACCTCCTCCAGAGCTGGGGAGGAGGAAGGTCCTCCAAACCTGGTCTCAGGAAGGCATGGGAGCCTTTTCCCTAGCTCCCATGCCACACACTCCTTCTGGTATGCAGACATTCAGTCTTCCAGGAGAAACTCCCCTGGCAGCAATTTAACCTTGGTTGTTACCGGGTTAGTCTTATCCTTGAGTGGCCATTTTTGCTCTAGGAGAAAAAGCTTGAATGTCTTTACACATTTTTGTCTTCTACCAAGAAAGAGACAATTCTCTCAGTGGAAACTGATCATCTGTACTTTGCCTTAATCCATCTGTTCATAACTAATAACACACTCATTCTGTGCTTCCATTTTCTGTTGGTTCTGTAGTAAAAATCCTTCATTGCTGTCTGTTTAGCTTTGCTCCTCAGTGAACAAGGCAACAAGGAAGAAGAAAAATAAAGATTTTGTACATTTGCCAAGACAGAAAATGACCAAGGGATACAGTAACAGAGCGGATTTCCACATTAAGAAACGGTCTTGAAATCTTTAAAACTGTTTAATGTTTCTTCCCTTTCCTTTGCTGCTGTTCTCTCATTAAGAGCTGACTACATGCTAATCTGGATTGTCACCTGTCCATCCCATTCTCCCCATCAATGGTATATTTAGTTTGCATGGTGTCTTTCATACAAATGGCCTCAACAATGCTTCACAAAAGAGAACTGTGCTGCTTAAGTCAGAACAGAGAGGATGGAAAATCCAAAGATGTAAGCAAGGAAGAAAGGATGTTTTCAGATAAGACTTGAAGATACAGAGATTCAAGAAGATGGTGGAGAAGGATAAAGGAAAAGCAAAACAGAAACATCTTTCAAAATCCCATATATTTTGCATTAGCCCCTTTAGGAAATTTAGCTTAAAAATTCAGAGTAATAGTATATAATGGTTTAGGATAATAAATTATTACATCCATTTGGATTAAAGGGGAACTTAGAGATCTATGATGCCTAAAGCTGGAATCTGGCCAGACTGTCATTAACAAATGCAAATAATATAGTGAAATTTTTAGTAATTGCTTTTTATAAAAAAGATATTGGGTTTGCATTTACTTCAAATGCCCACAATCCAGTGCTCACTGAAGAAAATGGAAATGCTCACATTGTCTTCAGTGGGCACTAGATCAAGCCTAATGATGGGATTTCTAGCCCACAGTCCCCTTAATGCCATCTGTGAGGCTATATCTGATTCTAACTCAGGAGGGGGTGCTACCAGTAACACTTTCTTCCAACACCCTGGAAGTTTTTTGGTGGTCTCCCCTTTGTTACGGAATAAGTCTCCTCCTGCATCACTTATGTAAGCTGATAGTATCACAGCCCACAGCTGTTTGGTTTCTAGCTATATCACAGTATTAATCGAGCTATCCTGAATTGGCACTTAGCAGTAAGAATTGCAGATGGTCAGGAAATTTAGCATCCTTCTACTCAGTCCCATCCACGCAGAGTTCATTAATAAAAAAGACTGTGCCAGTTTTCTCAGAAAGGCCAGACATATGCTGGCTAATATCAGTCCATTTTTTTGCCCATGATTTAATGTTGTCATTTGCCTGCTGTACAGCTCTACCAAATCTTACAGACTGTATTTTCTACACGGGTCACCTGAATTTCTATGTTAATTTTTTCCTTAAATTGTGTTCTCTTGTTTTTCAGGCTTGTCTGCTTTTTTAACTGTTTTACCACTGCATTGCTTTCTTTCTTGATGCCTAATAGTCTCCTATTTTGTTCTGGTGCCTGCTGTTATTCTTGGCATCTAAATCAATATTAACTGGTATATAATCAGACTGTGTTTTACAGACCAACATTTGTTCAACTGTTATCTTTCATGCTAGTCTCCAGTTGGAGGCTGGGTATGGTCTCTGTTCTCCCTAGATCTTACTTTGAGTGCTTTGTTGCCTCGTGTGTATCATTGTTTGTTCCAAGTCTAATTATTGCTGCCATGGTTTCAAGACACCTCCTTGCCCGTGATTTCTTCTTTACTTCTGATTAAACTCACCCATAGAAACTTTCCTGGCCCCTGTTATACATCATGTCTCTTTGGCTCCGGGTCATCTTGTATTACATTTGCATGAGTCTTATGATCATAAATCCATATACTTTATTTCTTCATTTTAAGCATAAAATGATTAATATGCCACACAAATGCCCCCTGGCAGACTTTCTGTATTCAGAAAAGGATATTTGACAGTTTAGGCACCAAACAAATTTAATGCAGTCTGCTTTTGATAATCAAAATATGAAAAAATCCATTATATTCAGTTTCCAATTATTAGTTGTTTTTATCAAGCACTTACAGTGTGCCCATGCTATATAAATATACATATGCCTATGCTAGTGCTTATAGCTTGCATTCAGCATCTTCTATAGATAGGATTTTAGCTTTCATAGATATTTTATTTGGCACTTCTAAACATCATTTACAGGAAAATGGATCTTAGAGTATTAAACTCCTCAGCAATGGGCTCAGTCCCTCGGTACAAGGATACAGTCTTCCAGTAAATAGGGTTAGCCTGTAGATGACTGAAGAGGGCAATCTGGGATGTGCAAATTCAACTGCAGACATGGCAAATAATTCCAGGAGGAAGGAATAGATCCTGGTGATGTCAGGTCACAGTTCTTTCCCTTTATCTGTCTTGACTATCCACTTCTATAGTGAGGTGAGTTTGCTTGAAATGATCAATGCCTTGTCCTACATCATGGTGCCATTGGGAATGATTCAGCGCTTGAGTCTCCCAGATATTGATGTTAACATTGCAGTCCTTTAAACTGACCTTCAAAGTGACCTTGAATGTTTTCTTTTGCTCACCTCTACAACAGTGATAATGGGTGAGCAGGAACCATAGGACTTGTTTGGGGAGCTGGTTGTCAGACATCCTTATGACACACCCTGTTCAATGGAGATAGTGCCCTATTAACATGGCTTCAATGCAGATATTGTTTGCTTGAACCAAAGACCTTGCATTTGTTCTGTCTTTCCAATTGATGTGCAGGATTTTCCAAAGGCATCATTTACGTTAACGACCCAAAGCTTTTAGGTTTTTCTGATATGTCATACAGGTTTCACTCCCATACAGCAGAGTACAAATGACAGCAGCTTAGTAGATGAAAAGCTTGGTTTGAGTCCTGATGTCATGATCATCAAAAATGCAATGTTGAGAAATGTCCAAAGGCAATCCTGGCACAATTTATCCGGTATTGAATAATGCTGTCTATATTTACTTTTTGGAAGATGTGGCTACCCAGGTAGAGGAAATGCTCAACATTCTCCAAAGATTGTCCTTTAAATGTAATGTGTGGAGGACCAGCTGGTTGGTTTGATGTGTGCTGAATAAGTATCCTGGTTTTCATGAGGTTGACAGTAAATCCAAGCATTTCATATGCTTCTGTCATGGCGCACCTTGCTGCACCGCTCCTTGTGTATGGAAATGGCTGGGGAGAGCCTCAGCAGTTTGATCAGGCAGCACAGCTGAGGGTTGCTGAGGCAACTGATGAGAGTCAGCTGACGTAGGGCGCAGGGCTTGGCCCTATAAAGCCCAGAGCCAGAGTCAGGCTGGTGGTTCTCTGCCAGCAGCTGGAGGGGCAGGAGATCTCAGAGACAGTAGTGTGAGTGCAGCTCACAAGAGCTCCAGAGGCTGGAGTAATGATGCTGAGTAGGAGCCAGGAGGCTTACTTTGTTATGGCCAGGTGCCATATGTTTGAGTTACAGCCAGAGGCTTGTGTTATGTTTTGTTAGTAGTGAATTACACTGGTGGTTTGGGTGAGGCTGTAGGGGAAGGAGGAGGCCTCAGCAGGGACCCCAGCAGTGTGGGGATCTTGGCGCCCAGGAGGGCGCGATTCAGTGCCAGTGAGGGCGCAGCAAAATGGGGTTAGGAGACCCCAGGCCTGAGAGGGGCAGTATTTTTAAGGAGCCTGTGAGTGTCAGTATCATGGAGAAGCCCAGATGAGGGGCAGCATTTTGAGACACGTTGGGAGAAGCCCTAGCAGGGGGCACTATTTGAGAAGCCTGCAAAGGGGCAATGATTCAGAAGAGCCCACAAGGGGCACCATTGTGAGAAGCCCAGGATGGGCACCGCGAGACCAGTGCGGCATCAGACCCTGGCCAGAGGCTGGATGCTGCAGTGGACCCTGGGAGAGACTGGGGTTAGCAGCATAGTGCTTCCTTGATAAGGGCAAGTGCTGCAGTGGTCCCCAATCTGAAAGGGGATAGCAGCACTGTACACCCAGCCTTAGAAGAGGGTAGCCGTGTGGTGGGCCAAGAAGACCAGTGACTCGCTGATGAGCAGCACCAGAGAAGGGGGTGCTTTTGAGTAGAAAGCCCAGGAGGGGCATGTTTGTAGAAGGCATATAGTTAGACACACCAGCATTGGGTACGCACGTTTGGCCCTAAGGCCAGGGTGCCTGGAGTGTACCCATCATATGGGGGGGAACATCCTGGTGGGTCCGGGAGATTGCAGGGACGAAGGTCCTGGTATGCCGCGCCCAAGGCGGTATAAAGGTAGCTTTCCAATATATACCTATTATCATCAAAGTTGTGGCGGGCGGGAATAGAGGGTGTCTTGGACCGGACTTGGTGCAGGTGGAGGGCCTTCAGGAGATCATGGCCCTCCTGTAGGACCCCGCTGTGACACCTTCACAAAAGCAATTAAGGGTGACCTGGAGCTCTTCGATTTAGTGGATATGCTGACAATTGTGTTGTGTGTATGGAAGATAACCAGCACCTTTGTTATTGATCTTGGATGTGTAATGTAACCAGTTAAGGCTAAAGAGATTCCTGTCCCTGAGTACAGATAGAAGCTAGCATCCATAAGATGCAGAGTAACCATGATATAGATGGAAAAGAACATTGATGTAATCACACATTCTTGCTTGAATCTCCATTTCTAATATTGAAGAGATGTTGTGCTGTCATAGAGTCTGATGATAGTAACAAAATTTGTCAAATTTTAGCATCCAAATCTCATCAGGATCTCCCAAAAAGCCTCTCTGTTGATAGATTCAGAGGCTTTATTCAAGTTAATGAAGGCCCATAAAGATCTGTGTTGCTCATGGCACTTCTGCAGCTATCTAGGAAAAAATATCGTATTACTGTACTACTGAGGAGTCTGAAACCACAATGGGTCATGGGCAGAATTTCCTCAGTAAGGCAAGTGAGTCTGACAAGATTGCAGGTAAGTATCTTCTCAACTATGGACAATTCCTGCAATTTGCTCTATCACCTTTTTTAAATATGATAATAATACTGGCATCTCTCAAGTCACTGTGAATTGGTTCATGTTTTCAGATTTTCATAATAATGATGTGTAGTCAGTAAAAGCTTTTTTCCACCTTGCTTATAAATTTTGGCTGATATTCCATCCAGACAACATGCTTTGTCATTCTTCATTTGCTTGATGGCTTTCAAGGCCTTTTGATAATTTAGCGGATCTCTGAGGTAGTCCTTAATGGTGTGTTGTAAAATGACTTCAGTGGTATTGCCTTTGACATTATGTGCATAGCTATTTTATTTAGCACTTTTGAACATAATTTACAGGCTCTTAAAGTGTTAAACCAAGCCTCTCATCAACCTAAGGGCCAATGGATAACATTTTCAAAAGCACCCATGTGTTTTAGGAGCTTAAGTGCCATTTTTTTAAATGTGTTCCTAAATGCCTAATTACATTTGAAAATGGAACTTTATTCCATAAGTCCCTTCAACATTTCTGAAAAGTTATCCTAAATCAGGGTGGTCCAACTTCAAAGTGGCCAGGGGCCACATGCCCCAAGGGCACACCAGCAGGGGCTGCAGCTCCCCAGCATGCATGCCATGCACACGTGCAGGTGGGTGTTCCCTCCCTGCTGCATCACGCACAAGCAAAACTTACCTCTGTCCTGCTCTCCGCATGGGCACTCCAGTGTGGCATGCTGCATCACCTTCAGCTCCCTGTGGGATCCCCTCTGGCACTAAGACAAATGGGAACTCTGGGCTGTCAACTCCTCTGGCACCCTGCATTGCTCCATACCATACAACACTGTTGCAATGTGCTGCCCCATCTCCTTGAGCAGGGCAACATAATCTAGCAGAGGGAGTGGGAAGCCTTGAAACTTTGGCTGCTAATGCTGCTGGAGTAATAAGAGCCGTAATAGTGATGGCCAGCGCATTAACCACTTTTAGGCTACCGGCTAGACAACTCTCTCCTAAATATGCTCCTTTGGGTATCTCTGACTCCCCAAGGCACTTTCAAGCTCTCTAAATGGACACCCACCAATCATACAGATAAAGGGATAGAACTGAAAGGGACCTCAAGATTCAAAACCCCTGCCTGAGACAGGATCATCCCTAGTCAAACCATCTTGTGTCTAACCTCTTAGCAAAACTTTTAGATATTCCTTTCCTCCTTTGAAATAGAATGTAATTAAACATGTACAGTATTTTACTTAGCTAAATTTAGCTAAACAGCCAAGTTTTGAAAAACACATGGACAATATTCTTAAATAAAGCCAAACCAAAAAAAAAAAGAAAAAAAACAACAACGTGGTCTTTCTATACTTTCCAGGTAAACTGGGGGAACCAGTTCTTAAGAACATTTATGAATATAGCTAAGAACATAAATTATTAGTCTACGGAGAGCAGGTGATTTGGTTGGCAAGGAAGGGCATTTTGGGGTCTGAAGATGGCATGCTGTGGCCTCTTTAAAAGCAATCTAATGTCAAAACCAGAGAAGATGATTTTCTAAAACATGTTCTTTTAATACTGGAGAAGGAGCCTTCACTGGAGTCATAAAGCAAAAAAGATTATACTAGAGGTAACATACTGTAATTTACTTGAAATCATTAAAGACAATAAACAGAAAAAGGAAAATGAGCATGCAAAAGAAAATGTGAGCTAAATGAGAATCCAGCTGGTCTTTTGTGTTGGCTGATGTGTTTTCAGAATTTGTTAAATCACCTAACAAATGGTAGAGAAATGGTAATAGGAAGGAGGAGTAGGAATGAGAACGGGTGTGGTTGTCTTTCCATCCCTGGCAGCTTCCTTCTACCTGCATACACCTATCCTCAGTAAAATGGAGCATATAGGAGTGAGTGGAGCCTAGACGGGCTAGAAGTTGAGCTCAAGAAGATTGATCCTGAGAAGACAATCAGTGCCTGGTAAGACTCTGGGGAGGAAGATTTGTCTGTTTGCCTTCAGACTTGAGAAGAGGGTGAGTTTTTGTGACTTAGAAGTGATTTAACCCTTTACCTATTACTTCATTCTTCTGGGAGCTAGAGATTTCCTGGGAAGAAGACCATTCCCCCCATGAGGGGAGAGTGAGGTAGTAGGTAGTCCTAAAGTGAGACAAACTCTTTTGCTATGGCAGTAGCTGGAAACGTGAAAATAGCTTGAATTGTATGATGTGTGCACTTATTTTTACACACTGAAACTAAGCATATCAGGCTACAGCTGTGTTTCCCTTGGCTCAAAACTTTCACTGAATAGTCTGTACCCCAACAGATCACTAATTCATCTCTGTTTTGGGGGATTCTAAAGTTACAGAACTCCTCTCTCCAGCTTCACTTTTCTTCCTAGTGTTTTTACATAAAGTTAGAGGTTGACTTTTTAAAGGGGAAAGATCATTTCACAACTGAGAAGCACGCTGCAGAAAAGGGGAAGATTTTTAAATGACAGTTCTGGATATATCAAATGAGCTATGATAATTGATGCAGGCTAAGCTTCAAAAGTTTTCATGCGTTCATAATGCGTTCTATTCCATTCTTCCTAACAAAGCAGGAATTGACTCCTGATTGGTTTTGGAGCCAGTAGCATAGCAAGCCAAGTTGGTACCCAGGGCAAGCCCTGCAAAAGAGTACGGGAATGTGCAGTTCTGAGATGGGATAGGGATTTTGAGAGTAAGCAGAATAGAGTGTAGAGGGCATGGGTTCAAGGAGATATGAGGTGGAGGGAGGAATGCTAGGAAGTTTTAAACAGTCCTGGCTGAGCTATTGCCCCCAAGTATACTTTGCCTGCAAAGCAACAGCAGCTAGGAACTGTCCTGGAGTTCCCAGGATAGCAATACCGCCAGGACATGGACTTCACAGAGTAGGGGGTAATTCCAGTGCCCTCCTTGCCCACCCCTACCTATGCTACTGCTTGGAGCTGCCTTTAACCTTTTGAAAGAAATAGCTGTAATAGAGGATGTGATATATGGTCAAACAAGTTGAGAAGAATGGCTTTTTTAAATGAAGGAGTGACCTGGAAACACTGTTGCTTAGCCAGCTCTAGCCCTAACTTCTTTTAGTGTGTTGCAAGTGAATTCGTTTTGGAAGGTGACATTATTGAAATTCCTTGCTGTTGATTTGGGAGTGCTTCTATACAAGTGGGGAGTAGCAAATACAGCACCCATATTCAAGATGGGGGGTGGGCGGGAAGGAAATGTGATCTGGGTAAATGTGGGCTTATCCGTCTGTCCTCAACAGTAGGCAAAGGTTTGAAAAAAATTATATAACTTATGTATTTTTCATGGACTTATGAACACAAGATGCTTTATAGAGATTGCATGCTGTTTTCAGGGTGTGTTACCATATGAAATCGAGATGAGTTGCCGATTGATCAGGAACGTTAATTTCCTATAGAACAGTAACTGTGTGAGGTTTTGCTTGCTGTCTTTCTTCAGAGTGGCTTGGGAAGATAAATGTTGAATGGCTTCAATCTGTTGGTATTCTTACAACTTGACACTTGCTTTTGGTATGCTATGAAAACAGAGTATACCCTGTATTGTGCTAACCAATCTGTTAGATGCATCTTGAAATTAATCTTGATTCTTTACCCGCTGAATCTCCAGTAGGGACAAATTAATGTAATGTAGTCTCTGCATTTGGCACAACGCAACAGCTTCGGTATTTCTAAATACACCCCTGATATCCCATCTAGATAACCAGGGGAGCATTTTGCTTTTGTCAGACACAAGATCAGTCAGTAAAATAGAGCTGATGTTTTCTGAACCCAGAAATGTATGAACTACAACAGTGGCTAGAATCCAGGTGCACGTAGACTGATCTGGTCTGCAGCCCTGCTGAAATGTTTTGGTCTGCTCTGAACAGCTGAACTTCAGCCAATGCCAAAATCTGGGTTAGTTTCTATTTTTGGAATACGTTTGAGCTGCTGCTGCTTATGGGGAAGTGCAGTGTGTCTGCCATCATGTTTGTGAATATTCTGGTGGAAGTAGCTCTAGTCTATCACTAAAATATTGTTTCATTCAAACAGTCTTGGCTGGTGAATTATGTTATTGTTGACAAAGCTACACCTCAACTCAGAGGAGTATTTCTCCCAAGGCTGAGTCACCTGTACATTCTATAAGACAAGACTTGTAAACTCCATCTGTAATGGCACCCTCCAATTCTTATGTTTATACATGAATAATTTCTTGCATTTTTGTTAAGTAGCTTTGAGACTTGGTTACCACTGAAAACCCTATTGCAGGAATTAGGCCTGCTAGTGGAACTCACTATTGTCTTCATCTAGATACTGGGATATACTACATCCCCTTTCTTCATTTCCACTATAGTAATGTACTCCCCCTGCAACTCCAAGCATTGTACATCCATGCAAGTGAAAGGAGATTTTGGTCACAATAACATACTTCCCTTGTCTGCTCTATGCATATGTAACCTATTGGGTTTACACTAATTAAATAATATTATCCCTCTCCCATGCACATGCATGCTGCTTCCAAAAAAGGAGACAGCAGGAGCAGACTTCAGTTAGCACACATCATACCTCTGCACTCAAGTACATAGCAACACATGTAGATGGCTAATCAACATGGCTAGAAGGGCCTGGAAATAACTAGGGATAATGTGGTAATTGAGGGGCATGCTCAGTAGCTGTTTCTGAAGCTATAGAAGAAGTCTTCCTTCAGAAGTCAGTTGCATGGGAGATCACATCTGGTTATCCTACCCCAGAGCTCACCACAGCATGGCCTGGGGAAAGGCAAACATTGTGAAAATTAGACAGCCTTATGAACCTGGTGACAGGATATGGAACTGAGATGTAGGATCCCTGTTTCTCTACCAGTTTGGATATAGAGGAGTGTTACTCCAGCTTTACCTACGAAAGGAGTTCCCTATTAGGATAATGTTTGGTCCATCCTGGTGTGTATAGGCCTAAAAGGAAAGCTGGGAGGTGAGAAATTCTTTCCTTTTATAGAATGGACCATAAGCTGTCAACTCTAAACTAGGCTTTTGTGTCACTAATGAAACATGGCAACAGAGCTTGGGGGGCAGATTTTTACATACTTACTTGGGCTTGTGGCAAATAGAGCATCTCTGGACTGTTTATGTGGCCCTGCTAAGAAGATGCCTTGTGGAGAAACCCAGAAATGGGGCAGCAAGGCTGCTCTGATGATACTCCTCACTGCCACACTCCAGCCTTCTGCAGGCAGTCAATAGGGAAGATCTTTAGGGTGGCTTAATTGTCTCATTTCTGAGTTTGGCGCATGTGGTGCAGAAAGAGGTGGTGGAGTCCAGGGGAGGGGAGGGAGGGGAGCATCTTTTTCAGAGATGCTGTAGCAGTGGTATAAACACTTGCTCACAGAGACCTCAGGAACAGGTAGTCGTCTGGCTGATTCCAGCATGGTGATTCTACCACTTTGGTTACAAGCCACAGACTTACTTTGCCAGTAACTAATGTAAAGTTCAAGAGCCAGAAGAATGTTGCTATCTGGAGACCTCTGACTAACTATCAGTGTTTCAAAGCATTTAGGAAAGGCCTGAGATGCTGCCATGCTTTCTCAAGCTCTGAAAAGTCCAGGTGACTTACTTTAAGTGATATACTTCCACTGAGAAGATGAAATTTGTTTTTTATGAAAGGTATTCAACAAATTTGAAGGAATCAATGTAACAATAACACAATGAGGAAGTCTCTCTTCCCAATAGATGTTCTTAACTTTTTTTAAACAAAAGTTATTGGGATTGGGAATAAAATTTTCAATAATAAATAGCTATAACACTGTCTGCATGCATGAAATGTTTCGTTTTACTGAAACTGTGTGGCACTCTCTTTGAAAGTTTTAGTAGGAGTTATCAATATTTCCATAGCATGATTTTACATACAGAATTTCCAAGTTTGACCACATATTACTTTCAGAAAACATAGACTGGCCTATGCTTCAATGAAAAGCTAACATTGTGTGCAAGAGAAAGGGAGTGTAATGTTGCCTTGGCATCCTCCTGTCTCATTCCATCTGTAACTCTATTGCCAGATAAGTTGCTTGAGTGACTTTACAAGATAAATGAAGCTTTACCATGATTTTTAGCTTTTGAACATCTCTGACATTCTTGGTGAAAAATAATGCCTGCTCTCCAAACAAAGAAGGTAATGGTGACCATTAGCTACCCTGGGAATAAAAAAGTCTAACTCTTTCTATGCATTGCTAACTTCTCCTCCAGCTAATTTTTCCTCTTTCATCATAGTGATGAATAGACAGTCAGTGAATCTAGGACATGAGAAGTGGAGGGATTCTAATTTTATCTGGTCTCATCAATGATCTCATTGGTACTACCAAGTGCCATTCTGAATACAATCAATCATCTTGCTTTTTTTGCCATTGACTGTAACAGCAGAACAAACAATTCTCTTCTGATTTTGTTGCACAAAGTCTCTAAACCTCTTGAGTTTACTTCCTGATCACTGGGGACTCAATTACTGCATTAAGACATGGCCTTATAAATGGGATGGAGTTGTAGAACTCCAACAGGAGCAATGGTAGCAAAACTCCCTTTGAGCACCCCAGTGTCCAGGGTGTGTCTTCACCCTGCTGTATTAATTGGGATAGGAAGAAACAGAATTACAGCCCTTTCTAACAGGAGAGCCAGAGAGGGAGGGAGTGTTATGCTGGGAAAGGATAGAAATGACAGATTGCCCAATGATTGACAATGCAGATTTTAAACAGGAGAAAGCTTCTTGCAGTACATATTTGTAGAGCAGTTGAGAATAATTTGACTCTTCATACTAATCAACATGTATTAACAGCTTTTGTGCTGGTTGCAAGCTCCTTGGAACTTAAAGATACCCCATAAAATATGTAGGAAATAGGTCTCAGGCATTTTCATTTTGATAAGAAATTTAGGGAACCCATCTGAGGAGAAAGCATGTATGATGGTAATTTAAGATTGGGGCAATCTGCCTTGTTCCTGTCTTCTAGTAATAGTAGATCTTTGGGCTAGTGAGCTTATGCCCAAGTTGATATTCCAGTATGTGCATAGTTACCTACAAATGATGCTGTTGCTGCCCAGTACCTTGAACTCCTGTGCACAAACACACAACTGAAGATGTGGTGTACATGTCCATGGTTGGTTCTTTAAGTGATACATAGCACTACCAGCACAATGCTTGTGCTCAGCATCTCAAGCTATGGCTTGAGAATTTGAAAAGCGATGTCAATTAACTTCAAAGGAAGTTGCAAATGCTCAGAACAATACTTCCTGAACTAGTGTATCAAATGTGTGATGTCTGGGGAGGGAGGTGCCTCAAACCTATGGTACGTGATGGCACCAATCTCTTGCTCTTTGTAGTGGCATGAAGGCTCATAAAGCCAACTACAGCCCCAGGCTTCTCGGAAAAACAGGCTATAAAAATAGAGAGAGAGAGTAGGCAGAAACGAAACATTTTGTCTCAAGTTTTTTCTCATATCATTTCTGGTTATATTTTAATATGGTCTGTAGCTATATGCAAGCTGATGTTTCTATGATAATTGGGTAAGTTTCCTTGAAATAACTACCAATAAGCTCACTGCTCGAGATGGGAGTGGAGGAAATCTCTCTTGCATTTCCCTCCCTAAATAATATTCATCTCAATTTAAAAAAAAAAAAATCCATGGGTAGAAGGCCAGAAAAAAAGAGATATTAAACCATTTAATCTTACCATGTGTAGTACAGATCCTCAAAATGAGCCCAGTAACTTACTTGGATTTTTCAAGAGAAGCTGCTACCATTGATGACTACAAGAGATGAAGCTTCCAACTTTTTAGTTTGGACTACTGGTTAATAGTCCTATTTATCCACTTTCAGTTTCTAGTAGTTGGTGGATGCTGTGCCTTGCTTTGCTAGGTCATACAGCACATTTTGTACAAACAATGCTACCCCCTCACCTCAGTAGTATTTGTGGTATTTGAAGCTTTCTACATTTAAGTACTGTCTGTGCTCAGTGATTAGAAGTGCCTCGGCGCAGCAGAATTCTTAGCACAACGCGAGCACTCGGTGCAAAAGATTCCCCGATACGGCAGGGAAAAAACCTTGGTGCAGTGATCAGTCCCCGCCAAAGTTTTCAATTGCACTGTTTGCATGCATGCTACCAATTGGCTTATTGTAAATTATTCCTACGTGGCGGCTGACAATTGGCTCGTTAGCCATATAAAAGCTAGGGCAAGTTTCCGCCCAAGTTGGAGAACTCCATGTGTATGTCAGAAGAGACTTCCACGTGCATCTCAGAGTGGACTTGGGGGCCTGATCACCCACCAATGACTCCCCGTCAACGTTCATTCCATTGTACCCCATACCCTGCATGCTTGGAAACATCAGTGTGCCACCCGGTTTTGCAACTTGTTCGGAGCGTACTTACACTGTGTGCATTGACGCGAGTCCTTGTGCTGCAGTTTGTAAGTAAAGTTCTTTTGAATTCAACCAACAAGCTTCTGTGCCTAATTCCACTCCATCGGTACAGCCCCATTCAGCTATACTCAGTCCCCACAAGTACCAGAGAGAAGCCTCTGAGGGAATTTAAAAATTCTCTCTTCTGAGCAGTATGGAATAAATAAAGGTAGCCCAGGTAACTTGAGTATATACTCCCCTTCTCCAATTGAAGGGGATTGTTAACTGGCAGGTGTGCTGTGGGGTGGGAACTGCATCAGGCTGCTCTCTCACCTGCAGTGGGCTTCAGGGGGGTCGCTGTCCCTGCAACAGAGTTCCGCAATGCCAGGCTTCTGGAGTAAGGGAGCATGGTTAGCCAGACTTGTGTGGTTAAGTTAGTGGGTCTCTGAAATGAGAACGCTTCTCTTTCCCCTTCCTTTTACAGCAGAAAGAAAGGAGAAACTGAGTTTAAGGTAACTTTGTTAGGGCTTGCTTAAACCAGGGAAGATTTGGGGAAATGTCCTCCCCTCAGTGTCTTTGGCCAGGAATAAAGAAAGCACCTTCTCTTTTGCTCCTCTTCTAGCTCAACCACATCTGTTATGAGATTTAGCTTGTAACACTTGACTCGGATGTCTATATTTTGGAGGCAGGACTGAGGTAAAGCTTATAAGTGATATACACACCTCTTAAAGGACCAAGAACACTGTCTCTTTGGGCTATAATTGTCTCCACCCTCTACAAGTATGAGATATGTGGTATGGGAAACTAAAGCTTCCATTGTTGTGAAGGCTACCATTCTGACTAACTCTCACAAATCTGGTCATGCTCCCTGTGTTTAGGCACTTGCTGGACTTCTGTGTTAAGTGTTAGGTCACAAAACCCTGGCCCTGTGCGCTCTAAGCTTTCCTGGCCCTCCATGCACTACGACATTCTTTTCCTTCTTGGTTTCTATGGCAATTTTTTTTTAGACGAAGCTCTACACTCTAGTTCTTCATGAAAATGATGACCCAAATCCCAACTGCCAATGTTAAGCTCCAAAGATACTCTAGTATCATAAACACACCTTTCAGATCTCACCATTGAATGTGAGCCTTCTGATTTGTAGTCTACCTCTTCAACAGCATGTGTAAGTGTAGCATACCGCACACTTTCCATGGGATTACTCTTTACTTCAGAGGCATTGAAGTGCACAAGGACAGAATTAAATTGGACAAAAAAAAAATAATCAAACCATACGCACATCTCTGTCTTGGATTCCTCGTCACTGAAGTATGATTCAGGCTGGAGTAATCTGGGATCCTGCATCTGCAGCTCATTACTTTATTCACTATCAGACTCAGTTTCTTGATACCTTTCTTGAATATTTGAATTGCTGGTCTTTCATTAACTGAGTTTGTTTTCTTTAGATACAACTGCATCTGTTTTATCTGCTATTGTAAAGAACAGGTGCTAGCCCATACTTGGTGGAGACCCTTAGAGAAGTGGTAAGCAAGAGCATTACTGGTTAATCTCTTTCATCAGCTGGTGGTGATGATGATAAAAGGGCTGTACCAAATTCTACAAGAGAGGCCTGTATTTCTACCATTTGCATCCTTGCATTTAGTTTCAGCTAGTCGCTCTATATAGCATCTGTCAAGGTCAAGGAAAGGGGAGTGAGTGAAATAAGAAAGAGTCTGCCTTATCTTGGCCACTACATACCCTGGCTGTCATCTTGGTATCACAGACATTCCTGCTTCCTCCACCCCAGTGGCAAAATTTATTTTCAGCTAACAAGTCCTGGTGAAGCTATAGCTCTAGTAATGGGTGGATGTAGAATTTAGAAAATGGGGTGCAGGTGGTGTGATGCATCATCCCATAACATACATTTTCTCCAATTAAAAGCAATCTAGAAGCTTGACTAATATGCTAGAGCCCTAGGGTTTATGATCCAAGCAGAAACAATGTAACTGAGTTGTAGGGGAGGGGCATGACTGCTGGCTCCATGCTGGGGCAGGCACCTGGAACCAGGGGGTACAGATGTTACCCTCCAGCCTGGCCATGGATAGAACTGCTTCCTGCACCCCCATTCAAGCCCCTTAGATGCTTCACCATGGCCCCAAAATTCCTATCGTCACATGTTATGCATTGCCCCTGCCACCTCAATTTCCCCTGGGCTCCCTTTTTTGTATCCTTATTGTCCTCCCCATGCTCTGCCCCAAATCCAAACCCATCTTTTCCCTCGCATCCCCCTGAGTCATATCCTGTCCCTTCGCTGTCCCCGTGAATCCACTGAACTTTTTACAGACCTATATCCATCACCTCTCAGCCCTCTGACCCCTTACCATCTCCCTTGTACCCACTGAATCCTCCCCTGCCCCTCTAAGCATTCAAATATCACTGCAGCCCCTCACTTCCTATTGACCCCCTCAGCCACAGTCCTTGCTCCTAACCCCCCTCATGCCTCATTTCTCCCCCACAGACTTGTCAGTCTCAAACCCCATCAGCCTCTCATACCTCCCCACACCAATAATTTCCCAGCTCTCCTCACCCCATACTTCTCTATGCTACAGGCCTTCCCAAAAACCTGTGACTCCTTTGCCCTCCAGTCCAGTCCTTCATTGTTCCTGGAAGCCCCTGCCTCAAACTTTTTCAGACAGCCCCCGAACAATGGGGCAGGTGGGTGCACGGCTATAACTATCCCTGTACCTGGTCTCCCCTGCTTCCTCACAACATGCCCATAGCTGGCCTCCACTGCCCTCCTCCCTCAACATTACAGAAACAGTCTAGGTTGATGGTGAACTCACTTCAGTCACTGACAGCATCGTTACCCAGTGGACCCAACCCTTCTCCTCTACCTATGCTCAGCTTTATGTTGCCCTTGTTATGCCATTGGTTCAGCCTCCCACAGCCCTTCATCATCTGTTGTAATGAATAACCCAAGAAAGGGTCACTGTAGTAACGTATGTCTTCACCTCACCTTTTGCAACTCTCTGCTGTACCCCTACACAGTTCAGCCTACTTTTGACCCTGCCCTTCCCCTCTGTCTCAAATTTGTGGTGGATTTGAATCCTTTAGATACAGGTTCCTAAAAAGCAGCACACCTTGATTGAGCATAATCCAGGGGAGCAGGGTGGCAGAGAAATATATTAACAGGATTATTAAAGAAGAAAGACTGCCTTGATTAAAGGAAGATCAAGAGCCATTTATGTCGATGGAGTAAAGAGATTAGCAGAAATTAATAAAATGATGAGTCATGAATTCAGTTGACTTCCTCAGCTTCACCTGAATAGAAAGTGGCTGTCCATGCTAGGGAGTTTGTTTTAAACTTTCAGTAGAATGATAAAGGGTGGGGGTACAACTACACCCCCAGGCTCCCTTCTTCCCCTCCTCCTGATCTACCCCTGGTTCTAGATAACAAATTATACAAGAAATAGTGCAAAAGGCTTTGTTATTAGCATCTACCCCTCTAATTTTTCCACAGGATTTTTTTCAAGGGTCATTTTGGTTTTCCAGTGTAGCCCTGTTCAAAATTTTAGAACAAAATGATTCCAGCTGATGTATTGTCCTCATTTTTCTTTCTGGCATCTGTTTCTATTGTTGTCATTTCTCCTTTCCCCACAATGCACATGTACACATGCTATTCGGTTCATACCCTTTGTTCCCACTGTTTCTGGCTCATAGTCTTTAGCAAACTGTTTGCTTTCAATATAACTTTTGGAATAGTCAAAGCAGTCAGACTGACTATTTAGCAGCTGTCTTGCAAGTCTGTGAGGCTACACGGACATTCAGTACATGCAGACTTTGCCCACAGTCCATGTCAAAGATTGCTGGACTGGCCTCCCTTCCCGGTAGAAATTCCCAGAAACGTAAAGCAGCAACCATGCATGGTAACTATAGTCACTTCCTTTGACTGGTTGCTAGGTATTTCTGTGTTGAGCTAGTTCTGCAAGCTGACTTGGAAGGAGCTTGAGCTCTGACCCTTCCCTTTCCTTACCTCCTCTGGGGCTTCTTGGCATCAGCAGCTGGGTTAAAGTCAATTTTTCCCTCAATTCAGAAAGCAGAAGGAGTAGGCATTTGCATGCTTCTTGCATCCTCTCTCTCCACTCTTACACAGGCAGAAAGCAGGACAGGGTAGCACCTTGGAGACTACCTGTTTTATGGACAATACATTCTTTTGTCCTCCTTTCTCCTCACCCATCTGGAATCCTTGTGCCTGTCACTTTACATGTCTTTAGGGACATATTTGCTCTGATACAAGAATGCAAAGTTGATGATATCATCAGAGGCTTGGGCTGCTCTCAAAGAGCCTACTGACTCTTTGGTGCTCTTTGGATTCATAAATGCTCCCTTTTAGCTCTAACAAAATGTTGCTCCCTAGCTCTTTTCTTTGTGTCAGGCCTGGGATGTTTCAATACTTTTGCCTGAGCCCCTACTCTCACAGTTTGGGATTCTTCCTGTTAACAGTTCTGTTGAAATCAGATACTGTCTATAGACCATGGTCCATAAAAAGCTGAGCCAGTTCTGTCAAGCTTTTCCAGGAAGAGATTCATTCTTGGGAAGCTTAGAAGAAAATTAAGCTAACATACATGGCTGCATTGTATCATACAGTCTTCATGATGCATCAGTTCTAATCGTTTCTTCTTACATGTTCCGGTTCATAACCAGAACACATTGACTTGCTGTGTGGCAGAAATGCCACCATGGGTGCCCCTCTCCAGAGACCTCTCCCTGTGCCAGCTGGAGAGGCTGGTCTTGAATCCCTCAGGGCGGGGATCTCCTCCCTGTCTGCATGACAAAAGCCTGGAGGGGATGCTCTGGTCACCTGGGCAGGGGAAGAGGCCCGGCCCTGGCCCTGCGCGGGGACCCAGGGAGCCAGGGATGCTTGGGAAATGGGTCGGCTTGTGACCAGTTTTGGCAGCTTTGATTGGACCGGGCTGCTGAGGTCAGAGAGGGGATAAAAGGCCCCGAGGGAAGAGGAAGGGGTAGCCATTAGCCATGCGGTCATCCAGATGAACCTGAACCGGCTTCCTCTGCATGCTCTAAGAGTAATCTGCCTCCAGAGGAAACTCCAGCCACCTCTGGATGATGAGAGTGAGTAAGCTTCTCAAGATCCGATTAGATATTCAGAGTACAGTATTTCAGATGCGTGTTTAAATGGCTACCTCAGCCACTCTGGTTTGCTCTATGGGACTCCTTTGATATTCCTCTATTATTTCTATGATATTGCTCTACCTTTTACCCTGTTTCTGCCCTACCCCCGTAATCAATAAAGTTCTTCTTTGTGACCGGTGTGGGAGACTTATTGAGGGGTGGGTCTAAATTATGCCAAGGAGGCCCCTTAGGTCTGCGGACTAAGGGGAGCTTTCCTGATAAGCC
>JAGPOW010003648.1:32871090-32911224 GCA_030014935.1 Caiman crocodilus
TAGGACCCAGTGGACAATCAGGCCTGTGTTCTCCAAGGTGCACAGAGCCAGAAGTAAGTCCAGAGCCTTGGATGGTGGCAGCGGAAACCCCAGGCTAGCTGGTGTGCTCCAGGGAAGGGATCAGCCAGATCTTGGTGCCTCCATCCAGAGCCTTGGATGGAGGCACCCCAAGGGAGGCACTTGGAGCCTGGAAGATGGTCGGGCGCAGGGAGGTGGGCGGCTCAACGTGGGAGCACCCCCTACTGGCCCGCCACACGCTGAACAGAGGAAAAAGATCCTACCAAAATTAAGAGGCACAAGAGGGAAGAAAAGTGCTGCTAAAATGAGCAAAAATGATCAAGAAAGTTATATTCATGTGCACATACTGTACAATAGTTCAAAGTGCAATGTGGAAGATAAGATTTATAAATCTTATTATTTGTTAATAGAATATGTAGGCAGAGCTACTGGAATTGTGCAGCTTCTCTTAATAACTTCATTATAAGCCTCACATAATAACTCTTGATATGCCTCAGATGAAAAAGTAGCCTGAAGTTCAAAAGCTACTAAAGCTATTTGTGGTGTTCAGGAGTCACATGCCTAGCAGACTTTAAAGCTGGAAACTTTTCTTCAAAAGTTTTCAGCTGCTCACAAAAAGATGAATCCAGGAAAAAAATGCAAAAGGCTATTAAAAAGGTATACCTTGCTGGAATAATATCTTCAGCTTACTTCTAGATTTGGACCATCAAATACCTATTTTAAAATATTATTTCAACAATTGTCTAAACAAAAAAGGGAAGGCTTCTCAGTACTGGATATTGGGGCTATGCAAAGCTTTGGTCACTGATTTGATTCAGTGGCCAAATCTCTAAATCCAAATCAAATCGAGAGAATCTTCAATCACTCCAAATTGAATTGGAACCCTCCAAATCAGTTCGGAAAGATTTGATGATTCAGATATAGACAGCTTTAAATACTTTTTCTACATACCTCGGTACCAGGCACAGCTCATCATGAATGCTGTGATGCTGGGGCAGATGGAGTATCCCACATGAACGCTGCGGGGGCACATGCTCAGCAGCAAACCTGGAAGTGTACCAGAAGTACTTCTGGTCTGGTCCACTTATGGGTCTGCTGGGGAACACACTGCCCCCCCCCACCCCCCCACACACTCTCCTGGCTCAACAACTGGTGACTCCTGGGTCTGTGGGGGCACCCAGGGTCCACCCACAGCTGATCACTGAGCCAGAGTGGATGTGGGGGGGCCCCCCTGCATGATTAGCAGAGGACCTGGAAGTAGACTGGAGGCACTGGGCCCCCACTGTGCTGTGGAATGCTCCACCTGCCTCAGCTTCACTGTGTTCACAATCGCACCTGGTACCTTGAGGTATGCAGAAAAAACATTTAAAGCTGTGTCTATGGCTGAATCCCTGATTCTCCAAATTGGCATCAAATCTTCGGATTTGGCCGAATTGAATCGGGACAGTGATCTGAATCTGAACTGAATAAGGTCCATTTTGCACACCCCTACTGGATATACCCTATTTAGGAAAGGAAGATTGGAATGGAAAGTGGCACTCTTCATCAAAAGCCATTATTATCAGCTGTGGTTATTAACTGCTCAGAAGATGAGGTCTTGGAATACTTATGGCAGTGTTGTGACATATCACAAGATGAGTTCCTGGTGAGGGGTCTTCCACAGTCTATCAAATCAAGTGAAGGAGCAGAATGAACAGGTCCTTGGGTATCTATCCACATCCTGTAGCAAGAACTTACTTCATGATAATGTATTTCATAAAGTCATAGATTGTAAGGTCAGAAGTAACCTTGGAAGATCATCGGGTTCAGCCCCCCTCCAGTAAGCAGGAAGGACAACTGGGGGTCAGGTGACCCCAGCAAGGTGACTGTCTAATCTCCTTTTGAAGATTTCCAGGGTAGGTGATTACATCACATCTGGAGGGAGTTTATTCCACAGTCTGGACACCCTGCCTGTGAAGAAGTTTTTCCTAATGTTGAACCTGAAATAATCTTCCAGGAGTTTGTGACCATTACTCCTGGTTTTCCCAAAGCGTGCCTGGTGACCAGTTGCTCATTGAGCCGTTGATGTACTCCCCTAATATAGCAGTAAGCTGCTACCAGGTCCCCTCTCAGACTTCTTTTCCTCAAGCTGAAGTGTCCCAGGTCCCTCAGCTTTTTCATCATATGGCTTGCCTCTTAAAACTCTGATCATATGAGCAGCTCTTCTTTGGACTCTCTCAAGTTTGTCCCCAACCTTGTTGAGTAGTAAAATGTTCTAGAAGTTTCTAATAATTATTTTCTAAGCAAAATATTTCCCCCAAGGTGGGGTGTCACAGCAGGCTCCTCCAGGAGGGCTGTGATCTCCCTGAGGTCCCTCTCACCATGTCAAGTCCGGCCCAAGGGCACCCTCTAATTCTCGCCCGCCAGGTCTTTGATGTTCAGTAGGTTTGGAAGGCTGCCTTACACCTCCTTGGGCATGGCAACTCGGGACCTCTGTCCTCGTGGTCTCCCTGTACGATGGATGTTTCTCAGGCACCCTAGCCTTATGGGCTATGTGTGGCTCCTGCCAACCCCTAATACCACGCCTCAAGCCTTGTAGGTGTACTGGACGTTGTTCTGTCGCAAATGAACTTGCCTGCTCTCTTGGGATCCCATGCGCTTGCCTGCCCTCTCGGGCTCCCTGTCTACAACACTGGTCCTCACTGGGGCACTTCCTCCAATCCTGCCCTTTCTTTAGGACTCCTGTTGACACCGCCCCTCTTGAGGCTCTTGCTGCCCCCTTGGGGCCCTCTCTAAAATGTCATTCCTCTCGGGGTCACTGGCCCACTCTGGGATTTCCTATTGAGCCCCACCCCGGTCTTTCAGGCCCACTGCACTGCCTCCCCTTTTCGCCAGACTCACCGTGCTGCTATCCCTTCTTGCCGGGGACCACCGCAGCACCTTGCCCTTCTCCTGGGCACACTGTACTGCTAACTCCTCTTCGCCTGGGGTCCACCGCAGCACCCTGCCCCTGTCTGAGGTCTATTAACCCCTCCTTTTGCTGGACTCACCGTACTGCTATCCCCTCTTGCCAGGGACCACTGCAGCACCTTGCCCTTCTCCTGGGGCCTATCACAGTGCTAGCCTTCCGTTTGGGTCTCAGCTCGCCTGTCCTGGGCGTCTCAATAATTCCCCCCTTTTCTCTGGGGCTCTACACACCCACGCTGGGGCTTCCTAATAATATCGCCCCCTCTCTGGGGCTTGCTGTGCCCCCTCTTGACTCCCTAATAATGCTGCCTCCTCTCTGAGGATTGCCATGCCCATACCTGGGCTCTCCAAATGCCCCTTTCTGGGCTGGGGTCCACACACCCCGCAAGCTGCGCCCACACTGGCACTGAATCATGCCCTCCCAGGTGCTAGGGCCCCACACGCCTGTGGGCCCTTATGAGGCCTCCTCCAACCCCTACTAGCCTCACCCAAACCACCGGTCTAATACACCACAACACAAACTTGAGTCACCTGGCTATAACTAAAACTTACGGCACCTGGCCACCACAAAGTAAACCACCTGGCTATGACTTAGCACCACTGCTCCAGCCTTCAGAGCTCTCATGAGCTGTACTTGCCATCCCACACTTTCCCATATCCTGGCAGAGGGAACTCCTGCCCCTCCAGCTGCTGGCAAGGAACTCCCCACCTGGCCTTGGCTCTGGGCTTTATAAGAGCCAAGCCCTGCCCCTTAGGATCAGCTGACCACCGTCAGGTGTGGTCGCTTATTGTCTAGAGTTGCCCTACCAACTCGCAGCCGGGCTCATTACCCTTGCTAAGGCTTTCCTACAACAGTTTCCCTTCTCTAGAAGCGGGGCAGTGAGATGGCCCACGACATGGGGTAATTCCATGTTGAAGCCATCTTAATCTATCAGAATGAAGCCTATTGTGGAATAAAAAAATTGATGGTTGCCTGGGTAGAAATAATACACATAACTGTGGTCCTGAGAAGTAAAATTACTAATTGGAGATATTTCTTAAAGTTGTAGACAAGTATGACCAATATTGAGTGGGAGGAAATTTTAAACATCTGAGTAATAACAAAAATTATCTTAAGAGATTTAAGATGTTAAAACCTCATAATTATATAGTCACTTTTTTTTTTTAACAGAAGAAACCATCTTCTGGTTAAAGGGGAAGTAAAGTAGCAATTGAAAATTAAATGTATGTATATCATGGCAAGATGAAAGCAATAAGTAAAATTTGGAAGTTAGGAACTTCAGACAATTGATTTGGAAAGCAAAAGTTTTCAATGAAAAATGTATGGGGAAGTAGGGGTAAAGACAGTGAGAATTCTTCTAAATATATTGAGAACAAACTACATTCTAACAGTGACCTATTCCTGAGAGTTTTAAAAAGATGACAAACTTATCAATCATGATGCAGAAGGATCCATTAGTTACTTTTTGTTCTGCATTTCAAAGAAACAGCATACCTTCAAGTGCTAATAACTAAACAGAAACAGAAATAATAGAGAAGTTAAATAATACCTATTCTCATTTAAATTCTTTAAAATGTTTAAGATTGAATAACATAAAATCCAAAATACTAAACAAGGTGATTTTTGGTTTGTGTTTGGTTTGAAAAAAAAAAATCCCAAAATCTGAAAACCCTGGGGCATGCCTTAGGACAAGCAAGCTAATGTAATAACAATATCTGAATAAGAAATACACAATGACCTATAGGCTGGTTAGTCTGATATTTGCCTCATGTAAAATCATATTAAGGTTTGACACTGGGTGCAATAAAGAATTCAGTGATGATGGCATAATTGATATAGATTTATGGAAATGAGATCTTGTCAAATTTGGTATTATTTTGAGACTACCTGTTCAATTAATAAAGGTAGTCACTAAAACCATGTGTAGACAAAACAAGAGGCATATGTACATGAAACTTTAAAGTGGGCTAAATGCTTTTGCAGCGCTCTAATGGTGTTGGTGTTTACACGCCTCAGCGGCATATTGTGTATTAATTCCAGCTGCTGTAGGTGGCATAATGCACCTTAAATGGCTTGGGGTGCAGCAAACTAAAACTCCTTTGAGAAGTTTTAGTTTGCTGTCCTTACAGCTGCAGAGTGAAGCACCGGGTTCTGTGCAGCTTGGGGGCTCTGCAGAAAGCCCTATAGGCAGCCTGGCGGCAGCCCAGGAAAACAGGCTCTAGCAAAGAAAAGCAGTGAGCCTGGTCTTTTATCCCACCCTCTGGAGCCTGCCTACCTACCTGAGCTGCACGTGGCACCCCCCCAAGCTGGGTACCACCTGGTGGGGAGGACTGCTGCTACTGCAAAGGGAACCACCAACTCCCCATCTCTGCAGCCCAGGGACCACTCCACCCACCAGCAGCTATCCCTCCCCTCCCTGCCAGAGAGGCAGGTAAGTCAGCAGGGTGTATGCAAGACCCCGGGGTGGGGGGTGGCGGTGCTTTCCTCCATGGTAGCGGCACCCCCAGGGCCACCCAGGGTTAATACTAGCTGGATAGGTGCTGCCCTAGCTCTCGGGCAACACCCAGCCCAATCCAATGGTGCATGGAGTGCTGGCAACCCAGAGATGCTCAGGCTTGGTGGGCTTCCAGCATCCCATACGCTGTCCCTGCTGCCTTTCCGCTGCCTAGAACTGCCTGGGAACAGGCAGGCTCGCTCCTGGAGCAGTGTGGGAAGCTAGCATGAGGGCAGCTGTGTGTGCTGGAAGCTGGAGAAGGCAAAGCCTGAGTTTCCATAAGCCCCCCAGGCTTCCAGTGCTCCATGCACCATCCCTGCTGCTTTCTCCAGGCATCAGACGTGTGTGTGCACAACTTTGTAATTTTTTTTTTAAATCCACAACAGGACAATTTACCCCAATCAAACTAAAATACATCCAAGATGGCCCCAGTCACCATACTCAAATAAATTTTAACACACAAAAAAATCATGCACATGTACACAGTGACACCACTAAGTTAGACAAATGACAACTTCTTGTCATTTAATCACTGTTTAGTTCAATGTGTTTTCTGTAAAAGGAGCTCAAATAAGACTTTACAAGATGATTGAACTGGGTATATTTTTCAAGAACTCAAATCTATTCAGTTTATCCAAACAAAAGGTAAGTGGTGATTTGATCATTTATCTACATGAGGGATGGTTATAGAGTGCTGCAGAAATCCTTTACAAATTGCAGATTTCACTTCTGCTTTTACAGTGATATAAACTGTGATGCCTCATTTATTCCCTGACCAATTTAAGTTCAGAAGGCTTTTGTAATTTAGCTTTCAGTAAGGGAATACTAAATAAAAAGCCAATATGCAATCCTTTTCCCCATCATTCTGTTATTCAAAAGAATGCTGCTTTGCGTAGTTCAGTGTCTGTAGTGTAATAAACAGAAAAATCTGACAAAGATGGGCCAGGTCTTCTATCTGAATTGTTTTCTACTATATTATATACCAGTAGGAGTAATGAGTGTTCTTCAAGCACAATCCAGAAAGAAAATTCTTTGCTAGTGTGAAAAGGTCAAGGTTCCATGCCTGGAGCAGACTCCTGGCCAGGGGAGTTTGCCCGGCTGTGGTGGCATGACCCCGCTCCAATGGGAGCTCCCGATTTTCTCCAGCACCACTTTATCGCCTCATCAGGTGAAGCAGATTGAGCTCATTCAGCAGCCCAAAGCTATTTCTGGTCCCAGGAGACAGGATGAGGACAGACAGTAGAAGGGAGAGGAGGGGCATGCAGATAGGGTGAATGCCCATCTGCTGCCCAGAACTAATGTCCCCCAGAGAGACCTGCATGGACTTCAGAGCTCAGAGGAGCTCACATACACAAGGAAAAGAGACGCTTCCACGTTAACTGGCTGCCATGCGCAGTTAAATAAGACGGCGTGGCATCAATTGTTGAAGGAAAAAATAAGAGAGTGCTTGACCTGGGGAAGTGAGAGGCTGCAGGGGACTCAGATGCAGCTGCGAGAAGCACTGCCGGACAGATGGCAAGTTGCCCGTAGTTTTATTTCCTTTGAAAAGAAGTTTTGTTTTGTTGTATATACCTGGTTGGGCACCGGGCAAGTGAAGGTCAACACTGGGTCAGGGAGTCATCATCCCTCCTCCCATTAATTAAATCATCAAAGTCATGGCAGGCAACATAATAGTGAGGAAGACTGACACAATTGAGCTGACTGGCACTGGCCTAGGGGAAGAGGAAGGCAATGAATGTCAATGGGACGCAAAGATCCACATCCATACACGGTAATATCTCAACAGCTAGCAATCTCTGCAAGATGATAAAGACACTCTTGGGGAGACAGAATATGGGAAATATTGGCAATGACTTATCTGTAGAGAATACACAGGAGGTTTCTCCACATAAACTGTTAAATGGCCAAAAACACCAATTTTTGGTCCTTAAAATTGCTACTACCTCTAGTTTCTCAATAGTCAACGATTATAAATCACATAGCCACTTCTAAAATATGTACTTACTACAACTATAAAGGAGCAGATTGGAGTTGAAATCTGGTCTGGTAGATAATCAGTCCAAGAAGCAAAGGATTAATGGCAGCCTGTAGACCCCTTTGAGATCCTCTGGCTATACTTGTAGGATATGGTAGACTCCATTCTTAGTCCCCACTGAGAAGTCCTACCACAAGAACTCCACAGTAGTGAAGAAAGCAAAAAGGAAGGAGTCAGGGAGAAGCCACAGAAATGACACCAGTCCTCTGCTGAGTCCCAGAGAAGGGATATAGCCTAGGAATATAACTTCGAAAGCTACTTTGTGAAAGAGGAATGAGAACCTGGACAGGAGTCGGAAAGGACTAAAGACTTGGAATAGACACTTCTATTGATTTGAGACCTTCATTTACAACTTGCTGGTAGGAATCAGTTCTGAAAGGAGAATAAAGATGCAGAGATGCCCCAGAAACAGCTGGAAAACTGCTGGTAACAGGAAAGACTTGCAAAGCAGAAGTGGTGCTTTGCAGAAACTGCAGGTAGTAAGATTTGTGTGTGTTTGGGAACTTGAAGCCCACTGTTGACCCGGAACGATGGAACAGACACTAAATGTATATGATGGGAGGGATGGGTCCTGACCATGAGAAGCTGATGGCACAGTCACCAGTAGGAGCACTCAAGGGTGGTGAGCTATTCCATGTTTGGATGAAAGATTGATACTAATTTTAGTAGCCACTGGCTTTGAAAATGGGGCTTGCATTTCCCCCAATGATTCTTTGTGTGTTGTCAGTGCCAATTTAAACATCTCACTCTTTTTTTTTTAAATGATCTATCTAGATACAAATTCAAACAATTTAGAAAGCTACAGCAATTGCTAAAACTCTGCAGAAGTGCCATAGAAAGTTAATTGCATAGGTACCTTCACAGGCGACTGATGTCTCCTGAGTCTGGGGGGGGCACCTAAAGAAGCCAGTGGTGGCAGTGGGAATGGGGCTGGTGAGCACCCACAGAAGCTGGCAGAGGTGGGGGACAGCCCTATTGGGGAGGGGGGTATGTGCCCCCCTGCTCCCCCCCATCAGTCAACTGTGGGTACCTTTAAATATAACACGCACTTTATCCTTGTCAAGTGCAAGAAAATAAATCTAAGTAATTTAGTTAATTCCTTTTTTTTAAAGGAGTATGTAACAGGATTGCATCCCTGGGGCAGCCACAATGCCCTCTGGTGGCCATGTGAGCCCTGCCCCCCACTCTGGCTCCCTGAGTACCCCGCTTTTCTCTTGTCTGTCATGCCTTGATGTAATTAGCTGATTTATAAAAAGGGAAGCTGCCCACAGGTCCCAGAGCAAGACCTCCTCCATCTTTCAGTCAGCAGGTCCCTCTTTGAACATGGTGGTCACAATCCTGCCTCTTAAGTACTAAGTGGGGGCTCCTGGCCTGTTCATGCCCCAAGGGCACCTGTTGCCTTAAGGGCTATTCATGACCTCCTACGGCCAAGCCCATGCCCTATGAGTGTTACTAGTTATCGCTTTCATAGAACACATTGCCCCTCGATAGACTGCTAAGCTTCCTACAGCATCTACACCCTCATGAGGCTGAGAGGGGCTCAGTCAGAGGAAAGGGGCCAGGGTTGGGAAGGCTGAAGCCCATGTCCACTGCACCAGACCTCAGCTTCTAGGCTCCAGATCCTCTCTCATCCCACTTGGGTGCTGGGCCCCTGGCTGTCTCAGGCTATGGCCTTAACCCTCTCAGCCCCAGGCCATCCCTGGCTTAAGTCCTGCCCTGGTAAGGATCTATTCCTTGTTGTGCCCACCAGGTACCTCAATGTGGCCATCTCATTCACCCCTTATAGTCACATCTAGTACACCAATTTAAAGTTTAAACCAAAACTATAAGCCCACTGGCTGTAACTAAAATATCACCAACCTTGGTCTGTACTTCTCTGCAAACGGGAAGCTCACAGCTCTTGGGATAGCTCCAATACCACTCAGTCCCTCTCCTGCAGCCACCTTACTTGGGAGCTGTTCTCCCTGCAAGGTTGGACTGACCACCTTTTCTTGGGCACTGATGTTGTATGCCTTCTAAGCCCTGTCCCTTCTGGTCAGGTGGCTGTTCAGCCACTCGCAGGGGCTTCTACTTTAGGTCTGACAGCTAGACCCAGGGCAGCTTACAGCTGCCACACTTGCTGCCTTAACAGTATTCTTACTACCTGAATAGAGGTCTGCCCTATCCTACTATTGTTAGGCAATTAACCCCACAGTAGGCACTTATAGCCTATGAATCTCTAGCTAATCATATTCCCCTGCAGCCAGACCATAACATGTGTTACAGGGTATATCTACCTATTGGACTTGACTGGCTTACAATGCATTTGTTTACTGCAAAAGATCACAAATTAAAACTTAAGGAAAATATAAACTTTCAGGCTCAAGTGTATCCCTTTGTTAGGCCTACTGCAGTCAACATAATTACTTACACATACACTGAAATGATTCCAGATACACAAACGTTATTAAAAAAAAAAATACAGAGTATTAAATGCCTTGACTCTGAGGTAAAATTGTTAGCTATTCATTATTTTTCTTCTTTTCTTTTTTCTTGATACGTGTGTGATCTTGGTGTTAGTTAAACCCCTGCTGTCTCCATGCTCTTGTGCAATATGACTCCCTGGTGTTTCTTGCTATCTTTCATTTAAAATCATATGCAGTTGTCAGGAATTGGCTTATCTACTTCTGTTTCTATCAAGTAACTTCTATTAACTTGCCCAATGCTTATCAGCAGAATTGACATTGTACTAAAATTGCCTCCAACTCATGAAAGCTGCAATTGATTCCAGAGTGTGGCTATTCATATTTTCTATAATCTAAGAGGGGTTTGCAATCTTTGTTTTTAATCTTTTAATTTCCTGGTCATTCACTAGATGCTATTGAGCTTTAAGTATTGGTACAGTTTGAGAGGATAATGGTTGCCCAAGAATTTGTATGTGCTGGGGCGGACAGAGCTTCAAAAATGTACTCTTTTTATCTGGTAGATCTGCATTCACGCCTACTCTACCAGTACATATAATGTCATGAATAGGCAGTTCAAATAAGCAGTACCTTTGTGTAAGATAATTGGTGGTATCTGCTTTTAGCCCATTGATAATGGGCTAAATTTATATTTCAGCCCATTTATGCTGCATTTATGCCAGTTGTCCTTTAAAGCTTCAGCAGTCCTAAAGACCTTGAAAAGCACTTGTGAAATATATGGTGTAGATCATGCCTGGTGATGATTTTAAATAGTATAAATCATAGGTGTTCCAGACATTTTTTAATCTATTATGCATCAAATGCATAATAAAATCACGATATTGTAAAATATCTCATAAAAAAACTGAAACTGTTAGATTGAGCTTGGGCTCTTCAGAGGAAGTAGCTTAAAGACCTCAAGATTAGAAAACATAAGGGACACTAAATCTTTTAAAATATTTTTGTTTAAAAGAAGAATAGATTAAACAAATTCATATGAGGTCCCAGCTAGGTATAATAGAAGGTTACTGAAGTCCTAGGATATATAAACAGGGAGATATCAAGTAACTCGTCAGTTCAGTGTGCTTTCTGTATAAGGCGCTCAAATATCATCTTACAAAGATGATTGATCCCAAACTTCTCAGAACATCTGTGTAATTTTCCTGTCACCTGGGTCACCTCAAGAGTTTTCCGCCAGCCTCAGGTTAGCAGTAAGGGCATGTGTATACTTGACACTATTGTGGACTCTGCAGATCATTTAACAGGCTTATGGAATATGCCTGTTGCATAATGCAGTGTTGAGATATATATATAGTTAGTTAGTTAAATTTCCAATAAGGCAATTCTGGGTCATGTCACTACAGTAAAGTTGCTGTATCGTGATCAGACACTTGTGATGCTTTGCTCCCTTCTAGGATTATTTTTTCTTGTGCCATTTGGGAGTCCTACTGGAAAGTGGTAGAATTCTGAAGCTTAGAATTCAATGCAGTAATTCCTGTGATTCTTGTTCTGTTGGGCTGGGATGGAGGAAAGTTGGTACATCAATATACCAGTCCTCACTGTGGACAATATAACTTGGTTGCTGCTATCATCTAAACTTGAGCAATGACAGATCCAGGGAATTAAAGGAACCAGAGGAGGTTGAAATTGAACATTTACCCTATAACCACTCCCTCCTAGAAGTAGATTCACTGGGTGGACCACTGGTTTTTGGTCTTGGACAACAAGATAGCAACACAGATCACCGTCATCACAAAACTGCAGGACATCTAATGCTTTTTGGAATTCTCTGCTGACCTTGCCCTGGAATTGTGGTGGCAGACCACCTGCTTGAAAACTGTCTCAGCATGGACAGTGTGTTAGCAAGTTGGCTATCAGGGGTGAGTAACAGAAGTGGGAGCTACTACTGCAGAGTCCCAAAGAGTAGTCACAAAACTAGTAGTTATCAATGCTGGTAACTTTTGCTGGGGGTTTCCCATGGTGAAGTGAGGCCTGGTAGAGAATCATAGAAAGTTCCACTGCATTTTGTCCCCATGTATAAGAATAAGGGAGAACATTGCACTTGGATGGCAGCAGGAGTTGAGCAGTCTTGGTGAATATTTGAACAACTAAAGAAGAAAGTTCTTCATGAGTGGTCTACAGGGCACGGAGTGAGTGATGTATTGTGCTCTTATTTCAAGCCTAAGGGAGCTACTACTGAAGACTATATACACTTTTGTGTAGGACATTAGTCAGGATTACTATACATGTACTGACAGAAGGATTTAATCATAGTTGATGTAGACAAGTCATTATACAACGTCCTTAATGCTTTGTATGCTTATAGTTAATCATACAGAGTGCATATTTAGAGGCCATGGGTGTTAGGGTAGGGATACTGTATACCTGGGATCATTAATGCTTTTCAGTCTTTTATTACTATGAATGCACCAATTTGACTGTGGTGAATACTAAAATGTACTGAACATTCAGAACACAATGAAAAGTTAGAAAGTCTCTTTCCATGTGCTCCAGGAAAGTAATTTTCCCTTCTTTTCTCCAGCAGCTTGTCTGTGAAGTAATAGCCTTTTGCTTGCATGTTTATCTCTTCCATCCTTTCCTCTCTTCTGCCTCCGACCACACACACAAACATGCGCACTTTCTTCACACTAGTGTTACTTTGTGAAAGGGAGGAAGAGTATCCTAATTGTGGTCTCCTTGGAAACAGAAATATAAAATGTTGTCTTTATCATCAACTTCTTTTTAAAATTTTAGTTCCATTGGCTCTTTCCAGTCTTGGTGAGCTTGGAGAGAAGACCCATGGTGTGAAGAAGTGGCTGAAATGCCCACTTGATGGCATAAGGAAAGGCTAACAAATGGAGGAGGGCAGTGTGCTCAGGAGCACAGAGGGGCTAAGGTGGGCACACCAGAGGCAGGCTACCAAATGCATATTGGTGCACAATGCTATGAAGAAAAAGGAATTGACTCTTCTCTTTCTGCATGCACTGGTTCAATATATAACAAGACTTTCAGGAGCAGGTTTTATGCAATCTGTTAGGCATGTAAGTTGCCATTTTTGTAGAGGGAGATTTTTGTTGTGGTGGGGTCAGGGAAGAAATAGAAAGATACCTGGTTGGGAGAGGTAGGACAGAACACTGCCCAGTGTCTGTACTGTATCTCCATAGGAAAAAGAATGGGCTCCAGTAATGTTGCTTTTTGAGCACTGACGTGAGGGTCAAGGCCAGGAGGGGAAAGGTGATCCAGTATGCAGTGTTGTTATGATATGTAGAACCAATTAGGCTAGGAATTCTCAAAGCTGTGTCCAAGCATCCCTATTCTCTACCTTTTTCCCGACAACTGATTCATCTTAACTAGGATGTTAATAGGAGTTGAACATGATCCTATCCTAATGAACACAAGGCTTTAGGGATTTGAACGTGTTATTTTCATTACCATTTGTGGAAACTGGGTGTCAAAGGAAGGTTTAGAAAAATCTGCCTAAATGCATAAAGCAGACTCGTTCCAATGCTGGTAGTGACTGCATTAATTTTAATGTCTTGTTCATTATGAACTTTTTCACTCTTTTACTAAGGAAAAAAGAAAAGTGAATTAATCAATTTCTGTTCTTGGCAGATACCTTTGAGCAGGCATTTTAAGTATCTTTCGCGTGTGGGTCCAGTGTTTCTCTGTGCCTTTTCACTGGTGCTCACTTACACACACACACACACAAATTATATTACAGTAATTTCCCTGACAACACATTGCAACAAGACATGCTCTGAAAAAGATGAAGAATCAGAAGATACAAGGGCTGCAATGGATTAAAATACAACAGAACCCAATGTGCACATCTACAGTGTTAATTATACATTGTCACAACACTATATACTTAAGAGCAGAGCTATATTTTTCCCATTCTGAATTCCTCTCTGCCATTGTGCTGACCTTAATGCAAAAACCTCATACCATCATATCTTAGGATCCTGTCAGATCTGTTGAGCTAAGTGGGGCCTTATTAGGTCAGTGTTTGGCTGAAAGCCTGAAAAAGAACACCTACAGGTGCAGGGAGCTTCATTACTTGGTGATTTCCCCTTGACTTAACTGGCATTTACACAGCACTTCTGTAAAGCACCTCACACAATCAGTTAATGAACCTTCATAGCATGCTCAAAAGGCAGGTGTATAAATAGCACTACCATGCCTTGCTGCTGGGAAAACTGAGGCACAGACATAAAAGTGTACCTACACTGACTCTGTGTGTCAGTCTTGATGGTCATTTAGGTAACCCAGCTTCAGGGCAGCCTTCAGACTGACCCCAATTAGCAGCATAAACCTACCGAAAATGGTTCATTCCTAGTGCTACAGAAGAAATTGCTGGCAAGGTTTGAATTAGAACTAGAATTTCAATACTTCCAGTCAAAGGTGTTGCACACTTTCTTAGTACCTGGGACCAGGGTTGGGGAGAAAGGAAGAGGAGTCTTTCCTGCTGACTTCTGTTCACTTGCTGCTGCTGCTGCTGCTGCTGCTGCTGCTGCTGCTGCTGCTAAGGAACAGGCAGCAGGACCAGTGGCCTCTCTTGGAGCTCCATTTGCCCCTCCTCACCCCCAGAGTGACCATCCCATGGTAAAGCCTTCCAGCAGAAGGTGTATCATTCCATGACCCTATCCCTACCGGATACATTGCATTGCCCCTGCTCGGTTGCACTTATCTGGCTTCTTATGGCTGGGCTGCTCAAGGCTATGTGTGTCATGGAAAGTCTCCTGGGAGAGTGGCCCATAGCTGGTGCCCCCTCTTAAGACTGGGCTTGGTACTCACTGTGTACCTTTAAGAGTGTTATGTATAAGTGGTTACATTTGTCTGGGGATTGCAGGAAAGAACAACATAACTGCAGGAAAGGTACAGCTCTCTGAATAAACAAGCATTACCATTTTGTAAGTTTAACTTCTTGCCTTGGACTTTTGAGAATAATGTATGGTATCAGGAGTGGAGTACAAAGAAAAACAAACAAAAAATGGAGCAGCTCAGAATTCCAGAGGAATTAAAACTGTTCAGCAATGCAGCAGAAAGCTGGAATAAATTTAAGAAGAACTTCACCACATATGACAGCCAGTGGAGCTACAGAAAAGATTCTCTCAAGGTAGCTTTTCAAAAATATGGCAGGCCCAGAAGCTCTGTCTCTTTATAATAGCCTACAGCTGTCAGAAGCAGAACAGAAAAGCTATGGCACCATAATAAAAAAGTTTGCAGAATATTTATATGCCCAAGCAAAATGAAACCTTTGAAGAGTGTAATTTCCACATGAGATAGCAGAAAGAATGTGAAACAATAGAGGAATTTGTCAAAGACCCCAAACTGTTGAGCTAGACATGCAGTTTTAGAGACCTAAAAGAGTCCATGATCAGACACCAAATTTTATTGGGTAAAAGGGATGAAAGCCTTGGGGAAAGACTGCTGGAGGATCCTGAGCTTAATTTGGAAAAAACAGTTAGAAATTGCCAAGCGGCTGATATAACAAATACCAAGCTGTAGAAGCTGGAGGGAAAAAGCAGAACAAGCTTTTTGGAGGCCAAAGAGAATTGTTTGAAGAAACAATGGTCAGCTGCAAGTGCTGTGGGGGTTACCACAAACCCATGGAATGCCCTGCATTTGATAAATGCTGCAACAAATGCCAAAAAAAGATTCAATCACTTGTGTGGGGGGGGGGGAAGCAGGCATTGAAATGAACATTGAAATGGCTCAACCCTGAATTAAGGGTTGGTGAATAGCAGGATATTAGCCTTAACAGCATAAACAGCCCTGCTCGTTACATTTCAGTTCCTACACATCCCAGGTTCCTGTAACCTAACCACCTCTCCTGTCAAAAATTGGGGATCTGATGACCCCAGAAGCCTGTGACCTGCCCAGGGGTGCAGATAATAATGCTTAGTGGAACAGTGACTAGACCAGTCATGACGTTTTCACACCAGCAAGCATCCTCCAACCCTGTATAAGCTGGGAAAGAATGTTGGGTGTGATGTTCCCTTACTCCTTATGAATAGGTCCCATTAGCACCACCCCTCTTGTAAAATCTTGGGATTTTAGTATTTTGGGGGATTACCGCCAAAATTTTTGAAGTGGTCAGTGGTAAAAAAAGCAGACACTGAGCAGAAGACTGAATAAACAAACCCCAATTTCCACCACCCTCGACCACATAGATTCACAGGAGCACAGCTGAGCAATTATTAGGTCAGACACTGTGGCTGGAGGGGCATTTGAGGGGTGAGGGAATGTGCTTGAAAGGACAGCAGAAATTCCTTTCAATTCCACTGCATTGCAAGCTGCCAGGGACTGAATTTTAGATCCTTGTACCAGCGAGCCATTTAAAAACTATCATTCTGAACAATGGGGCATCTAGGGGACAAATCGGGGCTGGCTTTCAAAGATGTTCTATTAGGAAAGTGCACATGAGCAGATTTGCATGAGTGCCAGTTCACGCCTGTATAGGTATGCATATGTGGCAAGTCAGAACTCCACAAAAAGTTCCATATATATGTCTATATAATTGCTCTCAACCATGGGAAGAAAGCATCTGGCAACTCTGGTCATATCACAGTGTCCTTCTCTGTGACTCCTTTTGGTACTGAAAACATACTCGATGGAGGCACAAAAGAACAAGCAATGTCTGCTGGGTTTGAAGCAGCAGCCAAATCTATCTCAAAGCCATGGCCTCAACTGGACCCAGCTTTTTTTTCCATTTTTTTTCCATGTGTGTCATTGAAAATCGGGTGTTGGGAGATTTTGGACATTTGTGACTGTGATTTTACTTGTTGCTTCTGGTGCCTTGATGTCTGACAAAGAACACAGGGACCTCACACCTACCTTTCTTTCCTGGCTTCTGCCAAATTGGAGGTGCTTGCTGGGGTGAGACTTCATCGCCAGTCTAGTCATTGTTCTGATAATACATTATTATCTGCAGCCCTGGGTGGATCACAGGTTTCTGGGGCCATTGGACACCCCGAATTTTTACAGGAGTGGCGGTTTTAGGAACCTGGTCTGTGTAGGCACTGAAATTTAAAGATCATGTCTGTTGTAATGCTAATGACCCTATTCAAAAACAAGCAAGTGGTGCTTCAAGTAAAACAGTTCAGTTGTTTTTTGCTTAACAAGATGGCTTCACTGACTCCTGATGGAATCTTTGAAGTGAACCAGATGCTATTGGATGGGGTTAGGCCAAAGGGGTTGCTCACAGTTGTTGGTGGGAAAAGTCTGGGGATTTTTGCTGTGTATGCAAGACCTAGGCTCTGCTACTGTTGCAAGTTAGGCTGCTCATTCCTGTGATGGCTCGCCTCCCACTGGAGTCCCCCCCTCCCCCCGTGTTAAGGGTCTGGGCATCTGTTTCCTCTAGACCCCGCACCCAGCCACCACCTCCCTGCAGCGTAGGCTACTACGCTCCCTCCCCCTCCCTTCTACCAGCCATCCTGAGCACAGCCTAGCGCTGCTGTGTAGCCACTGCACATAGGGGCTGTCTCAGCTCAGACCTCCCATCCCTTACCCAGGCACTGCGACCTCCTGTGAGATAATGCAGGGAGTGCACCACAACATCCAATATACATGGGAAGATATATATAAGAAATACACAGGGTGAAGATTTGTGCATGTATTATAAGCAGTGGCAGAATGTCAGTGCCCAGTTTGTAGGGATAGTTGTTCAAATGAAATGAAAAAAAATAATTTACACACAAAAAAGTTTACCTGATGACACAGAAATAGGAAAATGAAAAATAAGGTGAGCATAAAAATGAAAGTAGGAATGAAAAGAATAAAATAAAAATAAAATATGCATAATTTTGTATAAAGATGAAAAAAATAAAACATATGCATAACAATGTGTAAAAAAGATTAATGAAATTAATTAAAATAATAAAATGACACTTAAGTAAATTACCTAAATTAATGGAACTGTGCCACTTTCAGCCATCTGTACAGATCAGTGTGCTGTGTACTATAGGTGCCCCCTCCTGTAAGAGCTCAGCGGGGTGGATTGTTATGTCGTGCCCCCTGCAGTAATAGCACTGTGAATAGTAGACAAAGCATTTTCATGAGATTTAAAAGCAGTCATGTTTACACAGTGCTGAAAAAATAAAACCCACCTTTTCAATTTAAGGGGCATAGAATGCAACCCTGAAGGTTGCAACCCCCTTCACGTGTACAAGAGCCCATAGAGCCTGCCAGCTTTAAAGAACACTTATAAATACAAATGATGACTTCTCAGGGCATTTCTAGTCAAATTAGAGAGACTTTTTGAATGTCATTGGACTATGGGAGATTGGTAGTGAGCAAAGTAAAATATTTGGTTGTTCTACAAACTTCTTGTGAAGAAAAAGAGAAGAGGGCGATACCAGTGCTGTCCGGGAGAGAGCAGAAGCCAGTGGAAAAGGGGAGATCCTGCCAAGAACTGGGCTTCCAGAGTCATTGCTCCATGAAACTGGAGCAGCCACAGAGAGGGATAGAGGCAGAGAGAGCGAGCCAAATGAAGGAAATAAGACTGATGTGGCATGGAATGGAGAGGCAAAAGAGGAGCGTGATGGCTGGAGTGAGGGAAAGTGGACAGGTGGCAAGAGAAGGGATTAAGAAGAATTTCAAGGGACAGAGATTGAATCCAGTGGAAGAAGCAAAAGAGTTAGAAAAAAAATGGAAACATTCGTGAAAGCACGAACCCCACAGAAACAAGTAAAGCTTTTCTTTTAAGTTTTTTTTCAATAAGAAAACAAGGGGAACAAAAGTGAAGTAAAATTTATTAAACTTAACAGATTAAAAAAGATTTGAGTTCTAGAGGCAGATAGCCAGGAACGATTCTTGTTTTGTTGTTGACCCTAATTTTTATATATGTGGGACATTGTATTTGTCTGAGCCAGAAGAGATTGTCTGAAAAGAAATAGAAGAGAAAATTACAAACTACTAAAAAAAACAAAAACAAAAACCCCCATAATTATTTGTGTTAGGTAATGAAAAAATAATAAAAGACAACTAACAGAAAAAACTGTATCGCTGTGAGTTTTTACAATGAGAATGGTAGAATTTACCTAACTCTAGAAGAGGATTTCAAGAGTTCAGTGCTGAAAGGTTACATGTAATGGTATTAAAAATCCATTGCTCCTGAAACATATTTTTCCATCAAGATGTGGCAGGAAGAATTGGGATTGCCACTAAAGTAAACCAGTAATAAGAATCTTATTTTTAATTGTAAACTAATCTTGAAAGTGACTGGAAAGCTATACCCTTATAAAACTACAATTAGACATACTACCTCACACTGCTCCAAAGGTATCGTTCACAGTGAGCTATAAAAATAGGATATTAACTGGGATAAAAACTTCACATGCACAAACTTGGTGATATTGACTCATAAACATACAGCCTCTGATTTGTGAAAGCATCTCAGTTCAGGGACACCTAAATAAGTGTCTTTAAACATGTACTTAAAATTTAAGAAACTCCTGAACATTGGCAGCTATATACTTTCCTGACTTGTATTAGTAGGTTTCTAACTTTCTAGATACTAAGGTAATGTTATTGGATTCTTTAAAGTGTAAATAAAAACTTCAAGTCTTTTGTAATTGATACTTTGTAAGAATCAAGTCTATTTAAAAATTATAAAAAACAAATGTGTAATGTTTCCTCTCTGGGAAGATGTAACTTTTGAGTTCCTAGTGAATCAGAATCAAATGAAGAGGTAGGAGGATTGACTTTAGAATACAAGCTTAAAATTGCATGTACCTCTCAGAAATTGCTTACATTGATTAATTAATTTGAAGCTGGATTGTGATAAGTCTGTCAGTCTGGCTGGAGATATACTGCTGGGTAAATTATGACAGGCCCAATTGTGTCTAAAGACTTTTAGTACACTTTACTTTCTTACTTAAAGTCAGTTATCCCAGTCAATAGAATTTCAGTCTAATAATCTATATGGAACTTCAACCAAATGGCTCTTCTGTTACTTCTCTATATGACTTTCTAACAACTGCCAGGGCAATCTTCATTTAATCTGTTGAACATGCAGTCTGTGGTATTGTGGGGTAATATCAATCATTCCTTCTCAGCATTTCCATAATTAAAAGTGAATGTCTGTTCACTTGTTTATCAGTTCAATCTATGTAGCTTAGACTAAGCTTGCAAAGTTTGAATCAGACTTTTTGACTGTCTATACTTAGCCCAGAAGTAGGCTATTTTGTGTGTCAGGGTGGTGGGGGTTGCATCTGATGCTGGCTGCGAGGAACTCTTGATCCAACTTAATACTTTGGAACTGACTTTCTACATGACCGAATTCTTTGTCCTTTACTTTCCAGTTCTACCATTTAGAGGCACTGTTTATTAATTCCCTCCACCTGAGGGATTTTTCAGGATTCATTTAGAATTCCACTGACTTCAGTAGACTTGAGGTTCAGTCATTCATAGCTTGAAAAGTATTTGACAGTCCTTTCCAAAGAATTGATTTGACTAGGGTTGTCTCAGGAAAGTTTAAAATCCAGTGAAAGTTCATTCTAACCTATATCCTGCAGAAAAGAGACACAAAGTGGGATAGTCTTAAATTAATCTACATGAGGAACTGATGTCCCTTATCTGTTTTTATTGTAACTGGTAGTGTGGATCAGAGATTTTTCTCCAGCCACCCATCCCAGTTCTTACTGATCCATCAAACAGGTATACAGAAGTACACATGCCTCAACCTGAGACTGTGGCTGTTTGTAAACAAATATTGTTTTACAATATTGGTCCTTGCACAGAATCTATCGTGATGGTATGAGAGGAACCAACCCATTTCTTTGGGGAGTATTACCTTTGTTCCACATCGCTAAATACAATTTGATGCTTGATAAAGAACCTGTGTATTTTGAGGTATAAATGTTCAAGTATCACTATAAACATTATAAATACTACTGATGAAAAATCCTACTCCTAACAATTGGCTGATTTCTAAAGGAGAAAACCAGTCTCTTCATAGTTGCTGAGTTTCATCAGCAATTTACAGTATCTGTCTACTTTTCTATTAATCTATCTATACCAGCACATTATTATGAATTTACGACTCCACTCCTCCAATTTAATTTTACAATCCAAAGGAAAAATGTGCCGCAACATATTTGTGTTTGGGACAATAAAACTCAGATTTGAGAATCAGAAATGGTCTATGCATTTCCAAGACATTGCAAAATTTTACAGCATTTAATATTGAATAAATGCATGTGTCAACATTTATAGAACCCAGTCTGAAGAATTACATTCTTCACAAAACATAGAAGGTGGGCACCTCAAAGCTTTGGAACATGACCTTCAAAGCCTACAGAGGCAGTTAGGCAGACTATAATCTGTTTTAGGTCTATTCTGTAATCAAATGTGATGATACTGGCATAAAAGGAAACAAATCTGCTAGGTCCTGCATATCCCTGCTTGAAACAACTGGTGCATAGTTGATAATTTAAGAAACAGTGATGCAAACGCACTAAAAGTTTGGTTTTTAGCAAACCAAAAAGCATGTCTGAAGACCATCAAGACTTCAAGAGGTATGTATGGAAAAAGGTATGTATAGAATCCCATTCAGTTCTCTCGTCTAGCAATCAAGTTCCTCCTGTACTCACCTGTTTGCAAGATCAGAGTTCAAAATAATGAATTCTAACCTTTTGGTGTTACATTTCAAGCTGTGCATTGCAGTTTTTTATATGCATTTTAGAACCACATATCTTTCTATCAAGTCACATTATACAAGGTGATTCTCCCTTGCAGATAATTTTATCTGCTTCACATACATGAACAATGATATTAGTACCAGTCACATTTCATCTGTTACACATGGTCTAGCCTTGATGGTCCAGGAAATGCCCAAGAGGCCTAGTTTTTTTCATGATATTTTTATTGGACCAATTATATAGTTGGGAGAGCTGTTGGACAAGGTTTTGGACATCAAGTGCCTTCCCTCAGATCACAAGTTACATGACAGTTTTCTTAGTTTTCTCTCGAATGTAATATTTTTTCCCTCCACTCATGCTGATGCTGTATTTTAAACTTCTTACATTCTACACGTACTGATAGCATTCTCCATTCAGAAGTGACAGTATTTTACAAGACAGCAATGTGCAGAATAGTTACATTACATATTAGCAATAGGCTTGAGTTTAGAGATGTTCTTACAGTACGTGTGAACGTTACCTTCAATTAGGTTTGCTTACACTTTACTCTGTGTCACTGTAAAATAATACTCTTGCATTAAGGAATTTTATGTGAAATGTAGTATCCAGTTATATTATTCAGACATAAATTCTTAAACTCGGTGCAATATTATCACACGTGTTTCTCAAGTTTTGCCAAACATTCATGTTTTAATGACCAAAAACCTGAGGTACCAAAGAACTGGAGACCTACAAGAACTCTGTACTGTTGTTGAAGGAGGGAGTCTCAACTTCCTTAAAAATGCTTGTACATACCATAAGAAACCCGGTTAACTCAGTATTCCTTGTCTCTCTAGCCTTTCCTTTGGATATCTGCAGTATCCATAAGATTGCACAATAGTACAAGGGCTATCAATCTGCAATGCAGTCCTGCAATGGCACAAATAATGCCCATTTGTGTCTTGCAGAAGTTATGATACAACATTTTCCAGCATTCCAGTTTGGGAATGGAATATAATGCCTTCCCAGGTGATTGTGAAAGATCATCTGTAAAAGTGTAATATCATCCATGTCATTTGAAGAATGTTCATTTTGTTAGCTAAACAGATTGACATTATCTAGAAAAAAAATCTCTTTGCTTTCTTTCCACTGGCTGATAAGATTCTGTCCCTTATGGCTTGTGAAGACTCTTCACCTGGGGTAACCTTATAAAACAAGCTTGGTTCTGGTATTGTTGCTTTAAACAGGCATAAGAGACATGTTATTGCACTGCACAAAGGGACAAGGTAATGCATAAACAACCCCAGATTAATTAAAAGTTTTAAAACAAGTTAAAGTGGGCTCTGGCAACTTCTTCAATGCTAAATTCACTCCAAATTACTTTGAAAGCTTGATAGGCATCTCAGCAGCACTCTAGGACCCTATTTATGAAGTAATTATGAGTATATAAAAGGTCTTTACCTAAATTTTAGCCTCCTAACACTTCTAATGCATTGGGTAAATGGAACTAATATGTTTTAGGTCATGAGTTTTGGGTCATGAACCGTGCTGAAACCTTGGACAATAGCAGTATTATTGTTTTTGGCTGTTCTTGATACTTAGCTAAGATGTAGTTATGTCTTATTTGTACTACGTGATAGGATGCCACGACACATTAGTGTTCATAGGGAAAGGTTTTAGGATATCCACAGTTGAGTGAAATATTCATCTGAAGAAAAAATATGAGAGGCTCCAAAAGGTTCTCCTTACAACAAACAAACACCTAGATGATGGCACATGAGTAGGTCTAGTACTATACAGACACACTTCAGCCTATAGTGTAAGAAACCTTTGTGGAGTCTGAGGTCAATAAACTTGTGACCTTATGAGGGCTTGCATTAAATCTTTTGAGGAAGACAGTTCTTTTTAAAGCTTTTTAATGTATCTTAGTCTTCAGTGCCTGTTCAGGTATAGCAGGCACTAACATAGTGTAATGTTGAGAAGCTGGGGCTAGATACATCACTTAGTGTAATGACAAGAGGTTAAAGGATGTTAGGTGCAATTCTTTTGCCTGCGGCCATTTAGTTTTAGTACAATGAGGAAGGGCTAGAACCAAACTAAATGTGGTACTGAAGTGGGCTCTCAGAGTAAATGAATCCTTCCCTCCTCTTCCTGCAATAGTTTGGACATTTGGAGTAACACTTCTAAAAGTGTCTTAATCACACAAGCTTCAAAACCCTATAGTTGCTTTTGAAAATTCTTCCTCTTGTCCTTGAGGTAGAAGTGACTACCTTTTATTAGATTGACTAAAAAGTAGCAAAAAAAAAATCTTTCCTTGCAAGCTTTTGGGCCCAAACACCCTTCATCAGGCAGAGGAGAATTCAAAGATTGTAAAAGTTCTCCCAATTAGAACAGAAACTTCATCTTAAACAGAGGAGGTAAAGGATGGTAGGGTTCCCCTGGGTTTCAAATGCCATTTGTGAAAAAGTTGCTCTGTGACTATGTAGATTAGGCAGAGGCAAGTCTCCATCAGACTTCTTCCCTGAAGGTGTCAGATATCAGGCCTGACAGCTTGCAAAGAAACACATTTTTTGCTACTGTTTAGTTGGTCTAATAAAAGCTATCACTTCTACCCCAAGAACTTTGTCTGCCTCTGCTTTTTAGACCAACAAGGCTACAACCTATATCCCTGAAACATGGAAGATATCATAATTAGCCCTTTGGAAATGTAAACTTTATTGCTAACCAGGAAAGAAGCAAAATTCAACTTTGTGTCTGACATTTGACACCATCAAGGAAGAAGTTTGATGGAGCCTTGTCTCTGCCTATTCTGCATAGTCACAGAGCAATTTTTTTCATAAATGGACTTTGAAACCCAGGGGAACCTTACTATCCTTTACTCCACCCTGTGCAAGATAAAGTTTCTTTTCTACCTCGGAGAACTTTAACAATCTTTGAGTCTTCCTCTGCCTGATGAAGAGTGTTTGGGCCCAAAAGCTTGCAAAGCAAGAAATGTTTTTCTATCATTTAGTTGGTCTAATGAAAGATATCACTTCTACCCCAAGAGTTTTGTCTGCATCTGTTTTTTAGACCAACACAGTTATAACCTATATTCTTTTGTCCTTTAAATTGTAACTAAAATCTCTCCATATGAACACTTTCCTTGTGGGAAGGACTATTGTTTGAGTTAGGTTTGTCTTATGAATGATGGTTTAATGGTGGGATATTAGTTGATCTTCTATTAGAAATTCAAAGATGAACTTTGAATTGCATTAGTATTCCCCAAACTATTGGAAAATGGTAACTGTACTTAAAAATGGAAATTATCCTTTTCAGTTCCAACTGCTTACAAGAAGGTATGTTATAAACTCCAAGAAAAGTGGGATATGTTAAAGAAAAATACATCCTTTTAATTTCTTTTTCAGCAGCGGTAGCACAAAACAATATATGTCTGGGCAAGGCATTTTGGTAAGCCAGGCATGGCCATGGCTTTAAAGTTCTTTGTGTGCGTGCATGTAGGTTTTGTGCATAAATGTACATTGTCCTACACATAGAAAGGGACTAGATAAGAGGCTTGAGATGTCCTTTGTTTTGTGGCTGCTGAGTACTAATCACAATTGGAGATTCCAAGTATTCAAGTACAGCTGGAGACCAATTCTGCTAGGCACTGGACACATATTAAGTTAGGAAAGTCCCTGGTGCACAGAACTCACAATGATGTTTAAAGAGATTGTGTTAAGGGGGTGGGTGGAATCTTGTGTTTTGTTTGGGAGAAAAAAATAGACAAAATCTTGAGTTAAATTCTGCCTCCTTCCATGGAAAGTTGAAATCTAGTGGAAAACCCTGTTGCTTTGGGGTTGTAGAGTTTCTAAAATATAGAGGAGAATGGGTTTTGTATTCCCACAAGCTGAGATCCTATGAAATACTTCATGTTTTTGGTTTCACTGAAAGAAGTTATGGTTAAAGATACCCTGAAAAAAGATACCTTGTGTATCTTCATCCGGAAGTAGAGTGGACGCAGTTTTGCTATGTTTGTATTTTTCCTGGTCTTTGCACAAGTTACAACTAAAGCATAATAGCTATATCTTTTAGAAATGTTCCCTGTTTGAAATCACTCCAGATGTACGTGGCCCATACCCTCAGCACTTGCAGCATTGGGCCCATATAGAGGAAAGAGCACAGAGCCCCCTACCCTGCGGGTAATCCACAGTTGACAGATCTCATCTTTGGAGGTATCAGCTTTCTCTTTACAATAGAAGCACTATGGGAGTATTTAAAGCAATTAACCTAAAGGTCCATAAAACAATTCAAGGTGTCATATAGGGGATTACTCTGAAATGTGCTTATCTTTAGCACAGGGTGAGGGGAATACAAAACCAATTTAGAAAACAGCATTGGGTAGATCTCTTTTGTCAGGGCAATTTTAAAAGCATGTCAGAATATTCCTGGCAATTCAAGGAGTTCATGTGTCATGTTGACATAACAATACATACTCTTAAACAGCAGTATGAATGCATCTGCAAACAGGGAAGGAGTGACTGTCAAACCCCTTCTCAGACTGAAGGTGGATTTAGACAATTTGCAGATATAATGGTCACACTGATATTTTGGAACATTCAGGTTTATTTAGAAACCAGAGTGATATCCTGTTTTTAGAGAAATACCTTTCCATTATTTTGGGAAATGTGATATTACTATATCCCTGACATGATAAGTATTTCTTTATTGAAATATTCCAGAGCCATTCTGAAATAATCAACCATGCCAGGGTCCTTGTAACTGAATTATAGAAACGTCCTTTGTAGTAATCTTGAATGGAGTTGAGTGTGTGTATTATTTCTGTCTGACATTTAATATGAAAAACAACAATGTTCAATAGATGCTTCCTGCAGAATTAGAAGCCATTAAGGAACAAGGGTAATAGAAAAATCTTGCAAATGACAAATATTTTAAGATTTGATATAAACCAGGAGAAAAACCAAAACAACTCATGATTACACTGTGTTACTATAGGAACAACTCTATCCAGAATTTCTTTGTTCAGGAAGGAGTAGGAAAAGAAGTTGGCTTTTTAATTGCCTTACTAACACTTAAGTGTTTTCAGGATTAGAGCACTTCAGTGCTAGCCACACAAAAGGAAGTGGGGAGCAACGTACACATTTATCTTCCTACCTACAATAGCTACCTACGAATGAGTGCACCCTTTATTCTTCAAAAGAATGGTAATCAGGATGAGATACTGATTGGTGTTTTACTTACTAAACACAAAATGGTCCTGTCCCACTTTCCAACAAATGAGATCTACAATGTAGTAGCTTGGCTGAACTCTTTAGTGATGATGAGACTGCCACGAGCTGTGTTTTTGTTCTAGTCCTGTCAGACTCCTATTCTTTTGCCTTTCTCTGCTATAACTATTCCTCTCAAATTTCTGGTGCAAGACAATTATACAGCCATTAGCAACTTTGATTGCCCTCAAGTCAAAAGAACAATGTAACTAAATCACCTGCTTCAGAGACCAAAGGTACTTCCTGCATCCTTATATAACCAACAACCTTCTTGCATCCTTAGTCACTTTTTATAAAGCTGACTCCAGCTAACATCTGCATTCACTTTGTTAGGAAACAGGCTGTGTTAGATACAGGTCACAGGCACCAAATGCCTCCGAGGCAGATAAGAGTAACACTGGATTATTTTGTAACCCGGGTGGTACTCCAAGAGGTACCCCCTCTCCAATTGAAGGGATCAGAGCAGGTGCACAAGCACTGTGGAAGGTGTAGGGACTCTCTTCCTCTATAGAGCACAGCCAGACCATCAATGGGGACTTAAACATATACCTTTTAATGAGAAAAAACAGTAGTGGGAACACAACCAGTATAAACCAGGGACCATAGGGGACACTACAACACCACAAGGAGGCAGGATTCAATAAAGGTTAGGCACTTACAAACACAGACATATTCATCCAGTTGACAAAAGACAGGGTTAACCAAATATAAAACAGAAACAGCACAACAAACAATAATGGTTGGTGAAATATAAAATGCACAAAATGCAAAATGTCAAATAAAAAGAAATATAGGGCCTTGGTACCTGGAGGGGGAAAGAAGGAAAACACAATGACCCCCTTCCACTGCAACAAGAATTTTTCCTTGTCGCTTCACTCATCCCAGCTGGGACTTGAACTCAGGGGCTGGGCAGAAATGCTACCACACAGTCACCAGTGCTGGTGCTACTCCAAGCTGCTAGGGGTTTTGACCTTCCCAGAGCCCCAGTCTCATGTTGAGCTTCTTAGTCTCTTGCTGGAGGAGCTGAAAGCAGAGCTGGGAACCTCTCAGGTCACTGCTCAGTTTTTTGCTGGGACTGGGGATCCTCTTCTGCTGGCTGCAGCTTCTCGTAGGGGGATCCTGGAGCCCAGTGGGAGCCTCTTCTGTCAGCTGCACGCCATGCTGCTGAGGGTCCAACTGCAGCCTGAAGGCCCCAATCCTTCAGGTTCTATTGAAGCAACTGCTCCCGCCCCACTGGCCCAGATCTTTGCCAGCTCTTTGAAACTCCTTCCTTGTGGTTCCTCACTGGTCTCCCCTGAGTCAGCCATGCTGCTCCTTTCATTCCCCTCCAGGTGACACGAAGGGCCAATCAGGGGACATGGAGAGTGAGTCTCTGGGCCTGATTGGTGAGGAAAGGGAATCCCAAGCCCTCCAATCATCTTTTACCCTTTCAAAATCCCTGGGCCAAATCATTACCAGATATCCCACCACAATTTTATAAATCTTATTGGGAACACAACAAAGTAAAATCCAGACTATTTGGCAAACAGAGCATAGAGAGGCACCATGTCAATGTTGAAGATGGGTTGGAAGCACAGGGATCTTGGGCTTCTGCTTCTCTACTGCAGCCTCCAAGCCAGGGTCTGGATTAGTTCCCAGAAATCTAGAAGATAGCCTTACTCTTTAGGGTCTTATCAATGGACAACGGCACTATGTAGCTGAAGGATGATATTTTTCCACTCTGGTAAAAAACTTATCTGATGGGAAGGGGGAGGAAGGTAATAGGGGATTACACCCCTGTTATTGTGGGGTGGACATGAGACAGGACTGCAGGGCTATAAGGAAAGAACTTTTAGAGTCTGAAGGGGTAAAGAGCTGCAGCTGAGGGAAAGCTGCAGACCTGCTCCTTCTGAGGACTGAATGTGATAACTAGGACCTCCTGGGCAAGTTCAAATGGAGGATGGTCAGGGGGGTAGAAAGGGAAGAGGGCCTAGGGCCATAAAAACAGATCCCCAGGTGCCAGCAGGGAAAAGAGGCCTAACAGCCTCTTTGAAACCAGAACGGTTGGCACCTGAAGAAAGAGCAAAACCACCCTAGAAACTGGCCAGCCGGATTCTGGATGCACAGGGGGTGACCCTGAAGACAACAGTATCACTGCAGTGGTGAGTAAAATAGGTTTCCTTTTTTTGTGTGTTCAGTGGGGCAAAGATTATGTTTGGGGACTTTGTGTGGAGGCCCAAAGGGCAGGACAGCCCAAAAGAAAACATCTCTGTTTTTAATGACTGGTAGGATGGATGCAACTATAAGGGGTAATGTGGAGGCCATGTAGCAGAGAGGACCTCTGCTGTAATTGACCCTCAGTGGGTTGGAAGTGCTGGTTTCAAAGCTTAGGAATTTACAGAGTAGCATGGGATGAGACCCTACAGACCTGGCCCAGAAGTAGACTCACTTGTTTGCAGAGCCTACAGTTCAGAGTTTAAGATGCAGCAGGGTCACCAGTGGGACTGGTGGCCCGGAGCAGGAGGAATGTTGCAGGCAGAAGGACAGAGGCCCCTGCAAGGGATCTGGACCCAAATAGCAGCATTGATGTAGATGAAGATGAGGTGGTAACAGCAGTTTCAAGGGAGGCAATGTCCCCACATTATTCAACATCAGGGCATGGTACGTGAGCAAGAGGGGGTAGAAAGTATGGACCCAGCCAGAGATGGAACCCAAGGCCATGTGCCAGTGACACCCTGTGACAAGGGCCCATGATGTTGAAATTTCCACAGGAACTAAGAACAGCCAGAAATAATCCTATTGAGTTTTATATATAAAACTCATTAGTTTAAATTTGCTTTCCTGCATAAAAGTACATGACATCACTTGGCATTTATGGAAGAGCAGGGAGCTCCTGGTGGGGGGAAATAACAAAATAAAACCTACAACACTGTCTGTGCATAACGGTTAAGAGAGGCCTCAGCACAGCTTGAGTTGAGCACATCATGAACATGGGAGCAGGGAGTTACCCCTGTAGCGCGGGAAAAGTTTTGGTGCACAGTCAGAGCCCGCCAAAACCTTGCAGCTGCACCAGCAAGTGCATGCTTGCGATTGGTTCACGTTAAATTGTGCGTATGTGTCAGTCGGCGATTGGCTAGCGGACCGAATAAGAGGCTTGGGCGATGCCCACCCAAACCGGAGGAGAGTTGGGACACACATGAAGAAACATCCGCATGCATTTCCAAGCCACGAAGGAGGCCTGATCAACCAACAACTCCCCACTGGATTCATCTGACGCCCCATACCCTGCATGAGTGTGAGCTTCTGTGTGCCTGAGTTCCTTTTTTGAGTTTTGTAACTTCAAGGAATGTGCCTACAGCCTAAGGACTGTAAGTACAGTTTTTTTTGCTTCCAACAACCTGTGAGTCTAGTGCTCTAATTCCACACTCCATCAGCGGCCCCATTCCGCCAGCATTTCTTGGCCCCCACATGGCATCAAGAACAGGATTATCAGTATGCTGGGAAGACGCAATGGAGCTGGAATTTAGTTGAGGGTTATCCCTGGCGCATTGGAAAATGCCACGTGCTAGACGCCGCGGAATTGGAAGTGCACATCGCTTACCATCAAGCGGGTGGAACGGGTGGAAGAGTTGTGAGCGGTTGCCTTTCGCTCGAGGGAGAAGGGAACCCAGCGAAAGAGTGGGAAGTGAACCTCCACCCGAGAGCCTTCAGATGTGTAATGGGGAGCAAACTGGTTCAGTTTAAACCCTGGGAGCAAGGGGGCAGCAAGTCCTAAGGTGAGCAGAAGCCGAGTAAGGAAGACGCAGCTCTCATTCGGGACTTCGCTTGCTGTATGCGCTGTGTATGGGAGAGCAAAGGACCAGCGCTAATAGATGTAGACACGCTGTTACTGGAATCGGGGCAGCCGGAGCTTTCGGAGCTCCGCGGAGAAGCGGAGGGAAGCCGCTTTATATCTGAAGGGACTGGCACAGTGTTAGAGAAGGGGAGAATGCTGCAAGTAATGTTCAGCACGGTCACAACCCTTATTCGGGAAAGGACAGAGTTGGAAGCCCGATTGCGTGCCATACACGCAGTTAAGCGGGTTGCAGCTGTGGAGAGCCAGAATCTCCTGTCATCACAAGATGGCAGCGAGACGGAAGGGGGCCGCCACAGAAGGGTCGAGAAGGAGGGCGGAGTTCCCCATGGCGGGGCAGAAGTAGCAACTTCACCGCAGAAATACCACCACGGTTGGTAAAAAGAAAAAGGCGGAGCTAACAGCGGGGCGGAAGTAGTGACTCCATCCCGAGACATTCCCACGGGCTTACCCCTGGGCCGTAACCAGGAGGCAACAGGCTTATCCTTGGGCCGTAACCAGGAACCAATGAAAAGCATCCTGCAACTGAGTCTCTCACCGGATGCAGCGACAGCTCGAGCAGCCACATACCCTGTGGCAATGGAGGGTCAGGTGATGAGTGTGTCCTGCACTACTGCCAGCACCTATCATGTCAGGACCTGGACTGAAGTTCAGGCCTTGTGTAAAAGGTCTAGAATAAGAACAGCGGAAACACTGGCTATGTGGATCGGACGCCTGGTTGTGGAGTTCGGATCCGATTTTGTGGATTGGAATGAGGCAAGCTCTTTACTTAGATGAGCCTCATGGAGTGGAGGACATGCTGCTGACATCAGCATGATGAGTTACAATGTTTACTGGCCAACCTTGCTTCCAGCACTTGTTGCAGGTCAAGCCAGCCAGAGAGCTTATGCATGGCATGAAGGAGGACTATTGAGAGTCAGTGTGGAGCAGATCTTACAAGCAGTCATCGGAGTTTCCTTTTGCACGTGGAACCCGAGATGGCATGCACTGGGACTGTCACTAGCCCAGCAGCAGGAACTGTGGCCTCACCGTTACCTGCAAGATCCAGGAGCTGTTCCAGTTACGCTGGCAAGTATCGATGCCTGTGTCAAAGTATATGGAGGAAGAGCTGCAGTTATTCTCCGAATTTTGTTGAATCCCTTAGCCTGCAAGTGATTTCTTGAGGCAATTACCACGACTGCAAGCCTTGGTAAAGCCAGGTCAAAGAGAGTTCAGTGACCCAGAGCAGCATCGAGCCACACAAGTCAACCCCACGACAACTTCAGCCGACGCAGAGGACACTGGAGGAATGCGAAATGTTTAGGTTCCTGATGCGGTACTCCAGGCTTACCAAGCAGCAGTTGAGAGTGCTAGGCAATGAGGGTCAATGCACCCTGGCCTATGAGATGGGGTTCCAGCGTCAAGATGATCCAGATGAAAAATCATCTTGTGATAATGATTAATTTTTCAGTAAATAAGCTCTGATTAATTTTTTCCCCTGAGAATTTCTTTCTCTACAGGTCCGCCGGAATGTGTGCAGACTGGATCAGAGAAGGAAAAAGATTTTCGAGAAGAACGAATTATCTCTGTGGGTGCACTAGGAGGTGTGTGCGGACCAGACCAGAGAGAACATTTTGAGAGAGGAAGAACCTCTGAGAACCGGGACATGATGACTCACAGTGAAATATTGATGATCGAACTGTTCATCACGGATGTACTAATGTGTAGTTGTGTTTTGTTAGGATATTATTTGATTAGATCATTGGAGAACGAACTTGCTTCATTATCCGCTCTTGTTTTTGTTCATTTGCAATGTAAACCTATACAACAGTGTGATATAACCGGTCCGAATGTGCTGCGGACACAACTGTGCCTTCGGCAAGGGGGCATGTCTGTGCATAACGGTTAAAAGATGCCTCGGCACAGCTTGTGTCGAGCACATTATGAGCATGGGAGCAGGGAATTACCCCTGTAGCACGGGGAAAGTTTTGGTGCACGGTCAGAGCCCGCCAAAACCTTGCAGCTGCACCAGCGAGTGCATGCTTGCAATTGGTTCATGTTAAATTATGCATACGTGTTGGTCGGCGATTGGCTAGCAGACTGAATAAGAGGCTTGGGTGATGCCCGCCCAAACCGGAGGAGAGCTGGGACACACGAGGAAACATCCGCATGCGTTTCCAAGCCACGAAGGAGGCCTGATCAACCGACAACGACTCCCCGCCGGATTCATCCGATGCCCCATACCCTGTGTGAGTGTGAGCTTCTGCGTGCCTGAGTTCCTGTTTGAGTTTGTAACTTCAAGGAACGTGCCTACAGTGTACAGACTGTAAGTAAAGTTTTTTTTGCTTCCAACAATCTGCAAGTCTAGTGCCCTAATTCCACACCATCAGCAGCCCCATTCTGCCAGCGTTTCTTGGCCCCCACAAACACTTAGGGGTGTGTAAGAAAAACCGAATATAACAAAAGCCTCATTCTGTTAAAATGACACCTCAAATATCACAGTGGCAGCCAATGTGAAACCACACATGGAATCAAGCTCATGGCAACTGAAGATGCAGTGGTGAAGCGTAGGTACGCATTGTTATTTTCAAACCCATGACAGATCTTGTAGAAATATTGTTGAAAAAGTTCTGTCATATGGATGACAGCTAGATATTCCCTTCAGTTATCAAATCATTATGACTGTTTCCTATATAGGAACAGGACTATGAGAGATGTCAAACTCTCTGTTGACAGAGGTTACATATGATGCACTAGGTACTCTGTTTTAGCAGGCTAAAATGTAAGTGTTCATATTGTTTCCAGTATAAAAATTGGCAGATCCTCCACAAAGAGAATGATTCTCCACAAAAAACCAGCAACTTTGTAAAGCAAAACTTTTCAGTGCCAAATGTAATGCGTACAAATCTCTCAGACCCCCCCAGTGCTCCACTCTCCCTTTCTCCCTTCAAGGGGAGGGAGAGTGGCTGGCTCCTTGATAGCCTGCCCAGCTGTGAGCTGTCAGGCAGCCCTGCAGAGCCCTGCTACCACCACACCACCTCCTAAAGGCTCTGACTTGCTAGGGCTCTCAAAGCAACAGCAGGGCCATGGCAGCTACACTGCCGGGGGTGGTGAGCATGAGAAGAGCAGTTCTCTTTGCCTGTGCAGGTGGTGAGGACTGTCTCTGGCAGCTGCTACTTTAGCACCTGCTGCCTTATGGCCCTCTGGCTGGAGAGTGCAACTTTTTGATGACTTCTTCATGTTTCAGCCAGGTGTATGAATGCCCCATGGTGCTCTAATTTTATAGCACTACAAGCTGCCCCCCCACACACACTTTGTAGTGCTACAAAAATAACATCTGACAACAGCTTATAAAACACCTGTGTCCGATTTTTCAGCATTTTTTTTCCTGTGGGAGTTTTCTCTGCCTGTTGCTACATGTGTCAGGGATAATTTGCCTTCCTTAGAAGCATTAAGTGTTGGCTGCAGCTAGGACTGGGGATTTTGACTGGGGTGTGCCAATGCTCCTGCTGGGACTAAAACCTGGAAGTCACTTTGCTAGAGAGTCTTGCCTCTCTGCTCAGGGCCAGACCACTTGCCACATTTAGGATCAAGAAGAAATTTTACCCCTGGTCAGATCGGTACAGACTGTTGGGGTTTTGCCCTCCTTTGTAGCATGGGCATGGCCCTCTTCCTTGGATCTCTCAACTGCATTTTAACAACCCTTGCAGTAGCTGCACACTGACAGCAGCCCTTGTCCCCTGCTTTACCTGTGATAAATTAGGGTTCTATTGATGTTTTTCAGGCCATATGCCTTGTAGTTGTGTGACTGGGTTGATTGTGTATTTCTAGGAATACGGTAGATAGGCACTTGTATGGGATGTTTCAGGTAGGCATAATCCTGTCATGAGTGGGGGTCGGATTAAATGACCTCCTGAGGTTCTTTCCAGCCCTACTTTTCTATGTTTCTATAATTTTGTGAAAATGTGAATGCCAGCACTTAACATGATATTCTGGTATCAGCCCCTCTAATACCATGCATATAGGAAAACTTACCTTCCTATTCTTCTGTTCATACACCTAAGGATCTCATTAACTCTCCCTTTTTGCTGCAACATCAAGTAGTGAACTAACAGCATGAGCTAATATAACCCTTAAACCTTTTCTGGAGTCAGAGCTTTCCACAATACAGTCCTTTCTCTTCTCTTCCTACAGTATCTATTCTTGGTTATAGAACTCCTCCTTTGGCTCTATAAAAAATAACTTTACTTGAATGGGTGCATTCCATCAAGTGCTTAGGATCATTCTGTATGACTGTCTTGTCTCCATCATTACTTACCACTCCAACAAACTTTGTATCATCTGCAAATTCTGACAGCAGTGATTCTTATGATATGTCTCTGATAATAGATGAAAAATATTCAATAGCATTGGGTGTAGTCTTTTGGAATTCCACCAAAAACTCCCTGTTCAATAATGATTTCCTACTAAAGACTACTTTTTGATATCTGTCGATTATTTGGAGTTTCATCCATGTGATATTGTACAGCACTATTTTAATCTTATGGTTTTACGCTGTTAAGTCACACACCTTACAAAATAAGTTTGTTATCCATAAAATCACCTTTTATCAACTAAACTTGTCAAGCCAACCTGAATTTATTTTATGATGATGAGTTAAGGCTGCAGAGTTAATCTCTCTTACTTTCTAAACTCTGAATGCTTGAATTTTAATGTTCTTTTAACATTGGGGGGGTATGATTGGGACTCTCCCAGTGTAAGTGGAATTGGGTCGCAATCACTAGTCCCTAAGCAACCAACTCCTAATCTAGTGCTTAATGTCTTTTTACCCATTTATGAAGTTTAGAATAAGGTTACATCATGCTGACTGCAATGGTTCATGCAAGAGTTATCTGTATGTTTTAGAAACTTTAAACATCCACTCCTGGCTGCATAGGACTTCATGCATATGTCTCTCATAACATCATAAAATGAAAAATTATGTTCAATAAGTGCTTAGGATTTGTTTATCTTTTTTCTTTGGTTTGGTTCAATGGTCTGTAGCAGTTCTCCACTAGTACCCCTCCTGGGCTTTCTCAGCACACTGATCCATATGTTTCCAAGACACTATGGTTCTTTGCTTTGAATAAACTGCAGAAATGATAAAGTATCTTTCCTAGTTGGCTCTTGAAATGTCAGGGACCACACAGTGCTAACAGAGGGACGAGGGATTATCTCCAATAACTGTCGTTTGATACTGTAGAATTCTGTTGCAGCATCTGCAAGGATTTGATTATAGTCTCTAAGTCACCATTGCTACTAACTTTAAAATAATCAAATATGAAACAATTTCTCATGCTACCTTTATAAGTGACATAGTATGGAATTTGTCTTATGGATTTGGTAACAGAAAGGTAAAATATGAGTCGCAGCTACAAAGAACTTCAGCAGGCCCAGGAATAAATAAATTATCACTTTTTCACATAGAAGAAACAAGGCATATTGAGAGCTTGAGGTGGTCACCTGTTGTTCACTGCTGCTCTTAACTATTGTGTAAATTGATTTTAAACTGCCACTGAATAAATAAGACATGCTCAAAAATAACAGATAATCAGACTATTTGCAGATCTTGCTTATTTATCAGTCAATTCAGAGGAAGGCAAAGATGTGACACTCATTGGTGGAAGTAGTTGGGGACTGAGTGATGTGGACTCTTGAAAGTATAATCTTAGAAAGATGTATAAACATCTGAACATGAAGAAAGACAAAAGTAACATAAATTAATTGATTGCTTGAGTAATAAACATGCACAGCTTGGGTCTTCCTCTTTAAAGAACTTGCTCCCTTATGAAGTAGAAAACAATAAAGAAATGAATTTTTGGAGAGATTTGAATGACAAGACTTTGAAATGATGAACAAGTTTGAGCAACAGTATGCCATGTATGGGACAGCATGGAAGAAATTGTACAGCCTTCCCAGTAAGGGAATCTGACACTGTCTGAGAATGGCACAATCAGTAAAGAAAAGACAGTAAACAAAGATATGAGACAATCACTGGTGGCAACAGTAGGGGAATGAGTGATGTGGGCCTTTGCAAATGTAACCTTAGAAAGAAGCACATGCATCTTAAGATCTTTACATGTTTTGTTGAAGCAAAATGTGCCTGAGTCTTGAGAGAGAATGCCAAAATAGTTTTGCTATGATCTGTATTTCTACAGCCATAGCAAGGCCCTTTAAAGTTTGATGCGCAATGTAGTCTGGGGCCAACAGAAAAATTGCTTCAGGGGTCTACTATGATCTAAGTGACAACTGAAAAATTACTTCAACAGAAGCTTTATGAATAATAGGGACTAGGGAGAGGAAATGACTTCAGTAGGAGATTAAGGTATGGACAAGAGATGTAGGCATCAAAGTGAATAAGGAGGATTATATTTACAAGACCAATTTGACTGATATGGGATGCAGTCACTGCAGGGAAAGAATCAGAGGATCATAGTCTCATCCATGGCTGTTGAGCAGGAACAAGTGAAAATCTTTTAACATCTTAACAATTTGAGTTTGGTTAGACACAATAAACTCCAGTCATCTGATCCAACTGCCTGAAGGGATGCTACTCCTAAATCATCCCTACCTAATGCCTCTCTAGCCTCCTCTTGAAAATCTCCAGTGTAGGAGATTCGACAATGTCCCTGGATAATGGAAAATTTGTATAAAGGGGCTGTTGATAGGCCAAGGTAATAGCCAAAAGTTCAGCTCCTACCATAGGTAAGTTGGATGGTACTTACACTTCTGGAAAACGGGTGACAAAAAGCTGGCTTGGATACAATTGAAACAGCATTTGTCTTCACAAGTTTGCATCCTAATACAATTCGCATGAAATATTAAGTAAAAAGAATATAGCAAGGATAAAATTTGAAGAATGTGATTATACTTGGAAAATGTATCACCATATGTTTTGCTATTGTGGGAAGGAAATGAAATTCTCTAATTATACAACCATATAAAAATGAGTTTAAGTAAATCAGGATTTGTCCCTTCTTGTTTAGCTCCTCTGTCAGCAAACATGAACTCAATCCAATTTTTCTCTCTGCAGTTTGTCATGCAGTTTTACCAAGAATCTAATTTATTCATTGGTGCCTAGTTGGAAACTAGTCAATTTCTAAATGGCTGAATACCTACTATTGCCCGTGATATTTATTATACCATTATTGTGAAGAGACTTCCCTTGCCTCTTCAGAAAAGAAGAGAGAACTGGGAAAAGACTTACCTGAGACACGGGAGGTAGAGCAGCTGCAAGGGACATAGCAGCAGCCAGAATGCCACTTCATTAGCCACCAGTCCTTCCGGATTGGCATTCCCCAAGTAGTAAGCCCTATTTCCGGTCTGGAGCTGGGTGGAAAGGGGGAGAAGAGAGACAGAGAGTTGTCATATCCACCTGCTTCTCCCTGAATGCCATTAAGACATCCCCAGGAATGGGGAAGGAGACCAGATTACAGTCTCGGCGCTAAGGGGAGCTCAAAGCAATGAGAGATGTACTCAGAGACATCTGCCAGCTGAGGAGACAGAGCTGAGACCGAGCTGAGAAGGCTGCAAGCCTCAAGACTTACAGGAAGGTACTTTTCTTTACTTCTTTCTTTGGTATTAAAATTATGTTTTGATGAAATGGCACTGGTGAAGTGTTGAAGCCAAGTAGGGGAAAAGAAAGGTCCCAGTGCTGACGAATCTGATTAGATGGTAGCGAAGGTAGGGAAGCACCCAGCTGCAATTAGACTTTTTCTCTTTTGTTGATTAATTTATGTTGTGCTTCCCATAAAGGGAAGGATGTCAAGCCCTGATTCAGGGAAATTTGAATGGAAGGAAGAAAGGAAGACAAAAGCACAGAAGGAACACTGTGTTCCAAGTCTAGTGCAAGTAAATACTTATCTGAGGCAAGCTGCTTTGAAGTCGTCATTGTGCTCTACACCTTCAGGGTGTGTAGACTCCCACTGGGACGGTAGTGGTTGTTTACTCCCTAGTAAAACCTAGAAGAGAAGCTAGAATTGGAGAACAGAAACTAAACAGGAATATTCCCAAAGATACAACAATTGTCCATCATATATTAACATATGGCCAGGGTGCAAAGGGAGGTTGGAGCCCCAGAAGGAAGAAGTTGGAGATCAGTATAATTAACCTTGCACTGACAAATACCTCTTGAAGAGCATAAGTTCCATCAAGTTGTAGCAGGCAAGAACCAGGTTACCATAGCTGATTATTCATATAAGGTAGAAGACCTCTTCCTCATGGCATCAACTCACAGGATATCCATTCATCAGGGTCTATGTGGAAAAAACTTACCTGTGGCAGGAAAAAGGCGGCAGGATGCTGCGCTGGTGGCTGGCAACAACGAAAGTGAAACCACAGTGGCGGAAGCTGCCGCAGTTCAAGATCAAAGGGAAAACCTGCAGTGGAGCCAGGAGGAGCCAGGAACAGCTCCTGCTTCTGTTTGGGTGCGCTTTGTTAGACTGTGCCGAGGGCGATTGGCCAGGTGGCCACCTACCACCGGGATAAAAAGCCTGGCAGGCAGGAAACCAGGGGAGGAGGAAGAGGAAGTGACATCCCCAACCAGCCCAGAGGGGTCAGGGAGGACCAAAGGTCCTGTAGCAGAGGAGATGTGGTGACACCCCAGAGGGGGAGCCACGGATGACAAGTCAGGCCAGCAAGGGCCCAAGGAGTCACCTATGAGACCAACATGATGGCAGCCAGCAGCAGCAGTGACTGGGACAACTATGGAGACAAAGCCAGAACCTGAACATGGATGACGGGCAACGGGTACTGAACCCAGGGAGGGAGGAACCTGCCAAGGGGACCCAAAGCCCAGGCAGAGCCAGACCCCATGTGAACCAGGGAGCACTGAAGGGTGGTGGTCAATGCTCAGTGCCAGTGCCATCTGTAGCCCACAGCTGCAGCCCTTGAGGAACTGGGCATCAGTGAGGGCCAGAACCCCGGCCTCAAAGTTGGTATTCGGCGGAGTGTACGGGAGGTGGAGCCCGGAGAAGCAAAGGCCATGAGGATGACCAAGGAGAGGTTCCAGGGGAGACAGGGCCAAACACCTTCCTCCCACTAGAAGACTAATTACCAGCAAAGACGTGGCAGATGGGACCCCTGGGGGAACTGACCCAAGGCCACTACCAGTAGCCCAACTATGTAGCCCCGACGGTGACAGCAAGGCTCAAAGAAGACTCAGAGGCATGACACTTGGGCGGATAGGCATGGAAAGCTACTGTCTACAACCCTATACAGTAGTACCCCAATACGTGGTAACAATGTTAGCTGCACCTGTGTCCCCTTTTAGGTCTGTCAGAGCATCCTCCTCTGATCCCAGGATTCTTAACATAGAGTATGATTGCACTGCTCTTTCACTCAGACTAGCCAGTATATACCAATCACTTGTCAACATGTGGCCACAATATTTTTAATTGAAACCCACCATTTAAATTTAGGGGTTTCTGTCACTGTTACGGCACGGGCCCCAATCCTTTTTTTTT
>JAGPOW010003648.1:32911324-32962750 GCA_030014935.1 Caiman crocodilus
TTTTTTTTTGGTGGAGCCTGCCCATGGCTGTGTGGGTGAGGTGCCATCAGGCTGAATGGCCCCTGAGCTGTGGGAGGCCTTGGTCCTTTCCTACGTGATGGGAGTACCCCCTGGGGCTGTCTAGGTGGGCTGCTAGTGAGCCAGGTCCTGCCCCAGCTCAGAGGGGTCTCCCCAAACTAACTCTTCACTGCCCCTGAGCTGGGGCAGCACCCAGCCCACTAGCAGCCCTCCTGGGTGGCTCTGTGGGATACTGCTATCATGCGGGGAAGGACTGCCCCCCTCCCTCCAGCTCAGGGGTGGTCAGGTCACTAGCTGCTCAACATAAGAGCAGCGGGCAGGCTTTGCCAAAAAAAAAAAAAAAAAAGGATCAGTTCCCTCACTGCTTCTGCCTTCAGCAGACACCTGCTGAAGGCAGAAACAGTGAGGGGCCTGATCCTTTTTCTCTATGGAGCCTGTCCACCTCTCCCATGGCCAGGGGGCAAGCTGACTAATAGCTGCAATGCATCATTGCAAACTAAACTACCAGGATGTAGTTTAGTTTGCAAGGATGCAAACTCATTAACCTCCCCCCAGCAAAAAAAACTCCTGCACATGTACAGTGTGATACCATTAAGCCACACACAGTGATATTTTTGTTATGTGTACATGGTAATGGCATCACATGTACAAACATTCTTATTTTATAAACAACTGCACTGAAATCAGTCATCCCATACAAACTGTAAGTCAACATGTATAAAAGGACAATTACACTATTTGGACAAGTTATCTAAATCGTTGTCTTTTTTAAGAAAGTGTTCTCTTGTTTCTTGTCCCTGTTCTCAGACACCAGTTTCCTTCACCCACCCACCAGAGATTACAGAACACCATTACACTCAAGGAACCACAGTTTCAGAGACTGCAATCTGGGAGCCATTGCCGTTAGCTACAGAAAGTTAGGAAAGTTTCTTTGCATTGCTCATTAAAAGAAATCTCTGGTTTAAAAAAAAAAAACAACTACATTTTAACTTGTTATGTAACCCTGCTGGAACGCAAATTTCACAAGTTCTGGATGAAACATTTCTTCATAGCTCAAGTCTTCCAAATGTTATTACCCAAATTATTCTTCTTGTGAAACACTTGAGTTTTCTGGTTGTGCAACTGAATTTAATTTCCATTTTTCTTAATCTTTATGTTTGATGTGATTCATATAATCCACCACCGATATTGGGAGGACATGATGATACTACTGTGCTATGACCCTTTTTCACAGAGACTGTTTAAAAAGGGGAAGAAGCAATACATAAACAGAGATGAAATCTACCTAGTTAGTCAGTATTTGATAACGATGCCAAAACAATCAAGACACTTATGCATCACACTTAACCTTTCTTCATGAAGTTTCATAGCGTTATAGTTTCACACTTCCATAGATTGTGCCCTTCATTTGCCATGTAAACATATATTATTTAGCTTATATCTCAAGCAAAAAAGTAGCCTTACAATAATCTATCTCAATTTTTACAGGAACCTAAGACATCTGTGGTTAAGTTACTCATTTTATAGCTATGAGTAGAGTTTCTGGTGCAGCAGAAATTATTACAGTAGATAATGAAAATGTAAATTGCTTATTTTAGATCAACTATTAAAAAAGCAAACACCTCTTTGATCTAACTTCTTTTAAAAATCACTCTCCCATATCCTTCAAGATGAGTCTTCTCCCTACCCTGAAGGCCACAGCATAGCAGATACCCCACCATGACCAGGGTTACCTTCCAAACTGCAGTAACTTCTATGGTTGTGCAGTTTTCCCCCCACTTTGTTTCTGGGTGAATGTAACTAAACGTTTTAACAAAAGCTAAACAATGGAAATTAAGGAAAAGCATTAAATACCATTTACAAAATTGTAGTGGTAGTGCTATTGTCCTTTTTCACCAACAGGCCAATTATTAGAGTACTCACAGATGATGTAAAAGATGAGCATTCAGTTCTTTCCTGCAGGGGTTTTCACTCTCAACCCTCCCAGGAAAAGGCTCTAACCACAATTACAGGCCATAGGAGTGGTGGGAGGAGTTGGAATCCAACCATTGACTCCCCTGCTGATGTTGTTTGATAGTGAATGATGTACACAGGAGAATGGCTTTGGCTTGGTGTTTAGAGCACTCAAACAACAGAGGATACAATTAGGTTCTAGTCATTGCTCTAGTGGATATTTCAGATTATTTACAAAGTGTTGATGGGAGGGAGGGAGAGTGGACCACCCTGGAATACCTTATAAGCATGGTTGCTAGGGCATTCTCCAAGGAAACAGAGATTATGGGCTCCAATCTTCTCAAACAAAGGAGGCAGTAGAATGGGATCTATATCTTGGACCTCAATACCAATATGTTATTGAGTAAAAGCATGAGGAATGAACATTGCATTCTGCTCTTCCTTGCTGGTTTTCTGAACCTAGCTCTGACATGATTTGATGATTTCAGGTTGCACACTTGAATAGTTTCAGAACAAATTGAAATTGCATGTTTGACAAATAAACTGTCTTCCAAAAATAATTCACCCTACTTTACTGAAGACCTCTCTCTTGCATAGCTATAGGTTCTGTTCTGATTTAGATACTCGGGGCTCACACATTTTAAACATTCATGTATAAATCTAGTATTTTACATACCTCTTAAGGTGTTGGGAGTGTGGCTATTTTTTAAATTAAATCATTCAGAACTTCAGTCAGAAGAGGGACCTGTGCTTTCTTCATGTAACTCTGTCTAGCTCTAGAAATGCAGTTGAACCAAACCATATAGCTTCACAGACTCTAAAAGGATGATTCTGAGAACTACCACTTTGCAAGCCTGTCTGTCATGAGGGCCAGACTTCTAGGTCAAACACACTTCTAGCAGTGTTTAGATTAAATAAAATGAGAAAGCAAAGATAAATGCCAGCACTACAGATCACCATTAAGAAGACGAACAAAATCTATAACAGTCAATCTAAAAGCACTTTAAAAACTGCGTTGGTAACTCTAGCAGCGCACTTTACTCTAAAACATCAGGAAACCTCTACTCCATGACTAAAAAGATGAAAAGTACATACTTTAATCCATATAGGTACGAATCACTGCAAAGAAAAGGATATTAAAGCACATACTCCTTTTAAGAGGAAAAACATGTGGGACTTCATTCTCCACTATCCTACACCATGTTTTGACATTTACGCCTGTGCAAAGCACTTATGAAATGGTGCCACATTAGAAAAAAATCATTGACTTCGCACAAGGGAAAATAACTATTCTCTAAAGAAGCGGTTTTCAATCTGTGGTCTCTATTTTGAAAGAGGTGGATCTATTTTGTCTCAGCTGACCTCAGATGTACTTATTTGTTTGATCACTAGTGAGTGAATGCTTTGAGGTATAACTCAGTTTATTTAAAATTGTCTGTTTGAGTAAGCTGGATGTGATTTAAAGTAAGCTTGAGTAAGCTGTGAGGGCCCAGATGACTTTTGTTGTGTTTTGTGAGCCGTAAAATCAAATTGGCTACTTCCACTAATGAGCACCATCATATAGGAGAAAGCTGTGCTATGAAAAGAACCCTGTCTATTCTAGAGCTATGGAAGTTTTCAAAACCTATTTGGAAAACAGAATAACTAAAAAGACCTCAAACTTTTTAAGCTTTCAGGCTCCTGTGGACTTCAGTTTTCTAGGTTCCCATCTTTTCTTCAGCAGCAGCAGAGTTCAGAACTCCCATTTCTTTTCACTGCTTCTAAAACTGCCTTCTACTTATTTCTCCATTAAGTATTAGAGAGAGGGTCTTCTTGAACCTGCTAAATCAATGGAAACCCAGATCTAGATTCTCTTTTCAAAGATCTTACAGGAACAATTAGCTAGGTTTCAAACTTGAATTCAGCATAAAATGTCAGAGGCTACAGAAACATGGAACTCCAGCATTGTTACTGCTTTACATACACCAACCTTTAAAGTATGATGATAGATAAACTGGATTGTCCCTCCCAAACTGTTGAATATCATTCACTCATTATAGCAAAGAATGAAGGCAACTGTAGTGTATGAAAACTAGATGCAGCTCAATAAGAATCAAATGCCTTTGACAGCAACAATAAGGTGAAACAGGGTTGTGTCTTAGACCCAGTGGTTTTTAGCATCTACTTTTCATTCCCACTTCTTCGTGCATTCAAGGACAGCAATGGTGGCATTTATCTTTGAACCAGAATAGATGGAGGCTTGTTTAACATCACAAGGTTTAGAGCAAAAAACGAGGTGCAAGAAATACTTCTGAGAGATTTTCTGCTTGAGGATAACATGACCTTGGTTTCCCACAATGAATTTCCTTTGCCAAATCTCTTGGGCAGATGTTTTGAACCATGCAAGAGCTTTAGGATGGCAATTAGTCTCAAGAAGACTATGATCATGTACCAAGAGGTGAAAGAACCAATACCTGACACTGCTCTGGAAGATAAATCTCTTGATTTAATTGACAGATTTTCCTGCATTTCTATGATCAGCACAAATCTTGACTTTCAGACTGAACTGACAAACAGAATTGGAAAAGCATTTTCCAAAAATGGAAAAGAAAATGGAAATGGAATTTCCAAATTTCCAAATGAAATTTTCCAAAAATGGAAAAGAATTTCAGACTATTACAGAAATGTGCATAGAGACTATCAGCTAAGGTGAAGATATGAATCTACGAGACTTGTGTGTTGTTATCCCTGCTTTATGGTTCAGAAACATGGACACCATATACGTTAGGCATGTCAAGACACTGAATAACTTCCACATGAGATGTCTGTGTAAGATCCTGAAAATAAGGTGGGAGACAGAACACCAAATACAGAGGTGCTGGAGCACGCAGGACTGACACGCTTAGAAACCACTATCAAGAAAATAGGTTGTGATGAATTGGCCATGTCAGGAGAATGGGAGTATCCCCAAGAATATTTTGTCTAGTGAGATTTGAGATGGCTGTAGAAAGTGGTCTCACCCTCTATGATGGCACCACAATGTATGCAAAGATGATATGAAGTCTTTCAATATCAATGTAGAAAGCTGGGAGGAGTGTGTAGAATCCCATCCAGTCTGAAAGGAACATCTGACACTGGGTGCAGCTCAGCATGAAGCAGCTTTGATTCAGAGGATGGAAGCAAAGTGGAAAAGAGGAAAGCAGCTGCTGTAAATTTAGGTTCCATCTTAGACAACATATGGATCTGTGAAACTTGTAACAAGCTGCATTGCTCTTCAGTTGGGCTTGTCAGCCACAAATGGGTTAACCAGGCATCTGACTAGACCTCTTAAGTATACATCATGATCCAGAGGATCAACAGTTGTCTACTGCCGAACATAGTATTTTATCTTTTAATTATTATTGCCAATTTTAAGACTGTTGTTAGATGCAAAAGAATAGGAGTGATTGTTCATATCATATCAAATCTTTTGATTACTTTCCTTTATGCAAATACAGATTAGACATTTGTGACTAATGTCTAATTATTCATTGTCACCTGAATATTTAAAATATTTGGTGCAAAAGTTTCACAGGGCAACTTCTAGATCAGTCTAAGCGGAATTAAACACTGTAATGGTAAAGCCGAATGTTATTCCTGAGTTACTATCAAGTTTTATCAAGCACAACTCCCTCTTTGAGTTATCTGAATACTAATGTTTTTAAAAGATTAATTTTTACATTCATATTTCTGATAAAAAAAATAAGTCATTTTTCTTCAAACTTCCCAAGAAACTGTGCACATTTCACCTCAGCATGAGCATGATAAATCTAATCTCAACGGCAGTACTGTTGTATGCTAAAGCATTTGAAAACCAAAGACATGTGTCCAGCCTCTTCAGCTTTGCTCAGTGCAGGTAAGGTAAAGGTAAAACATTTGGTAGTTGACCTGACATAGTTACATTTGAGGTGGAATCCATAGAGGCATTCTCCTCCTATTTACTATGAAGGGTCAGACACTTCTGTCCTCAAAAGTCTTTTGATGTTAATGGGGCTGCTTGTGATGGCAGGAGTCCACCTGCATGGAACAAATTGCTATTTGAGTGGGGGTATACATCTTTTATTTGTCTGTTTTGGGGTGAAACTTATCTCAGTATAGTGTATTCATGCTTGACTGCACTGTACTTGGGTCCCACCTATACCACTAAGGCTTGACTAGGAACAAGGGCAAGACTCCTTGGAAACTTGTTTCATTTGCTATAATTCCATTTTCCCTTCTGTGATTCTAATTACCCAGGCTTAAGCCCTGCTCCTCAGAAGTGTTGTTTGCAAGTTTAGTTTCACAGTGAAATAGGGCCCAATGTTGCATGTGCTTCACTTAACACATGTGAATGACTGCCCCTCCACCCTCCCCACCCCCAACCTGCATGTATTGCACTAAGCATTAAATCTTTGTAGGGCTGGGACTCCAGTGTCTAAATTTTCTGTCTCTATTGTTCCCTTTTATATATAAAAAAAATCTTTTGGGACAAGCTTATTGCAGCCACAGGGCTCAGTTTCATTTTGGTTCTGTACTTTAGATGCCTGGTAGCTTTAAACTTTTTTTTAGTGTTGTGATATAATGTCGGAGAGTTGAGACAGAATGTCAGCACATGTTCTTAAAGACTGGATCCTAGCTGAGGAGGAATATAACACTGTGGTATATTAGTAAATTTGCCCCATTAGGACAGAGCAGCAAGTAATAACAGGAATACAATGGAGTCTGATGGAAAATAGTTTACTTGACTAAAAATGTCTGTACTTAGGGGATGCCTCCTTTCCTCTGAAAGTTACCTGCTTTGGATCATTTTGGTTTCTGTGTACTTCAACTGAAGGAAAATATTTTCTTGAGGTAAATTATTTCCTGGTGTAAAGGCATGCAACTTTACTGACTGCAGTAAAACCACCATCTCCCATACCAGGACTGAAATTGGCCCTTCTATATGATCAAAGATTCATTTTAAGACTCCTGTTGACAGAGAGGAAGACCTAAGCCCGCATGAGAAAATTATACTGATTTTAACTCAGTTCTAGAAACAGAGGTAATTAAAACACAGCACCTCCTCCTTGCATGGATGCCTTTGTATTTGTTTGCTGACTGATAGCATCTTTCATGTTCAGAGTGATTTCTCCCCTCCTCTTTGTGCTCTATGTCCTATTTTCTTTTCTTTCCTATAGCTAGTTTCTCTTTTTCTCTTTGCTAGGTTCCTTACCTGTGAGTTGAAAACTCTTTTCTTGTGATTAATAGGTCTTTCTATTTTAACTGCCATTTTTATGCTTCTTCTACATGTCCTCATTTAAACAGTAAGCACCTTTAACAAAAAAGAAAAATTACTATAAGTGCTCAAAATAGAGATAGCAAGTTACTTCACTTTCCATGAAATAGTGAGACTACTGATCATTTACTATGATCCATCCAACTATATTGGCCATTTGTATTGGGGGGGTTATTTCTTAATTTTTTTTCTCTCTATAGTGTATTAATTGCTAAGATTACTCTAAGCAGGTCTGGGTCCTCTCATTCCACTAATGAAGAAAGTCATATTTTCATTGCTATTGTACTACTTGAATGGTCTACACCAGTGTGGACTAACCATTTTAGCAGTTTCGCCACTAATTATCTCCTCAGCCTCCAGGAGCATCACTCCAGTCCCTTTCCCATGCCCAATCTGCTTCTCTGTGTTCTGCTTCCTGCCCTGTGTTCTCTGCCTGATCTGTTGCTCTGTTTTCTGCTCCCTGCCCTATCTGCTACTGTGCTGCCTCCCCCACTCTCCCATCTGCTGCATGCCACACAGTGCCTATCTGTGCCACTTGCAGCACAGCTTGGCCACCCCAATCTATTCCCTCTTCCTTTTTTGCTGTGGTGTTTACTGTGATGATCAGAGGGTTCAAATCAAAGAACAATATGTGCTTTTTTCTATTAGTGGGCAGTAATAGATACCCTGTGCCTCCATACAGATATTCAGTGAGGTGACAAGGAAATTAGAGAGAGCTAAAACTAGCTCCCTGATATAAGGTAAGTCAGTGGAAGCAGCTTGCATGTTAGGGGAGAGGGGCGCTTGTCCATCTGAGGGTGGGTGGGAGAGGCAGGGGATGCTAAAAATGGCCCGGTTCCAGGGAGGGGGTAGGAAAAATACAGCTGCTGGGGCTGGTGGCTGGACTTTCCGAGCCCTGGGGCAGTGCTGGGAACTGTACAGCAGTTCAGCACAGTTAAATTAGTCTAAAAATGACCAATCCAATCTAAGTTGAGTGTACCTCAGAGATGGAACTAACTTAGATTGGGTCGGTCATTTGTAGACTGATCTAACTGTCCTGAACTTCTGTACTGCTCACACTCATATCCAATTTACGAGTGTAAGGTTCACACCTGGGTGGATTAAGTTAGATTGGGTGGCTATTTCTAATGCAATCTAACCTCCTCTTAACCTTCCCAAATGCCTGAGTGTCTCTGACTAAAAGCATGCAGTATCCATATGTTGTCAAACTGGTGCAAAGTAATTGCACTTACAGATGGGTCAATGCAATATTTAAACTACTGTGTATAAGTAACCTTGTCAGATCTTAGGCTTATTCTGACAAAAGACTATATGCTGTGGTGAACAGGTACATTGTAGGCTGAAATATTGCTACTCAGTTACTCGAACAACTCAACATGTCCTCTCTTTTTAGTCTTGTGTAGTAGAGAAATATTTTGGGTCTAATTTCATCTTGATTGATTCTTTTCACTTTCCTTTCTTCTTTTGTTATAAAACAACCAGAGATCTGCTTAATCCACTGCTATTCTTATCTTGGTGACCCTGCCAGCTCTCTTTCAACAGCCTTGTTAAATATATGCACCAAGCCTTCTATTTAAAAAAATAACTAGCTACTTAAAATATTTGATGTTTTATTTAAAAGGGATTAGTCTAAGGTCAAGCCATGGCAAGCTATTGGAAAGGAATCTGCTTCTTCCATATTTGTCATATACCAAACACCTACCAAAGCAGAATTACTGTGCATGCATATACTGCTTGTTAGAACAGAAACTTTTTATCTGCTTCTATATAAGAAGCTCCATCCTTTAGCAGTGTTGTACAGAGGAGGCTGTATACTCAGACCAGTGTTTGGCTTGGGTACACATGCATATCAACATGCAGAATGCAACCATAGACCGGTATCTCTTTGGTTCCTTTCACATATGGCTTTCAGGATCTGCTTTCTATAACTCTGCAGGGGAGCAGGAAATGGTTGGGCCTTCCCTTGTAATATGCTCCACCAGAGGCATTTGGAACTTTTAGTATTCCTTTAGCGTATGCGCATCCAGGTTTTTTTTCCCTTGATGCCTATATTTCTGTGGGGGAAAAAAAGGCATAAAACTATCTAAAGCACTTGTCTGAAAAATCATATATGTAAAAATGTGAATATCAAAGAATACCATCAGAACCTTCTGATGGAACAGCGTTTACCTGGATGCAACATAATCAATCACTGCTCAAAAGATGATGAATGTCCTTTCCTGCATCCTGTCCTAAATACAGTATGCAAATGGAGGTGGGGGGGAGGATCTCATGATATATAAATGCAGAAGAAATGGGAGGGATTGGAGAAGAGATATGTATGCTACACACAATTTTGGTGTGAAAGATAATAAAACCAATAGGATTGGTGCTTGGCTTAGTGATATAAAATATTTAGTATGGCTGGAGCAACATGCTGGAGTCTGGGCAGACTTCATTCAGATTGATCCATCCTTGGGATAGATCCTCAGGATAGAAGCAATTTTAGTGAAGTTGCCAGACTGAATTTCAGAGGGGACCTTAGTACTGAGTCTTATCTACTTGGTGTGACTATCTAAGAATAGTAGGGTCACTTTACAACAGCATGCTCTTATGTAGCTCTCTCAGGAATCTTTGGCTTCTTCCTTCCACATTGCTGTATCAATTATATACAATACAGGTACCAAACTGATAGTATATATTGCTTCATAACTGTATGTGGCACTTTACAGATAATAGAGACATAATTCCTGACTTAAATAGCTAATTTAAACCCCCAGTTCCACAAGGCATTAATGCATATGCCTCCCTTAGGTATTTAAGTGATTCTTCTGAAATGAAGGGGACTTTTCATCTGCCTGCAATTCAGCAAGAATAGACTTCCTCCCCTCCCCCTGCAAAGGTGGTGCAATCACTTTCCCTGCGGAATCTTCGGAAGACAACTGGATGCACACCCCCTGAGGCCTGGACCTGACGATCTCTGAGGTCCCTTCCAGCCTCTAACTTCTATGAATCTATATGATTCATATCCCTAGCTGCTTTGGGGCCTGATGCACTGTGATGTGGTACAGAGAGGGATTGTAGCAGGAAGAGAGGATGAATTATATTTTCATGTGTGTAATAGGTTCTCTGAACCCTGGCTGTGAGTAAGCATAGGGCCAGTGTCAAAAATGGACCCCTGCCAAGTGCCTACCCCCTGAGTTGAAAAACTAAAAGCAAATGACAAATTACTATTATGAAAATTTCCAAGAATAAAGAAGGAATAACTGAAAAATAATTAGTAGGTTCAGGTCTAGTTCTAACATAACCATTTATAGATCCAGAAGTCAGAGTTATTCATACCATATACCAGGATTGATTTTTTTTTAATTCATTATTTTTTTAAATTTATTCTTAGTATTTGATCTAGTAGCTTCTTTTCTTTTTTGTTAATTAAATCAGGGTAAAGGCCCAGATTTTCAAAAGACAAAGGGATCTAGGTTCAGTACCCCAATAGGTCCTGGAAATCCCAGCTAAAATGTTTGAGAACAAAATGATGTTGTAAATCTCACATGTAAGTTGTTTTGTATACTTGAAAAATAACATTCGTCATAATTTACAAAACAGTGGAAAACTATAGATAGAGGAATGTATTAGAAAATAAGGTAAAAAATTACCTCAATAATTATTTAAAAAGGAAAAGAGGAAGAATTCCTGATTCTTCAGAAAACTGTCCATTTTAGGCATGTCCACACATGCAAGCACATGCACTTGAAGCAGCTCAAATAGAAGCAGTGTAAAGCTGAGCCGGGGCTTTTTGCCTCAGTGCATGTGCTTGGACATGCACTTTGTTGTGGAGCAACTTGTGCCACTTGGGGCAAAATAACCCTGCCTGGCTTTTCCCAGATCTTCAGCCAGAGGCTACCCAAACAAGCAGCTCAGGGCCACTCTCACTCAGGAGCTTCTGGGGCCTGGCCAGTTGGTATCTGGGGATACTACCTCTTGTGCCAGCTGGACTGCTACAGCAGCATCCCAAATCCATTTTTTAAAATACCCCAAAATCCATGCTCTTCCACAATTAGAACAAGACCACTGTACACACACAAACACACAGAGAGAGAGAGAGAGAGACAGAGAGAGATCAATCATTTGGGCAATGCTTTATTGGTATATTTACAATGTTAAAGCAATTTGGAAGTCTACCAGTTTCTCTATCATGATAATAAAATGAATTCTAAATATCTATGTGTGTGAATATGTGCTTTTGTTTTCTCCACACATGATGGGTGCATGATGGGGGGTATGGGGTTTGCAGGAAGGGGCTGGGAAGGGGTGTGGGGGAAGGCAGGTGGGTGGGTAGGTGGGTGTGGAAGGATGTGGTTTGGTGTGTGAGAGGGTGTGGGGCAATTGGGTGGGAACTGTGGGTGTAGGGGAACCTGGGGGGGGCTGCTCAGAAGGAATGGGTCCCCTGGCCCCCTGGGCCCCACAGGGTGCAGCCCCCCCTCACAGCACAGGGCCTTCTTCTCCCCTGCAGGGCCACAGTCCGCACCCATGCAGAGTTCTAGGCACCCTATGCAGGGATACATACCCCCTGTGGAGGACCCATAACTTACCTTCTGCAGCAGGGACCGTGGGGTGGCAGGGACTGTGCGCCGGGTCAAGCCAGGGCCTCCCACACTGCCAGGCTGGACCAATCCCATGGCGGCAGGACCCAGTGCAGTGCACAGGGACTGGATGCTAAGCTCAGCCAGGTCCAGCCAGCCCTGGGGCCAGGTGTGCTGCTCGGCTAGGCCAGGCCCACGGTGCACAGGACCCGACCCAGTACACAGGGGCCAGGCGCTGAGCCCAGTCAGGTCCTGCTGGCCACTTCTGACATCCCTGTCAACTCCTGACAGCCCTCCAACATCCTCCACCACTTCTCATAGCTCCCCAACATCCCCCTCCATTCCCAACACCCTCCTGACATCCCTCTGCCACTGCTCACTCACTCACACCCCCCCCCCAACTCGATTCCCTAACTTACCTTGGACAATGCTGGGGGTAGCAGGAGTACCAAAGAGATGCTCTGGCCAAAACCAGAGTCTCTCTTCTGGAAGACTGACTCCTGTGTTTCCTCCAGGCATGATCTGGGACTGTGCCTTGCCCTGCCATTCTCTGGAGCAGTTTTTTAAACCCTGGATATCCAGGGGTCTAATTTTGCGGGAAACATTTTTTCATTCCTGCACATGCCTCTTGATTTGTCTCAAAGCGGTCTGAGATGCAGCAAGAGGCACATCCGCGCTCGTCTGGACGTGCCCTTTGACGTGTATGACATTAATGCACAAATTAATATTGTACAGGACAAAATTAATTCCCTTGTCTTCTACAAGTGTTTTTATTAAGTCTTAGGAAGTTCATGTGGGCAGGAAGGCCATGCCAAAAATAGTGCTAAAGAAGAATAGGGGAGATCAGGAAAAGAAGAAAAGAAGCAAAGAAGAAAAGGGGGAGAACTGAATAAAATGTGAAATTCTTCTTTAGTATCTGTGCCTGGCTTTGAGTTGAACCCTGCTCACTGAATTGGCAGAGTTTACTCTTGAGCTTGAAAGCAAGATTTGGGAGTTATGAGCCTGCATGAAGCAAACCCTCTTATCTGTCCCAAACACTTATAGAAGCTTTAAGTACTCTACTCCCACAGCCCACTAAGCTGCTGTCTGATACCCTATAAGATTCTGCTGAGATTCTTCCAGGCAGTCTGTGTCACACCGCCAGTCACTAGAAATGATGGGATATTGCAGCTCAGTATAGCCGTGCTGCTGATGCTAAGTTAGAGCCAAATAGAGCTTTTCTGTCTCTCCTATGCTTTCTCTCCTAACAAACTGCTGTTCTGTCTTTTGAATATCTAATCAGCATCTAATTTATGTCTCTCTAAAGTTAGGTTACAGGGTTGTTGGTTGTACCCATGTTGGTCTAAGGAACAACATGGGCAGACAAGTTTCTTAAGGGTAAATCTGATATATTTTATTAGACCAACTAAAATAATTGGAAAAATTCTAAAGATATCAAATTTACCAAAAGAACCTTGTCTGCCTGATGAGAAATTAGTGATTCTCAACCAGGAAACTTGTAATACCATTACAGAGATATTAACGCTATTAGGTATGCAAATACCTACCCATGATTCATGAGAGAAACCCAGTTGATTCTGATTGATCCAAGTCAACACCTGGAACAAAGGAAGAGTGGCACCCTTTACACATGCAGCTTGTCCCTGTTATGAATGGCAATTAACTTGAATTAGCTGCAGTTGTCCCAGGGAAAAGTGTTGTCTTTGGACACTTCACAGGACACTTCGTAGGCTTCTCCTGTGTAGGATCCCAGATTAAAAAGCTACATCCTAGGAGAAATCTGTTTTTATCCAGAGATTTCAGATAAGAATCCACCATGTCAAAAACATTCTGACTTGTGGTCTTCCTGATTTCTTCATGACAGAAGAATTGTTCCATTATTTTTCTGTTGTCAAAACCTGAGTGAAAGCCAAGATCACTTGAATTGAAAATGGGTTAGAACTGCTGTATTAGGAAGAAGTTATGTTATTGGTGATCTGACTTATTTCCAACTGCAAAGGACAGACGGAATATGTTCCCATCAGGCAGGTGGAAACATTTCAGATGCTTCTTCTGTGAATAAAAGAATGGAATTTAGGCTTGTGCCTCCTTTAAATATATGAATGGTCCTACTGGAATTCATGGAACTGTTTATCTGCATAAAATCCAACCTAGTGTGGTGGGCTTGCTACTTTTTGTCTGGCTAGCGCAGCTTGGAGAAGGACACTTTAGCTTGGTGGAGCATTTCCACCAATCAAGTAACAGTTGGGAGGGGCTTGCCCCACCCCTGCTCTGACAGAAAGGGGGAGTGAAGAGCCCCTGGACCTGATTAAGGACTGCACTTTGCAGGGGCAAGGCCTCTGGTGTAAATAAAAGCCCAGCATGCTCAGCACGCTGGGCAGATGTGGCAAGGATGACAAGGAGAGAGGAGCTCTGGAGAAGACCTTCATTGAGACCCCACCTGAGCCTCGACAGTGCATGAACTGGCACACGGTGCTCAGGCTCTGGGAAGTGCTCAAGGTGGCTTGAGCCCGCAAACCCGGCAAGCAGCTTGGTGGGTGGTGTGTGGATTGGTGCACAGAGAGCCGGCCCTGGGAGTAGTTCGAGACTGCTCAAGTTAGCCCCAGCTCTAGGCCGGGTAACTAGAGCCCTGCAGCATGACTCAGCATTAAACTAAGAGAGCCCCGGTGCCCAGAGCAGGGCCCGGGAAGGGGAAAGATCCCTGGCATGAGGCTGGGGAACTGGAGCCAGAGGGGGCTCAGCTCCCATAGGAGCTCCCTGGGTGCCCAACACAAGGCACGAGGCTCAGAGGGAAGGACCCTCAACTCGAGGCTGATGGCTCCAGGAGGCCTGAGACAGTGTGGGGACCCAGAGGCCAGATCAACAGCCCTCAGAGGAAGGACCGTGAGTTACCAGGAACTCAGGTCCCGCAGGGAAGGCACCCTGGGCAAGGGATCTTGGGAGGAGTAGGCAGGGGGAAGGCCCCACCTGCCCTCAGCTCTCCAGGGTCAGAGGGGAAGAGACCCCAAAAATACACTAGGGAGGGTTCTGTGAAACACTTAAGGGGCATAGGGGGGAAGACTGTGTCCCATTTGAGGGACCAAGTGGTTGGAACCCAGATAGGGTGCGTCTAATATCTGGTATAGTTATGTTTCCTATTTAGTATTTATTGTTATTGTTGGTGTTATAAACAGTTGGGTGCATTAATTCTGTATAATGGGCTCTGTGAGGAAGTCTTTATTAGCTAACCCACTTATGGTATAAACTTGCTGGATTGACTGTCCTGGGATCCACCACTCTTCTGGGCCTGAGGCACGGGTACTTACCTGAATGCCCTCCCAAGGGCAGACTTCCTCTTGCTAACTGACCTTTATATGTATACTTGTATCTATACCTTTAATTGTATCTATCTTAAAGAGTTTTATATATACATGTTGGTAACTCAATAAATTGTATAGAGTTAAGAACTTTGGCCCTGGGCTAACTCTACAGAGGAAAGAGGAATCCACCTGAAATTCCTGCATCCCTCCCACAGCACCCCATCCTGCCTACCTGTTCCATCCGATTGAGAATAGGGCACACCCTTGAGTATACCCGGGTTACACTATGCTTAGGAGTTAGGATGGGGACCTCCAGAAATGCTCTATATTAAGGCATGTGATGATTCAGTAACTCAGGAAAAAATACTGCAGAACCAAGGAAAAGTCTGTTTAAATGTTTTAAAACTTGGGGGACTAAGTAGGCTAGCTGAGAGGGAGATTAGACTGAAGATGTTTCCTTTGAGTTCCCCCACTATAAAATAATCAGATACAACCTATTTATTATTTTTTATGTAAATGAGACAGGTAAAAGAAGAGGATCATTGCAGAATACAAAGGTATATCTTGTAAATAATGGAGTGAAACATTTATTTTCATTTAGGTTTTATTTCTCAAGAACTTGGAAAGGATAGAGAAAATAAAAAGTAAACTAGATTAGACTATTCTGCACCTACTGTATGAATGGATCTTTATAAATGAAAGACATTCAGAAAAATCTCTTGCTGAAAGCTGATCTACAACCTGTGTCTTGAAGTCTTAAATAGTAGGGAGCCTGCTGTTGACACCAATTAGTTAGCAGATGGGCAGAGGCCCCCTGGGGAAGAAAGCCTAACAAAAAAGGCTGGTGAGTAAAAGGAAATGTTTGAATAAGCCAAGCCTACTTGGTTTTCCATTTTTGTGATAGTTAAAATAATATTTTAGATAAAATGGTCCTTAAGTTGTGTAGTTTTGAATAGACTAGTTATTCACCATAGATGAATAAAATACTATAATTTATTTTGGATTACAAATGGCCAAAAGGTCTTCCTCCAGTATGTCTTCAGTAAGGGATCATTCAAAGGAGAACTGTAGTCTGCTGCTGTGGGTAAAAACCCTGGGAAAGATGAAGAGATGGACAGGAGCTGCATCTAAGAGCCTCTGCTTTTGGCAAAGAATATTGTTGAGATTCTGGATATCATATCTTCAGTAATGACTTGGAGGATGGGATTGAGTGCATGCTTAGGGACCCTCTACATGTGCAGATAAAGGCACAGTGGGATCTAGTTTGTGATCCACACAGTTGTGCCTCCCACCATCCCACCTGTGCCTGGCAAGAGGTGCAGTTTTGTGGATCATGCATTAGAAACTATCATGCCTTATTGCTGGTGCAGGGAGAGCCCAACCCCAGGCTCCTCCTGCACTGGCAAAAAGCAAGTTCCCTTGGCTGGGAGCCTGGTTCAGCTGATGGGGCTCCCATCTGCATACACACCTGTGGCTGAAAACGCCATCAGCTGACATAAGCCCCCAGCTGCAGGCTGGCCACGTGTTTAATTAATGATGCGATAGGAAGCAGCTACAAAGTTATTCACATATTTTGTAGAACAACTTTGTAGCTTATTCCACTTTCAATCACACCATTAATTGATTGAACATGTGGCTGGGTGAACATGTGATTAACTGTTTCATCATGCCTTAAGTGTAATTTGTAGATGGGGCCTTAGTAAATTTGCAGGTGACACCTAACTGTGTGGGGTAGTGAACACTTTGTAGGACAGGATTAGGATTCAAAATGACCTTAATAAATTGGAGCAAAAAACTGGTCCAAAAGTAAATCAGATGAAATTCAGTAAAGATTAATACAAAGTTCTGTACTTAGGACATAAAAATAAAATGCACAAATGCAAATTTGTGAAAAAGATGAGCTGTGGTAGTGTAGAAAAGGACCTGGGGGCAACAGTGGACCACAAACTGAATACAAGCCAACACTGTACTGTTATTACAAAGCAAAAACAAAAAACTAAACTGTAATAACATTTTGGAATATATTAACAGAAGAGTTGCATTTAAGGCATGGGAAGTGAGTCTTCCACTCTATTCAGTGTTGGTGTGGCCTCACCTGTATTGCTGCCTCTGGAGGGATAATAGTTAGAACCTCCCCTGTTGGTACCAGGGCTGTGATCTCTTCAGCTGGGATAGGTAGTAGATCTTTCAAAGTATCACATCCCTTGGGCCCCTGCTACACATTACATCTATTACTCCATTAACTGGTGAACTGTGTACTAAATTTAGACTAGCCATGCATGCAAAGTAATTTATCCCACCATAAAAAGAACTATCCAGCTATTAAGAGCCAGCCAGGTACAATGTTGGTGCTTGAAAATGTGTAACAACTCTATAGCTGGTTTCTATCCAGTTTTAATTCGAACATGTGGCAGGACCCTTAGGGACAAGGGATGGACTGGCTCCTCAGAACCTGGACAGTGCGGTGTAACAACGGGAAGAAGCTAATTGTCTCATCAGCTACTCACAGCTGTGAGAGGAGGGCTGACTGGATTCATGATGACTATTAAGGTGTGTGTGAGGAAATAGGGGAGTCTCCAAAGTTTATACTGTATTTCCCTTCCCTCATTCCCATAACGTTGTGTTGCTCTTAAATGCTTAGACTCACTGCTTAAGTGGGAAATATTGCTTATCAAGACACCCAGACAACATAATTTAGTTTTCTGGGTTTTTGTTTGAGGGCCCAAGTCAGTGCTTATGTGTTTATGAAAGGACTCCTATATAGCACAGCCTGGCCCTAGTTATTGCCCAAATGCCCCTAGTTATCACCATACAGGATGAACAAAAAGAGACTATATAGCAGGACCAGTTGTTATACTGGCAAGAAGACAGACAAGCTGGTTAGGAGTTTTTTTCTCATGTATATTTTTTATTTTTCCTTTTTCTTTCACTTCATGGCCCTTGTTCCAGCTATCCCTGTACATGTTCACACTGTGCATGTTGAATTTTCAGTATGTAGAGCATATAGAAGGAAAATGAGAAGCGTAGGTGTTAGTCTGCCTGCCTTGTCACATAGCTGCATGTGTAGAATGGCTGCCCTACAGCCTCAGGATTAATATTGTCATAAAATGAGACAGCATGAACCCTTGATTGGCCAGTCTGCAGGATAAGCCACATTCTCTTGCACGTGGGTGAGCACAAGAAACATTAACAATCATATATTCTGCTTTAAGATTGGCATCTCTAGTTGTGGTATAGTCCAGCTTAACTGTTCAGTCAAGAAAGCCTGCAATGCCAAGATTTGTGAAAAAGACTAAAAAAAAATCTGCTCTCTGTGCATGTAAGGGCGGGGTTTTTTTCCAGAGGTCTTCAGAGTGTAGTTTGTTAGAAGTCAACAAGAACTGCAAGGGCTTGACAGATCTTAAAAACAGACTGATGTAGAACTAGCAGATCTCTTGAGTGCTGAATATTTGCCAGCCACTTCAAGCTTACCTGCATAATAGGCAAAGGTGTGCATACATGCCCTATGTTCAAGGAGAGGAAGTACAGAGTACAGTGAGGCTTTGAAAGCTTTCCTTGAAAATACCTAACTTCTATTTTCAAAAGTGGCTGAAAGCCATATTGTTCATGGTATGGAGGTGCTTAAAGATGCAGATAGGCACCAAGGTAATTAGTCATTTTTTAACATAGGATTTAGGCTTCTGAGTGATTTACTATAGGTGGCTTGGAAAAAGTTACCCCTTCTCTACACACATCCTAGCTTTAACTAAATTCATTTAAAAACTGTTTTTGCTGGGCTGGAACCCCTGTATGTGTATCCTTGAATCTGGATCAAGAGTTTCCTATACAAATTTTGCTTACATTGGTTAAGTTGTCTTTGGTTTAACAATTAATTTTTCTAGGAAGCAAGTCCCATTCTTACAAGCACTGATTTTTCTAGGAAACAAGTTTATTGTTGCACTAGCACTTACAGCGGGGCTATATGCTTAACAATCTGCAGAGACCTTCAACTATAACTCAACCTCTGAATTTAGTCTGGATCAGATGGAATTAAAAATACCTTCTATTGAATGGTTAGTTGGACCTACCTAAGTGAGTTATTTGGGTCATGGCTCCAGTTCTGAGACCACTTCACTGCCACACTGTCCACTAATAGGCAGATTCAGCAAAGGGACAAGACTTGCCCAGGCCATAGAGGCTGAACTAAACTTGACTATCACTACTGGAAGTAACCCTCTATTAGACCCAGCTCAATGTGTTGGTAGGGCCAGGTATCAGCTTCCTTTGCACATTTCACCAATCCTTAGCTTAGGGGGAAAATCAAGCCAAAATGGACTATAACCAAGTGATCTGCAAATATACAAATTGTTTGCAAATATACATATATCTGAAATCATTTGCAAATATGTGAATTAAATAACATTGATAAAAGATCATCACCTGAATTTGCACCCGTCTTAGCAATCTTGTACTGAAGCTTCCACAAAGCATGACAAATTGCATAGTAAGTCTGAAAGCTGACTATATCTAGATAGAGTTGAACTATGAATTACTAAAGCCTGTATGACAGAGGCTTAATGACACAGCTGGATGCCTGGGGCAGCTGCTCACACAGGCACACAGTGACCACCAGCTACCACCACACTACCAGCATCATCATGATGCTGCAACAACTGTCATTTTACTTTTTTTTGGACCTTCTGCCCCCTCCACCAAGTCAGCATCTACAGCTGCCCCTGTTGCTCTGCTCTGATTATGCCACTGCTGCATGACCTAACCTGGTTTTAACAAATGAACAGTTGAAGCATTTCTAATGGTTCAGTTAAGCGTTCAAGCTCTCAGGTACTTTTTCAAAAGGAACAAGACCTTTTTGAGAGCTTAAATTCCTACCAGAAACAATACCTTCAAAACAAAAAACAGCTCCAGCTGCCTGAATCCCTACAATGCTTCTTGATGTACTTTCAAGCAATTGTGGCCTTAGGATTGCTAATAAATGTTGCTAAGAGGACAGTCAAACTAGAAGAAGTAACAGTGAGCAGTACATCTGCATCGTTATCAGCACTAGCAATCCTGCTGTGAACAACTTCAAAGGGAAGGGAACCTGTGGGTTGTTTAAAAAGCACTGTGTCGATCAAAGAAAAGAATGATTATGAAACTATGCTATTAAAAATTTAACACTTGAGTTTGATCTTAGAAAAAAGCTAATCTGCAAAGCCTCTTTGCACACCTTCTGAAACTTGGCTTTGCCCTAACTTAGGACCTGCTCATTTTCCCACAGAAGAAAATGGCAAAAATACTTCACCTTCACCTTAGTACAGTAAAAAAAAATGAATGCTCCTCTGTGCCAGGAAATCATGAAGCCTCTGGAGAACATGGAGGGAATGAGCTCTTGGAAATGGAAGCATGCAGAGAAAGGTGTACTCTTTACTTTATGGCCATGCCTCCTCAGGGGAAGGAGAGCAAGTATGCTCACAATATGCAGTTCTGTTTTCCAGGGCATTGCTCTTTTTGGTTTTATCATGGGTTCTCTTTACATTCCCCTAAGGCAGCTGTCACACATGTAGTTTTTTAAATAAAGTACTTACATAACCAGTCGCCAAATAATTGCTTAGGAAACAATAAAGATGTCAGATAAAGCCAAAGCTTTTAATAAAGTCTAGTCAACAGTACATAGATAAGTAAATATAACTGGTATTCATAATACAGATTAATTGTATAAATCCACATTACAGCATTTTCCCCTGCAAAGCAGGAACGTAGGCAACTGAGGCATCTTCTTTGCTTCTGGGTCCAGGCCCACTTGTTCTCTGCATTGGGCTAATAAACCAAAACTCTTGGCTCCTAATGAAAGGTCTCCCCTTTATTTTTATATGTAGGGTGGTGCAAAGTATCAGCTACTGTCCTGAGTAGTGCTATATATACCAGTCATCAAATAGGTTTGTAGACAGTACTAACTTACCTTCAGTTGGTTAAATGCATACTCCTCTGCCATCAGTGTGTAATTAAAACTCTTATGCCAGGTGTTCTGAAATCAAGGTATGGCTTTGAGAGCTAAGACAGTAGAAGTCAGGCTTGTTCTATTAAGGCACATATGCTCTGTTAATACTCCATCCCAGTGGATGTGGATAATGTTCTAACCTGTCTAAATAGTTAACCACGAAGCCTGAGCAGGTCAACACTGCATTGTATCAGCGTATTCCTTCTTGATGTTAATGAATCTTCGTCAACAGCTCCCCAAAATTTGCATGATGAGCAAGCAGTACCCCTTCCAATTGTCACAGGATCATAGAATCATAGAAATTAAAGCCTGGAAGGGATCTTGAAAGATCACTAAGTCCAACGCCCCTGCTCAGAGCAGGAATACTGCTGAGATCAACTGATCCCATCAAGGTGTCTGTCCAGTCTCCTCTTGTAGACTTCCAAGGTTGGGGACTGCACCACCTCCTTGGGAAGTCTATTCCAGATTCTGGTCACCCTTACCATAAGAAGTTCTCCCTTACATCCAATCTGAAACCATCCTCTAACTGTTTATAGCCATTGCTCCTTGTTCTCCCAAGGTATGCCCTAGTGAGGTTTTTTTTTCCAGCTCCCAATATACATTCCTGACATACTTATAGATGGCCACCAAGTCCCCCTCAGTTTTCTTTTCCCCAGGCTGAACAGTCCCAGATCCCTTAGTCTTTCCTCATAAGGTTTGTCCTCCAGGCCTTTAATTATTCTTGTGGCCCTTCTCTGGACTCTTTTAAGATTATTTGCATCTTTTTTGAAGTGTAGCACCCAGAACTGAACACAGTACTGCAGCTGGGGTCTCACTAGCGCTGAGTAGAGTGGAAGTATCACTTCCTTATCCTGCAGGAACTAGATCATATTGCTTCACATGTTGCAGCTTTGAGAAATGTCAGTAGCAAATCCTTTCAAAAATTAATAGCTACAAACTATCTTTTTGTAGGTATAGAACAGGGGTACTCAACCTCCAGCCTGCAGATCAAATGCAGCCTGTGGAGGCATTATTTCTGACCTGTGGGGCTCCCCATGGCTCAGGAAATTTGTTGGTGGGGAAGCAGTGGCTATTACTATAGCCACACTCTCCGTCAGCTAAATTCTCAAACCCCAAGCCCTGTGTGGCTAGTTGGAGCTGAGCTGTACACCCTTTCCCCTATGGGTCTGGGCCACGTTCTTTCTTCCCCACATCTAGATCAGGGCTGTGCTAAGCTCCCTTTCCTACCATAGGGCTGAGCTGGGGCCAAGGTATGCCTTCTTCCCCTCACCTCCCCACAACTAAATTGAGGCCAGGCCATGTCCCTTTCCCCCTCTCCTCCCCCCTGTGGGGCCACATCATGCCTTCTTCACCTGTAGGGCTGGGTTGGAGCCAGGCTATACTCCTTTTCTCCTTGTGGGGGGCCAAGCCCCCCCATCCCATGCAACTGGATGTTCCCCACTACATCAACCCCAGGTGTCAACTTGAGACTACCAGCCAGACAACACTGCCTATCTGTGAGACTACACTGCCCATCTGGCCCACTGGAGAAAAGGTTGAGCACCACTGGCATAGAGCATAAGCAGTAGGGCTGTGTGAAACAGCATTGTTTCATTTCGACTTCCTTTTCAACGTTTTGATGGGACAGCATTTCATTTCGAGTTTTCTTTCATTTTGAAACCAGTGTTCCATTTGATTTTGTCAAAACTGTTTCACTGTTTCAAACCTGTTTTGACGTTTTGCCCATAGGCTATAATGGGGAACCACAAAACTGCCTATAACTTTTTCAGTTCTTTCCTGATTTGGATGGAACTTGCAGGGATGGTAGCTCCTTCTGAGGTCATGAAGCCTGCCAGGTTTCAAAGGGATAGGTGCCAGGGTTTCTGGGAAACTTCACTTCAGCCTGCTGACAAACGGAACTCGTGTCATAGGTGACAGAAAGCAGGCTAGTTCAAACAATGCTGCCTTTTATACTGTTTTCTGTCCCTCCCCCAGAGCACTGGGATTGGAAGGGATCTCAGGGAAGGACCACAGTCACTGGCCAGCTACACAGTCAATATGGGAGCAGTCCTTCTCCCCTCTCTCCCCTCCCAATCCTTACTTTCTGTTTCCCTGCAGGTAAGCCCTGCTTGAGTTTCAAAACATTTCAAAACTTTTGAAAGATGTTGACTGCCCATGTTTTGTTTCATGGCTGTTTCAAAGCCCTTCATTTCATTTCAATTTCGAAATGAATCGAAATGGTGTCAAAACAAAACATCCAGTGAAATTTCACACAGCTCAAATAAGCAATGTTCTTTGCTCCAGGCTTAGGTCAAATACAGTTGAGTTGATTGTCCTCTCTTGCATGCTAAGGTAAGTCAGGGATAAATTTCATTTGCCAAATATCTGAAGTGATAATTGAGGAAAGTGTTTCACTCACTGGCTGAGATGTAATCTTCACCTTGGTGTACTGTGATCAGAATTTGATGCATCTGCATTCAAACCAGTTCTATGGGAGCAGGATCTCTGCTTTATGCTAGCAGAGTTAATCCACATCTGAAAAGAAAGAGGGCTTCTGCCACATCCTGCCAGTGTTTGTATTCCCTTTTGCTATGAGTGTGTTCCCAGGGTGATCATCATGCTCTGCAAGCACAGCTGCTGCCATGAAGCTGCCAGAAGTGCATGGATGTGCCTGTGCTCTGGTGGCTGCTGTCTGCTGCTGGAACTCCTGCTGGCAGAGACAATTGTAGACAAAGCTCTAGAGTAGAAGAGTGGACTGAATAAGAGGAATAGCAAAATGTTCCTAACCTTTCAAATACCATTTAATATCAGTCCAGTTTTCTAGCGAGAGGCAGAAGCTGAGGCAGTTAACTGCCAAGAGGTAGTTCTAGTTTTGTTGTAGCAGTTAGTATTTCCAGTGCACATTTTTATGTTCATGACTGCTCTATTTAATAGTGTTTATCTTTATTTTCACTAATGTTAAAGGACATGATAATACCAATGCTCTCATTTACTCAGTAACAGAATTGTTTAGTGATGTCAGGCCTTATTTATTGTCCTCACCCAGAACTCCTACTGAACTTAAAGAGGAATTGTGCATCCATGTTAATTTTGTGTATATGCTAGTTGAGCATACTTCAACCTAACACTGGCATCTATGGGCTCTAAAACAACACAGGTTCATTTACACATTCAAGTGCACTGGGTTTGATTTATTCTAGAGTACATTACTCTAAAGTAAACCCACCCTGGAGCATTTGCATCCTAAGAACATACTCTAGAGTAAACTGTAGAATGTAGTGTGCTCTATTAAACCCACCCCAGGCAGGTATCTACACATGCGGGGAAGCAGGAGCACATTTGCTGCTCCTGGCAGCAGTTGGCTCCCACCCCCACTGGCCCTGCACCAGCCTCCAGCAGCAGCTCTAGGCTCCCCCTTGGGTGCTAGCCCAGGGGCTGGCAGGGGGCATTCTGGCAGGGGTCAGGAGACAGCTGTGTTCTGGCAGGGGCTAATACTTTGCTCCCTGCTCCCAGGAGCTGTTTGCTGCTGCAGCAGGCTCCACCACTGAAGCCTGGGTGGGGTCAATTGTCCCCTGCCCTGGCAGCAGGGAGCTCCCAGCCCCCACTCCATGACTGTGGTCACAGAACAGGGGATGGGAGATTTTTATCTCCCAGCCCAGCTCCATGAGTAGGGAGGGGGGACTGGGAGCTCCCTGCTGCTAGGGCAAGGGAACATTGTCCCTGCCTGGGCTTCAGTGCCAGAGCCCACCCCAGCAGCAGGCAGCTCCTGGGGGCAGGATACAGTCTCCTGCCCCCTGCTGTCTGGCTGACCAGAAACACATTTGCTCCTTGGTCGGCCATCTACATATGCTGTACTGCACAGTAATTATTCCCATGTAAATTTGCTACTTGTATTTATAGGTAGCAAATTTACTCATGATCAGAGCAAATTACTGTGCCATAATCATCTGCATGTGTAGATAGTGATGCTTATGGCACAGTAATTTGCTCTAGTCTCAAGTAAAACATCTCATGTAGATATGCCTGATAAATACATACTATAAATAATAATGATTTTAGAAAATGAGTCACATAGCTGCAATGGGCATTGTATGTAGTACCTAGAATTTGGTCTAATAATCAGTGGTATATAATAACATCATTTTTGTAAATAATGTTATTGATAATTTGCATGTTCATGGTACTTTCTTTAATTTCACATTTTTGCTTTAAGGTTTTTGTATTTCATTTCAATGTAAAATTTGGCTGAAGTTAGAAATAAAGTCTAGGTGCTATGTAATACCTACCTAAATTCTACCTCAAGGTCTCTACTTGGTAAAGTAGATTTCCATGGGCTTCCTCCAACAAATTTTCCTGTGCTTCCAGCTTCATAAAAAGCTGAGGAGAAAGGAAGCCAAAGGAAGCATACATTGCACAGTATAACAACACCATTTTTACTACTGCACTTCAAAGCAGGGGCTTCATACAATGTGGAAATTACATGGCCGCATGAGCACCTGCGCTGTGTATATTGTTACAAATACAAGTCCACAGTGCTGAACTATAAATGACACTTAGAGGAGAAGTCAAAACAGGGCTTGTCCATAGTTGTGGTATCACAGAGCATTTATTTGATTTTGGTATATTCAGATCAAGATTTTACAGTGAGGGTTTTAACAGGGAACCTGTGTTTGAAGTGAAAAACATTAATTTTATACAAGGCTGAGAGCTCAGATTTCATCTATATATATATGCGCAGATGTGCTGGAAGATCAGCATCTCAGTGTTCAAACAATTCCATTGATTCCATTTTACAGGAGAACTATTTTAATTTCTTTTCACTGGTTACAAAATAAAAATGGACTTGTACAGAAGACAAAAATCCCTTGCACAATACCAAAGGACACAGATCCTCTTAACTACACATGAAAGCCACTGGGATTGCACATATTTTTTTACTTTTGTGGTGTGGAACATTATAACTAAAATAACCGTATATTGTGTATGTGGAAGAAATATTGAATGAAAGAAATTGTTCCCTGATTTGGGTTTTTTTTTTCTTTGAGTATTTCATATGACCAAAGTTTACAGCTGCATCTGACATACATATTAAAATATCTTCATATGAGAATACCTTGCAATACTTTCTTTGATCTTCCTTTTTACCCAGTGTACCCAAAGACTATCAAAGCTAGCATTCTGATATATCCTTTGAGTCAAATATTCTATTGTGAATATTTGAGCCTGAATAAAGTCCAATAAAACCATTTTGTCCAATATTTAAACGTGAGTCAGTTTAAAGTAATGTTAAATTAATGGTGTGAATAACCCATATAGACACAAAAATTGAAGCAAACATAATAGAGGAAACTTGAGATTCACTATGATATAAACATTGCTTCATTCAGTTCTCTAATAACTGTATTATTGATAGTATTTCAGTCATCTTTTTTTCTACTCTTTGTATTCTTTTGAAAATTTACCTTATTCTAGTGAAATTAGCAAAGAACCATAGAAACACACCAGTGCCCCAAGGAATCTAATATACTTTTAGGAAAGCTCCAGAAAAAGGATGAATTATTTATATGTACAGTGTAGTCCTTAGTTAGTAATGTATGCCCATGTGTGGTGTTAACTTAATACAAAAACCTTCTCAAGACAAAATGTCTTGGAAGAACTGATTTAGACTTGTCCAAATACCTACCAAATAGTACTAGGAAATAAAATCAATAATAATTCAGAAGCAGCAGACATGAATGTTGATAGCAAAAAAGGGCAAAAGACTGACAATATGAATGGAGTTACCAGCTGTAAATAGGAGAAGGAGGAGGAATAGTACCGGTTCCTTTTAATTGCAGATTGCTTTGAACAAAAATGTATCTGGATCCAGATCTAGCATGAAACATTTTAGCAATCATGTGCAAAACCAAAATTGCAAACTGAATATTTGGATCTTATAGGGTTTGAAATCTTAATCTGGCTTTTCAAATGTCTGAGGCTTTCAGATTTGGCTCATTATGATAAGTACCTGTGTTTAACCCTAAACCTTAATATATATTTATTTCCTCTTTCCTTTCTTTTGTTTCTGTATTCCTTTCTTTCACTGATTGTGAAGTGTGTAGAAGACTTAATATTTTTTATGTTTATGAGGAATCTCCATCTTTGGAAGTTAAGAACAGGTTAGATAGACACTTGCCTGGGTTGAAATGGTGTAGGCAGGGATGATTCGGCCCAGAGGTGGGCTAGAATGTCCCAGTTCTGTCCCAGGTAGGACAATGCTAAAACCCAGCTGTTGCTACCACTTCTCCCCATTACCCTGAAATGGGGAGCTTGGAAAAAGCTCTCTGCTACTTGGCCATGATGTGGGAAAAGCCCTCCACCACTTGGAGCCCCCACTGCTGAATATCACTGAACCCCCTCCTCCTGCCTCTCAGCTGCTTGGACTGAATCTTGGACTAGATGACCTCTTAAGCTGTGTCCTTGTGCCACTGCTACTTGTCCCCAGGGAATGCCCATGCCACATGTGCTCTGGCACGCAGCAGGCTACCTCAGGTGGGGTAGGGAAGGCCAGGGCCAGCAACTGTGCTGTCCCCAGTAGCCTTACCTGGGATCCTGGGGGCCTCAGGGAGTTGCAGCCATGGCACTCATGCAATTGGGAGCCTAGCTAGCAGCAGCCAGTGTGGCTCCAACCAGCCAGGCTCTGGTTTTGGGTGGCATGTGCTGCTGCCACATATACCACCCCACTTTTTTCGGCATGGATCTTTTTGACCCCAGGATATCCTGGGATCAACCCCCCACTTCTCCACATGCTGTAAACTAGCTCTGTGGGAAATGCCTGCATGTGCACTGTGTTGTGCCACAAAAGGATCTGTGGTGCCACACACATACCACACGTCTGCACTTGTCTGGACATGGCCTTAAGTTACTGTCCAACTTTACTATTGTATGATTCTATGAAATGGGTAAGGTTTTAGCAATAGCCACAGTAAGGACTGAATCCTCTAGCAATATCTCGGCTCAAGACACAGGTACTAGGCAAGAGTTTTCATGGTATTCAGTCATAGTAAACATCCTAATGAACTATATGTCTGCAAAAGAGCAAAGGTTAGGATCATTGTGAGAGTCTCAGGGCAGCTTTGCTTTTTAGTAGAAAACCAGTTAGTGTGATGCTAATCCTTCCATTCTGTATTTCTTCAGTTGATTCTTTATATGTTATGGTGATAACTTTGGAGCAATGAGATCATTTGATAAACTTTCCCACACCTTTCTCACAGAGTTACTGCTGAATGGATCAGCCTGCTTGTAGAATTAATAAAAAGGCTCAGATAGTTCATTAACATGCTTGATACTGAACTGGGATTGGCAGCAGCACAGCTTAGTCCTGCCAAAGGGCATGTGTTAAGGAAGTTTAGAAAGCTTTTAAATCATACTCTTAAAGGTTTAGTCAGGAGAAGATGACCTTGTGAGAGTTTTAGCCCTAAACTGTCCAAAATAGCTTTTTTTCCATTTATGCTAGATATGCTTACTCTACAGAACTACAAAGACAGAAGCAACACGGTTTATTATTGCAGTTATTCAAAGCATCAAGCTTCATTCTGCTGTGAGCTGATTTGACTAATGGAAAAATTAAATACAAATACTGACAATGAAACAATCATCCTCTCACATTTACTATCTGATACAAAGCAAGATCACACAGGAGGTCAAATTTTCACTCTGTTTATTATAAGAGAAAGATTCAATGGGAATGGTTTTCCACCACCTTGCACATTGTATAGCCATGTGAAATTACTCAGATTATACACCTACTTTACCAGCAGAAAATGGCTACAGAAGAGGCAAGGGAGAAGTAAGACCTGTGTTGCCAGTTCATTTGGAAAGCATATGCCTGAAATTGTGTAAAACATAACTGTGTAAACTGTGCTGTCGGGCAAACAAAAAATGGCAGCACTATTCCATAAGTGACCAGAGTTTTCAACAAAGCATCCCCTAAAAGCTTCTTTGTTGGTGTGGACAAATTGGGCAATCCCTGTGTGACTGAATTAATGGATACTCATTTGATAACAAGTTCAGAAATACACAGAAAACTTCAGTCTCCCTGGACATTCCCTCACTGGCCTCAGAAGACATGTTCCTAAACAATGGATCTTAAAAAAAATCTTGAATGTGACATTGAAGAACAAGAAATCATCATCAGACTGAATTGTTTTAGGTATGGTCTAAACAGGAACTATTTATTCTTACCGTTACCTGGATTAGTTTCTCTTTCCTTATGGGTTTATTGTGGTGTTGTTCTCTCCAACCCCTTCTGCCTCCCTCAGCATTGCCCTCTCTCCTTCATTCTCCCCCTTCCCTGTCTTTTGTATATAAACCACTCTTATTGGATAGCTTGCTCTCTGTCTGTCTTTTTATAGCATTTGATGAGTGATCTGCTGCTCATGAAATCTAACGCATCTCTGTTTCCGTTAGTCTATAAGGTGCACCTCTACTCTGCCCTCTGCCTGACTCCAGAATAAACAACTAAACTAAAATAAACAACTTTTTAACTTCCCTGCTTTTGGAAACACAGGTTATACCCCAGGGGTCTCCAGAATTAAGTGGATTAATGTTCCTGAATTCCACCTAACTCTCACTTTAGGTGCCTGCCTAAACCCTTTGTTGACTCTAGCCCTCTTTACATGTAATTTCATTGCCTTTAAAAATATATTTTATTTTATTTGAATTAGAAAAAGAGAACACAGGTACCAAAACTGATATTATATGTTAATGTTTTTTTTCTCTGCTTTTTTCCTAATTAGCAACATATGTGAAGTAGGAAATATGATAAAACCTTCTAAGTGCTCTAATTTGATAACTAAGTCAAAAGGCTATTTAGTTTTCTATTCATATCTTCCAAAGAAAGAACAATATTACTCTTATTGAACTAGAGCTTTAAGTACAACATTAAAATCAATTTTTTATATGACTTCACAAAACTGAAAGGGACCTGTTGGGTTCTCAAGTCCAATCTACTCCTGGTATCCCAGGTGGCCATGCATGCCACCCTTTCATCAGGGAGTTAATTTTGAGATTCTGAGTTGATGATTGCCACAGATCAATAATGTGCCCTGCTCCTAGAAGAGCAGAAACTGCTTGGGATAGGGTCCAAAGAGAGAGATAGGAGTCCAGGTGCAGGTTACGAGGGCAACAAGCCAGAGAGCAAATTAGCCGGCACCTGCACATGGTCAGCTGACCATATAAAACCCAGGCTGGAGCTAGGGAGGGCATTTCTCTGCTAGCAGCCAAGGGGGGAGGACCCCTTGTAGAGTAAGTAAAGGGAAGAGGCCTGACTAGGTTTTGCTCCTAGTAATGTAAAGAGGCAGAGCATACCTTATGCAGTTGGTGTTATGTTTTAGCCCATAAGCTTATGTTTGGTTGCACTTTTATAAGACCAGTGGCTTGGGTGAGGCTATTTGGGGAAGGAGGAGGCCTCATTGGGGGCCCACTGAGGTGTGGGGACCCCAGCATCAGAGAGAGCGTAGCATTTGAGGTACACAGACCCCAGCACCAGAGAGATGCAGAGACGGGGCTACATAGAGCACAGAGAGGACAAAGGGGCCAATTCACAGCAAGGCCCAGATGGTGCCATCTGCAGGGTGTGGTAAAGGGTGGTTGGAGCCATGCATATTGTCCATAAGGCTGGGGTGTCCCAGGACATCTATTTTGGAATGGGACCCACAAAAGGTCTGGGACCATGGGGTTCAGGGAAGTCCATCAGGACCATGACCAAGTAGGCTTAAAGGAAGGCTCCTTATATTATAAATCCAAGAAGATGTGGCAAGTAAGAATAGAGGGTACCTGTCAGGCTGAACTGACACAGTCAAGGGACCCTAGGGGTAACCCAGTCATCCTTAGGGACCCCATCATCCAGGGACCCCATCCCATTTGCTATTCCCTGTGTATAGAACAGTGGGTGAGGTTACTTAATGCACATGCTTCCACTAGCCAAAGCACAATGGGATGGATTCAAGACCTTTAACCTGTATGGATCTTCTGAAGGTAACAACAGAGTTGTTTCTGATTATGCCAGCTATGCATTTAGCCATAAGTATCAGCTCAGAATGTCAGAATGAACTTCACATGCCCTTGCTTTTGGAAATAAGACTTGCTTGGGTTGATTTATTTCAACCATTGCATGGAAGTATAACTTTTTAATAATAACATGAGTGGAAGTGATTTGCTACTATAGACTAAAAGAAGTCTAGTTATGCAATACACTATCTTGTTGATCCCAAATATTTCACAAATAAAAAGCCTAGGATCAGATATTTTTCCAACTATTTAGTTGATTTAATAAGAGATCACATTTGTCCAAAGAACCTTGTCATTCAGAACAAATGAGGGTATCAACTGATGCTAGGCAGACAAGGTTCTTTGGGTATATGTGACATCTTTTATTTATTAGATCAACTAAATAGTTGGAAAAAACGTTTTTTGCAAGCTTTTGGGCACAAACACCCTTCTTCAGGCATAGGGAGAGTCTGCTGGTGTTTATGTGCTTTCCGGGCTAGAATAGAAGTGTAAGCCAATATGCAAAATGAAGGTCTGTGAAAATGCAAATTTGTGGTGGGGAAGATTAGAGTGGATGGGAGATAATAGGTGTGAGACAGGTAGGTAGAGGGGAGGAAGAGAGGAATGTTGACCTGGTGATAGAATGTATCTGGTAAAATGTAGAGAGGTTACCTGTGGTTATCAGATGGCAGACAGGTTAGAATGTGCCATAAACCCAATGCTCTGAATAGTACTTTATTCCCACAGAATTCAGTAGAACCACTTCAGGGTAAGGTACCATTCATCATGAATATAGATTGAAGATCTGCCCCACCTCATCAGAACAAGTCATGCTGTATAAGCAACTCTGCATCCTGACTGGACTGATACTCTACTTCTTGTATTTGTCTGAATGGCACAGCAAGATTCCTGGATGTAGAAACCTCTTCACTTAATGGTTTATTTATCTGTATGAGGCTCGGTTAAAAGAAAAATCATAAGAGCAGTAGTATTGACTTGTTTGGTAGTAAATAGTTTTTTCTACTCCATACTTCAGAGCTCCTAGGTTGTATGAACTGGAAAAGAACGACCAAGCCTTGAGGTTGTAATATTTTTAGGGTTATGATGGTTCTATTGATTTGTGACAATACTGTCCTATTGTACTCTAGTGATAGGCACAGGATGTATAACACTCATTTTATAAAATTCCACTTCCTCTCTTACCAAAGTGAGTGATTTTTTTTTTCTGGGTCTAACTCCAGTCCTAAGGAAACTTTTGGCAAACTAGTGCTGGAAAGATTGAAAATAAGTTCAATCTAAAAGATTTTTGACTGTGGCAAAGTACCCTGTTGTAAGTAACATAACCATGAGGATACATTTAATATTGCGCCTCTTTAAGATGACTGCTTAAGGGAGTCTCAGTCAAGGGTATTTCTTGTTGACTAGAAAGATCTATTGATCTTCTTCTTCTTTCATATGGCTGACTTGGAGCAACAATTATAAATTCAGTTTAAGGGTAGTTAACCAGTTTAATGCTCTTGAGGAAAGGGACTATATCTCTGAAATGTCACTGTCACATTTGTATAGAGGGCAGAATGTCGTTATGTGGTCCATAGTTTGATCAGGATTGCCACGGTCACATTTTACAGTACTTCTAATAGACCATTTGTGCATCAAGTGACTGCAGCACCCATGCCTGGTTAGGAACCAATCTAGAACCTTCCATGTTTTTCGTGGAAGGTCAAATCCAGGAGGCTTTATTGTTGGGTCAGAAATTAGATGTTTATTCCAAATGGTGGTTTTATTCTACACTTTTCTTCAAGCTGCTGCAGTTGTGCCCCACAAGGATTTATATACATGTCCACAAAGGTTTCTGAGAGACCAAGCAGTGAGCTGAGAGGTTCTTTAAATCTATGTGGATGGGGAGGTCTGGGTTGTCATTCATGTGGACAACCTCTCTGTATATAGCTTGGTTGTGGTGAATGTTTGGAGGAGCAATAATGGCTAAGCGCCAGTAATTATTGGATTGGTATAGATTTCAGGGTTCCAGTGATAGCATGCAAAATTTAACTGGACACGCATGCATTTGGTATGAGTGATAGCAGCCCAGACAGGTGCATAGTACTTGGCCGTTGAGAAAACCAGTGACATAGCAGAGGTATGAAGTACTCCCATGGTAGCACCCCAGCTCATTCCGGTGAGTTTTCTCACTATGTCCACCCAACTCTTAATCTTTGGACTATTTTTTGAAGATGATTATGAAAGGTTAAGGTGTGGTTGAGTGTCACACCTAGGTAGAACTGAGTTGGATCGTGTTGTAATTTTTCTCCATAAAAAGTGATGTTAAGATGAACATGTGTGTGGAAAGGACTTACCTTTGTTGGACAAGGAACAGAGGCAGTGGGACACTGTACTGGCAGCCGAATGCAGTGAAAGTGAAGCAGAAAAGAGGAAAAAAACCCAGCTAAACCCAAAGGAAGTGGGACCGGCTCTTGTCAGTGTGGGCATGCTTTGTATCAGCATCCTGGAACTGGTTGGTTGACCAGACCCTGGAAGCTGGGATAAAAGACCCAGCAGAAGACCAGCATTGGGGCAGTGGGGGGGGGTGTGATTTACTTAGAGTCACTGTGGATGTCAGAGGTCTGCACCAAAGACTGGAGCCTGACAGGACCAAGCAGGGCAGGGATTCAAACACAGCTGACTGACGGTAACTACTGAGCCCAGAGAAAAGCTGACACACCAGGAAAAAGAGTGGTACCAAAGCTGGATGACATACAGATGAAGGAAGAGGGATCAGTAGAGGGCAGAATCCTGTCCTGACCCTACAGCCATAATATTTTGAGAGCCAGAGCACCACAAGTATACAGGATGCCAGCTCCAATGATACAGGTGACAACATCTTGGTTAGCATTAGGCGGGGTGTGGGGGAGGCGGAGCGCCAAACAGAAGGAACAGTGGGGACAACAAAAGGGAGTTACCAGGGGAGACAGGATCATACATCTTCCTCCCAATTAGAATTATTTACTATCAAAGATGTGGCAGGAAAGACCCTCTGGGGAGCACCCCCCCAAAGTCACCCTATTAACAGAACTGTTCCTTCCCAAAAGCAATGGCGAGGTCAGAAAGGAACCCCAATATGTGACATCCAGGAGAAAGGCATGGGAGGTTACAATGTGTGTTGTGGTTGTTGAGGTGAAATGCTGAGATGACAGATTTGTTGGATTTGGTCACAGCCTCTGCTTGCAGAAATATTTTGCTGTTATTGACAGGTCTGATTCCAGTGTGTCTTCAGTCTCTCTGAAGGTCCTTACCTGTGTGGTTAGTGCCAGGTCATCGGCTGCAGAAAAGTCAATGAATGCAGTGCTGGTCATAATGTTGTGCTGGAAGTCAGCTTTAGTGTTCGTGGTGAGGGCAAGCACTTGGTCACAGCAGCTTCAGTGCAGCATAAAACCAGCTTGTTCTCAGGGGATGGATACCTTAGCAATTGGGCTAATCCTTTGGAGGATAAGCTGCTCCAGTAATTCACAAGTTGTACAAAGCAAAGATATTGGTCTGTAGCTCCCAGAATCACTGGCTGGTTTCTCCACTTGCAGCAGAGCAATAACCATTGCTTTACTTCCACAGGAGTAGAATATGACAGCCTGTGACAGCTGAAAATTGTGTCTAAGGTGCTTGCTGAACGTTCTGTGAGGATTAGACCAGGTGTTGTTTGTTTATGTATGGAGCTGCATGTTGCCACTAAGAGTTTAATTAAAAATAAAGATTAGTGAGGCCTTGAAAGTGGTGACTCAGTTAAAATTAACCTTATCAGAAAAATGCAAAGGCTTCTACTGCTATTAGTCAGTTATAAGAAAAGTTCATAGTGAGTGGCTATGAGTCCACAACGTAGCTCAGAAGTTATAAATTGGTTACCACATCCAGAAATTATCAGAAGGGAGATGCAGCATTGTAAGAGAAGCTACTAATTTAAAAATTAACTGTTGACCTGAATTGGTGGGCCCATGGATCTCAAGGGGCCCAAGGACTGAATACCAGGGTCCTTCCTGGTACCCCTCAGACAGCGCAGATTGGGGACGACTGACTTCATTGAGTTTTATAGAAGAGGAACTTGTCATGCATCAAAGGGGACTGCCAATAAGTTGCTGATGCAAACTGTTATTGTCTGTCATTGTTGTCTTGTTCTATTATGTGTAGTTGAGTGTTTGTTAACTCACTAAACCTTTCTTACCTTTCTTACCTTTTTACCCCTGGCCACTGTCTCAATCCCAAACCCTCCTGCTGGTGGCTGGGACAACAACCTACTCATGGCCCACCCTGCTACTAGGAAATCCAAAACAAGAAAACCCACAACTAATGTCATTGTAACAGTGACCAAATACCCAACGAGGCATTGGAGCAACAACCATAGAAATCAATAAAGCCCTTTTAAGTGTTCTTCATTTATAAGATTAGGCCCTGGAATCTATTGATGATATGTCTAATAACTGACCAGAATAGATTAATGTACTCTGAAATACACACATTAGCAGTTCCCTCGTTAGAAGACCTTTTGTGAACTCTCCTACCTTTCATAATATGATAAAATCCAACTTGACACAATGCCTGGTATATATGCAGGTTTTTTTAGTAAAGTAATAACCTGTAATCAGAGATTCAGCACAGAGATTTTTTGCAGAGATTCAGCAGAGCACTTATTACTATACCCTAAGCCTGGTACCACAACAACTCCACTATGTGGTCCTGTTAACATGCCAGCCTAAATGCTGAGCCAAAACCTACTCAAGTTACTCATATCAGGGAGATAACAGGTAAAATCCTGTATATCTTCTGAAGCACATTCTAAAGTCAAGCAAAAGACAGAGTAGGGTGGCATTACCCTGTGCTACTTTCTGCCTAACTTTCTGTACTTGTACTTGTGTACTTGTTTGGTTTGGGTAGTGTGGAAAATATTGTAACACACCCTAAATGCCAAAATCTTGAGTCAGACCCACCCACAAGTTAATAAGATTAAAAAATATTATTTTAATTTGCTGTCTGATTGCTGAGCCTTATAGGATACACTGACAGTCACATTTTTGTGCTTTACCATACAACCTTGAAAGCTACAATGCTAAAATTCTAGATGAAGATGAATGTTAAAATTCTAGTGTGTTCACTTCACTCCAACAGCTGCTGCTTGAAGAAAACCTGAATTATTGCACAACTCAATAAAATTGTAAGTGTTTGCAAGGCTGATATTGACTTTTACTTATTTCTGAAATTTAATTTTTAGTGATAAACTTCTGGGACCCTTTAAATTGCCCTCCTATTAATTTTCCTTTTCCTTTTGGAGAAGCATACATCATGTTATGAACAACTATTATACCTATTCATTAGGGCTATTGTTCAAGTGTTCCAGTGTCATGCTTGTCTGTGTGAGAGACTGTAATATCACACTTATTTGTAGAGTTTCAGATTTTTTTTAATCCCTATAGGAGAGGAGAAAAAAAGAGAAGGAGGAAAAAAATCCCTATGGGCAGGTATATAAGACGTTAGGAACAGTTCTGTCTTATATCTAAAATGACAAGTAGGCAATGAAGCCCCTACCTCTATCTCCTTTGCTTCACTCTGGTGGAACAGAGTTTGGAAAGCTGCCCTACAAGATTCCACTAAAATATAAAGACACCTTTATGCTGGTTACTTCTCCTGTCTGGGGTCAGTTGAGGTCTTGTGCTGAGGCAGGCAGTATGTTCAGACACAGGGACCTGTGTTACTATACTTTTAAACATGTTGACAACCACACACAATTTTAAGGCACAGCAGCTTGACAGTAAATGGAAACAAAAAAATTCCTTTAAGATGAAATCCCATCCTCGCTCCCGACTCAAAAGTCAGGGTGTAGGATCTGTGCAAGGAACAGCCCTGGGCTTGGGAAAGACTAAATCTAACCCATAACCCCACCTGTAGATGTTACTCCATCCTCTGGGATGGACTTCATGATGACAACCTTGCAGAATTTTACATAGAGCCAATGATCGGTGTAACCGCAGATTCAGTGGGCAAGCTGGTATCACTCTAGTAGCATTGGAGTGTTACTGTAGCCACAATGGTCCAGGAAATGTATGTGAAGTAAGGGTATTTTGCCATGCATTTTATTTGACCACCCACGCAGTTGAGAGAGATGTTGGACCAGATTTTAGGCACAACTGTATGTGTGGATGAATATAAGATATTGCAGAAAAACTTTGACTCTCATCACTGTCTTTCCTAACTCCTCTCCCACTGTGGTTTATATGTACCTTGCAAAGAGCTCAACTGTGCTGCACACAGGCAGTATGGAGGTTTCCTGCTCAGCTGTTTCCTTTCTCTGAACAGCTCAGCCTGAGGATTTTCACCTCAACTAACATTTCTCTTGCTTTAGTGGACTGCTAGTTGCAGTTATGCAAGCAATAAACATTTTTTCAGTACATTCATTTAACAAAATATACACATTTCTGGTGCACCTGCATCTCCCTTTGATTCCTGGTCCACCCAGAGTTTAAAATGAACTGCCCTGTAGTGGCAGCAGCATTTCTGGTCCGGTAGTGCTGAGGGAGTCAATTGACTTCATGGCTCTGGATGATGTACCCCATCCCTTCTAAGCTCTTAATTCCACAGGCGTTAAGGAACCCCTCCTCTTTGTAATGATCTTTAAGTTCCACCAGTCAAGCTCTCCTTTGTTCTGCAGTACTGCTGCTCCTGGTCATGAAGCTCCTGTTTCACAGCTCTCTAGATTGTAACTCATTCTAATGAAGCTACATTCACTTTTGCATCCATTTTAAACTGAATAATGCAACCCCAGGCCCCAAATCTATTAGTAAAGCTTCTCCTTTCTTAGCTGGAAAAAATGTGTTGTTTTATATATGATGTAGTTTAGCATCTGCACCCTGCTTTTCAAAATCCTGCCTGCACCTCAGGTCCACTTCCAATGTAACTAAAAGATGGTCCCTTTTCTCCAGCACCAGATGTCCTTGTTCTTAAAACAGGGGACTGGACTCTAAACTCAAATGTTCAGCAGCAGGTCAATTCTGTTAATCTCTGAGTGCTGCCATTCCCACGCTGGCACAAAGAGAAGCATAGAAGAGAGAGCAGTTGTCTGGGGTGTCCCAGGATTGGCTCATCTAGGTGGTGGAAGTGGTAGTGGAAAGGACAAGCGTTTTTCCAACCTAGCTCCGGTTTCATGGTACTCTTGGATAAAGCCCAGTAAGGCGGCTGCTGTCAGTAATCAAATCTCCCGTACTGGACCTGAGAGATCTCCGGAGCGTGAAGTCAGCCCTTGAGCTTCACTTTGGATACCGGAGCCCACCAAGCCCCGTTGAAGCAGGGCTGCTGAGGGGAGAAGCGGGTGCATCAGCATCAACTCCTTGGGTTGTGGTTGTCTGGGGTGGCTTGCACAGGGCTGATCCTGCCTCAGGCAGGGAATGAGACTAGATGCCCTTCCAGCCCCACTTTTCTGCAACTTTTATGACTTCCCAGCAGCCCCGTGGCCCCTGCTGGTGGCACGGGCTGCTGCCTGCGCCCTGTTGGCAGCGGGGGCGGCCGGGGGCAGTGCAGGGCTGGCAGCGGCACAGACAGCTCCCTCTGCCGGCTGCGAGGCGGGAAGGCGCCTTCGCCGAGAGGAGCGGCGGCGGGCGAGGAGCGGCTCCGCTCCCACGAGCCTGGCGGCGGCAGCGACGGGCTGCAGCTACCCTCGCCTCGGCGCGCGGCGGGGACTCCCATGCAGCGGCGGCAGAAGCAGCGGTCTCAGCCTCTTCCGTCGGTGTCTCGGCTGGCCGCGGCCGCGAGAGCCCGCCCCGCAGCCCGCCCGCCCCGCTCGCTCCGGCCGGCGGCCGCTCCCGGCTGCGCCCGCCCCAAGGCTGGGAGCCCCCGGCCCGGCGCTGCTCTGCCCCATGGGGATCCGCGAGTTTCCCGGCGGCGCGGGCAGGGTCAAGACCATCACGGTGTAAGTAGTGTGTGTGTGAGAGTGAGTGCAGGATGTAGGGCGCAGGGTGCGTGGAGGATGCAGGGTGCGCGTGTGTAGGGTGCAGGGGCGGGTGTACTGAAGGGGGTGGTGTTTGTAGGATGCAGGGTGCGTGTGTGCACGCAGGATGTGGGGTGCAGGGTGCGTGCGTGTGCCGGGTTCGTGTTGAGAGGGGTGGGGTGTGCGCGCCGGGGACATGTGGGGCGCCGGCTGCCCCCGGGGCGGCGCGGGGAGCGCGGGGCTTGGACTCGCCCGGCCCCGGCCCCGGCCCCGGCCCCGGCCCGGCAGCCCCGCCGCAGGTCCGCCCCGAGCCCTCTGGGCCGGGTGGGGCGGGTGCCCTCCGCCCACGGCTGCTCCCCCTGTCCCTCGGCAGCGGCATGAGGCGGTCCCCGGACGTCAGCCCGCGGCGGCTGTCGGACATCAGCCCGCAGCTCCGGCAGCTCAAGTACCTGGTGGTGGACGAGGCCATCAAGGAGGACTTGAAGTGGTCCCGCTCCGTGGAGGATCTTACCAGCGCCTCCGTGGGGCTCACGTCCATCGAGGAGAGGATTCTCCGCATCACCGGCTACTACGGCTACCAGCCCTGGGCTGCCAGCTACAACCGTGAGTCCCTTCTTCGTCCCCCCAGCCCCCAGCTTGCTCTGCTGCAGCCTCTGGCCAAGCTGCCTGGAGCTCACGGGCTTGGCCTGTGGCAGTAGGTGGTGACAGCCGGAGCCCTTCCAACCAAGTTTGTGTGAGAGGAACAGGTTTAAGTCCTGTTTCCAGCTCAACCCCTTTCAGTGGGCAACTTAAACAGCCAGCTGCCTGAAGGGATGCACAGGAGCTGAATACAATCCCCTGCCCTTCTCTCACCCCAGCTACACCCATGCCAACCTCTTAGTTATGGCTCAGGTATGGGGACCTGGGACCATCACCAGACTTGACCTCAGATGAAGTTTTGGGGTCTTGTAAGAACTGCAAGCAGGAAGTGATGCTGAACAAGGCAAAACTTGTCTATATTTCATACCTGGATTTTAGTGTGGCAGTAGGTGGTGACAGTCAGATCTATTCATGAGAAATCTGTGGGATTTTAACAGGTTTAACTGTTTCCAGCTTGGCACCTTTGTGGAACTAAATACAATTTCTCCCCCTCTCCTCCCCCTTTTTTCCCCCTGCACCACCCCAACAAGGTCCATGCTAATGACACAGTTAACTCTCAGGTTGCTCCCTTTGAGTGGAAAGATGGAACTCTTTTATACAATCATAGAAAATTAGGGTTGGAAGGGACCTCAGGAGGTCATTGAGTCCAACCCCCTGCTCAAAGCAGGACCATCATCAACTAGATCATCCCAGCCAAGGATTTATCTAGCCGGGACTTAAAAAACTTTAAGTCCACAATACTATTTAACCTCCGGAGTAGCCTGTTCCAGTGTTTTACTGCCCTCCTCATGACAGAGTTTTTCCTAATCTCTAACCTAAACTTCCCTTGCAAGTTCTTTGTCTGTCACCAGACTTGATAAATCTCAGCTGAGTTTGTAAAATTGGGAGCAGGGTGCTAATCTTGTGTATATTTCACACCCATGTTTTAATGTGACAGTAAGTGGTGACAGCTGGATCCATTCAGGACAAGTTTGTGTGATATTACTCTTTCTCCTTCCTTGGAGAAACATCAACTTTTGCAAGAGAGGGATGTGGAGGTGGGGAAGGGTTTTGCTTTGGTTTTGGGACTCGAGGAAAATGAGAATTTCACTAGTGGTAGCAGTGGTATAATGTCTTGTAAGTAATCATTACATTCAATGTAGGCTGAAATTTGCTTCTCTGGTACAGGAAATTATATTTAAGCATTTTATTTCTGAAAACCTTTACTAATTGGAAGGTTTAAAGAAATGTTTTAATGCTCTGCTAAATGGATATTGCACACAATCTAGTCACCTCTGGGCAAAATTAAGTGTTCTGGTGTTAATCATATTATGTCCAGTTTGGTGCTAAAAATAGTTGCCTTCTGCTTACTGAAACCTTGAGTGAAGTGTACTGATCAGTCTATTTCTGACAGTTGCTTTGAGTGCTCCAGGGCTTTTGAACATATATTTGATTTTGAAAATAACACATTATTTATTTTATTCTACTCCTCCTACTCTTTTAAAGGTACATTTTGTTTTCACAGTAGCTAAACTTGTATCTGAAATAACAATATAGCTTTATTTTATACCCAACACTACTGCTTATTTGCACATTCACAAACTTGAGTGCGAAACTTTCTTTTCATGGACTGTTTACAAAGGAGGTGATACCTTGAATGTGTTTACTAAACCTCTGGGAAATATTTTTAGCCTGTGCTCTGTACATCTCACCCATTTTCATCCTTACGAATGACAATTGCATGTGACAGTTTTTAAGAGTTAATTCACTCTCATATGAAAACAATCTTTGTGTTGTTATACTGTTCTTCATAACATTACCATTTTCTGTTGTTAAAAGAGATCATGCTATCATAGAGGATGGGATATTTTGATGGGGGGAAAACCGGGATGTAACGAAGAGGGTTTTTTGCATTCTTAATAATTATGCAGTGTGCACATTGTTAAGCTTTTGCTCTCAGATTTATCAGATTGCCAATGCACTTAGCAGTTAAGGGGTTGGGTACAGAAAACATGCAATACAATCTTTTTCAGTTTTCCATGAGCCATTACCAGCTCATTAAAAATTATTGCATTGGTGGTAAAATGTTCATCATACTACTTTTTGCGTAAAAAAATTTAACTCTATTTTTCTCTGATATGATTATTACTTAGTGTCTGATTATGCCGCCTGTACCTGCCTCTGCACTAAGAGGTGTTCCCGCGCTGCCTTCGCCTGGGCCCAAGATCTTGTGAGCCCGGGGCCTACGGGTGGCCCCCAGTGGTTGCCCCTGCTGATGTCAGGAGGACCCCTGAACTCGCCTGCCACAACTTTGAATGTTATTCCAGTGGGGGGTCCTCCCATAGGGTCACCACTAGGGTCAGCGCATTTCTCGGCGGGTAGTCTTGGGGCTCTGTCCTGCCCTACACCCCAGCCACTCACCACCTTAGGCCCTGATCCACCAGCAGTCAATAGTGATCTTCACACCAGGTGTCTGGCTCCCTGGGACCCCAGCCTGGCTCTTCTACCCCAGTACCTACTGCACTATTGCAGTCCGCGATGCAGCCGGTTTCTCCACGGGTTCTCTTATCTATAACGCAATCGGTAGTTCTCCGATGCTGCTGGATCCAATGTGGCCAGATACCACACCACTCCTGCTACTTGGGAGGCAACTGGTATCCTCGCCCACTCTGCTGCCCATCAGCTCGATCAGCACCTCCTCCGGCTCTGCAGTAGTCAGTTTCCTTCCTGGCTGTGCCTGCTGCGCAGTCAGCTCCCCCTTTAGCCCCGTCTCCCGTGCAGCGGCCAATTGCCTCACCAGTTCCACTGCTACCTGCTACTCTGGCTCCTCCACCAGTGTTGCTGCTGGCACTGCAGCTGGTTACCTCACCAGCTCTGTTGATAGCCGACACGCTGGCTCCTCCACCAGCGCTGCTGCCAGCGCTGCAGCCGGTTATCTCACCGGCTGTGCTGGCAGCCGACACGCTGGCTTTTCTACTGGCACTGCTGCCGGTTACTCCGCTCCCCCTCTCGGAGCCGGCTCTGGCTCCGCCTCTTCCTCTCTCTGCCACCACGTGTGGTGGCTGCTTCTCACCTCGCTCTCGCTCTCGCTCTCGCTCTCACTCCTCCGGTCTCCTTCTCTCACCCGCCCTGCTGTCTCAGTGGGACTGCTCTTTGTTTCCTCTGGGAGGCATCCTCCGCCCCCGCTGCTCTGCCGCAGCCAGATAAACGCCCAGCTGATCACCCACGCTGACGTTCTCTGCGTACATGCCTCCCCTGGCCCTTCCGGACCTGCAGGAGGTGAGTAGGACTCCTTGCTGCCCCGGGGTTCCTTCGGCATCCCAGCTCCCCTAGGACACCGCCTTTGCTCCCAGGGAGCAAGCAAATACCTCTTTTCAAGTGTAAATCAATTGAGTTCATTGGAATGATTAATGTAAGGAAGGTTATTCAGGTGTATTCCCAGGATCAGGCCATGAATGGATGCTAGCTTCTGACTTGCTTATCACCACTCTGATTTGACACAATGACTAACAGTCCAAATGAATTCGTATTGAGCTACCGTGGATGATTTTTCTGAAATAGTAAAGGTCATGCCTGCTATTCAGTTATAACCTATTTTTTTGAGATGTATAATTGCATTTGGAACAGTAAAAGCTAATTGCAAACTGAAGCTTGGCATTTGGGTTGTGCATTTGTACACCAGTTATTCTAAAATAACAAAATGACATATTTGAGTTTAATGGTAGGGCATCAATCAATATAAGATGTTTTTGTGAAAGAGAAGGACAGAGAAAAAGTGTTTAATACAGTATGTTCACCTATATTGGATGTGTATTTTATAAGTGCATAATTTGATTAACTATACAAAACAATGCCAGTCAGTCCCAGATTTTACTTCTTTCTTGTCTAAGGTTCGTTTTTTGTTTTTTTAATTTTGGTTTATGGCTTGTTGCTTACTCTGTTACGAACACCAGTTATCTGTGTACCAGTCAAAAGCATAAACCACTTAAGTATATGAGAACTCTTTGACCCCACTGTCTACTTTACAACTTAATTGTATTTTTAAACCAGTGAAAGTAACTTGGAATTTCAAGATTTCTAAGAAGTCTATGTCCTAACAATTTCAAAGCTGCTAATAAGGCAAAAGGCTAATAAGGCATAAGGTAAAGAACCTTAATGAGGTATGAAAAGTTTAGCACTAGCTGTTCCTGTATTTAATGAGCATTGTTTACATTGAGTTTAGCTAAGGGCGTAAGGGCATGCTTGGGTAAATACATAACCTTTTTCAGTACCAAGCTATAACTTAAATGGTGTATACTGTAATTTAACCTGTAATGTGACTACATTTTGTAAGATAGAACACTCCATTTTATAAACTGGACTGATAGAAAGAGATAGAAAAGAAATGGATCACTTCTCCAGCTGTGGGTAATATGTAGAGATCTACTTAAGCCACGGCAAGTAAAAGGTATTTTTGAAGGCTGTGTGTGGTATGCGGAGCCAATTTCATGGCCTTTTTGCAGCAAGCCTATCCCTTACCACTGATTGGCCAAAAGGCCTCAATGGTCCCACCCCTTACTGCTGATTAGCCAAAGGGCTGTCTGTTTGCAGTCCTGACCCTCATTGCTGATTGGCTGAGGACTGTCTCATACAGCCCTACCCCTTGCTACATATTTATTTATTTAATCATATGGAAGACAGCAAATGAATACCAGAACAAGCTATAAACAAACTATAAAAAACAGCATTAAGAAAGCAGGCTAGAGTGACAGTTTTAAATTTGATACCCATTGCAAAACATCATTAGTAGCCTGGTGCAGGTCTTCAGAAAAAGCATGACATTCCTCCATTATGTGTGCTATAGCTTGGATTTCGCCACACTTGTATGTGGGGTCTTTAATAAAATCCCATTTATGTGGTAGGTACATTGAACATTTGAAGTAGACGCAAAATGGTGTAGATTAGTCAGGACCACAGAGGCATCTGAAGTACTTCAGAGAGACATAATGAAGATAAGTGAAATGGTGAAATGAAGCAAACAAAATTCAACGTCTTAAATGTAAGCAGTGCATATTAAAGGAAAACACTGAAAGTGCTGAAACGCCATTATTGACAGTCCCTCAATACAAGGATGACAGTCTTCGAGTGCCAGACTTCCAGAGAATTGCCTACACGTAGCTATAGCTTTTTTCCTCTCAAACCTTGTCCTGTATGAACTTTGTTCAGTGTTGTCCAACTCCACCTTGGGAAAGCAAAGCTAGAGGGTTTAGATGTGGGTCCATGATAAGAAATCTTCTAATGATGTCAATTGTGTTCCATTGCTGGATCCATTTTTCCTTGACGTCAACATTTTCATCATTTAGCTCTTTTTCTACACTCCAAAATGGCCTTCTCGACTTAAGCATTGGCATAGGGGGTCATTACGGTCACCTATAAATGTGCCCGATGCCTGCTCTGACATATTCTGATTAGAACATATTGGAGCACACTCAATTAATTGAGTCTGCCGGAGCATACTGATTAGCGTGCTCTAGCAGCCTCTGCATCACATGTATTTATTATTTCCATGTAAGTAAGCAACAGGCCATAAACCATTAAAAATGCCCACACCATCTCATGTATTCAGCATCCTATGCTTCAAAATGGTGTTGGAGGCACTTTTTAATTAAAAGTGTATTGAATGAGCTTTAGTTAAAGCTCCCCCACCACCATTTTGAAGCACAGGATGCTGAATACATGAGATGGCATGGGCATTTGTAATTAGAGCAGCTCCTGAGAGCCACTCTAATAAAGCTCCCCCTCCACCCTGGAACACATGTAAAGACATCCTAAGTTCCTCAGAAATTGATAGTGAATTGAATGTACGCAATTTTTTTGTAGACTCATAAAGTAGCTTGTTTACATCAAAGACAGGGAGGAGGAATGGATCTGCAAGTACCTGTAATGAGTCTCATTGTTTCATTCAGCTGAGAGTCAATCAGGCTGGTATGGACTTTTGTGTTCCAAATTAAGGCACAATACTCAGCCACAGAATAAATGAGGCCCTGTTCTGATGTTCTAAGAGTTTCAGCATCACTTCCCCAACCTGTATGAGCCAGTTTTGAGATGATGTTTTTAGATGAGGCAAGTTTGTTCTTAGTTATGTGTAGATCAGGAGTTGTCAACCGGAGGTATGCATACCCCTGGGGGTACTTGGGAGGTCCTTAGGGAGTACACGTGGGTGGGTGGACATAGAGCGCCACTGCTCCCAGGAGTAGGGCCAGGGGTGAGTAAGGGCAGTGGTACCCCTCTGTGGGCTGCACTGGTGCTGCCTGGCTGGATGGATGCAGAGTGGGGAGCTTCCCACCACCCTGCGCTGCTGCTGCTGCTGCTCCACTCCTTTTTTAGAAAGTGTACTCCAGCTCCATATCCAGCCATGTGCCACCCTATTCCATCCCCCCCTCCCCCCCTGAGCCCGGCTGTGCCCCATCTCCATCCCCCCCCGGCTGCCGGGGGTACACTTACTAAAAAAAGTTGAAAATCCCTTGTATAGATGATGCCTATAGGTGAGACTACAGTTGAGATAGACTCTTAAATATTTGGGGGTGGGTTCATAGTTGACAAAAGTTGATTCTTAACTGGTTGTTCACCTGGGCATTAGTGAGATGAAAAATGGAATAAACGTTTTTTAGGGCTGGGCTTCAAATACCGTTCATTAAAATAGTCTTCTAATTTTGCTAAGTCATTACTGAGTATGGTTTCAATAATGCTAGAATCAGAGTCCTGTGCTAGGATCGTGATATCGTCAGCATGAATAAATTTTTTATGAGGAATATCATGTGTGTGCCAATGGAAGAGGATGGGTACCAGAACAGAGCCCTGTGGTAAACCGTTGATGACACATCTGGCTCTGTTTATTTTACCATCAAGACACGTGTCTTTAATATCATGTGGTCGAACACGATATTAAACTATATTGTAATAATCTTTTTGCTGATTGGCCAAAAGGACTGTTTGTTATGTGACCTCATCCTTCACCACTGATTGGCTGAGAGGGCAGCCCTCTCAGAGGCAGTTTTCAGTTATTTCAACATGACTATCGTGTCCTTTCTTGACGTCCTTTTTTCACCAAGCTAGACAAACATAGTTCCTTTAGCCTTTTCATGTAGTTTGCTTTCCCATCATTTTGTTGTCTTCATTTGCCTCTGAATACCAGTGGTAACTGTCGATCCTACTGGATTATGGTGTATGCATGAGGGCCACCCAGACCTTGGATGCATATGCCTGGGCAGGAATTTTTGAAGGACTGGAGGCTACCCAGACCTTCCATCCTCTCTTTAGGCTGCTGAGACAAAATCCAGAGACCAGACTGTGTCCAGATGTTTGGCGCCCCCATGCCTGAAGTTGTGTGAGTGTCTGGGAATACGAACCTAGGTCTCCTGTGTGGTAGATAAGGATTCTACCACTGAACCACAAGGGACTCCTCTCTGGATGTTCTCCAGTTTCTTATCATACTTCTTAAAATGCAGTGCCCAAAACTAAACGGTCTTCCAGTTGAAGCTTAACCAGCTCTGAGTACAATGGCACTATCACCTCCTGAGTCTTTTATGCAACATTTATATGAATGCAATCCAAAGCTGCACTTGCCCTCTGTGTGTGTGTGTGTGTTGAGTCTTTCTAATATGCACATCTGGAAGAACTCTATACATGATTGGCAGTACGCCCAGTAAATAAAAATGAGACTAATTAATGGAATTCATTAATGCTGGACTACTCCCCTGGAAACCAATTGGTGATTTAGCTGTTAAACTGTGAATGTAGAAATCCAATTTCCTCTAGCACCCACAAATATTCCCAACAGAATTGGAGTATCATTGTAGCTGTAATGCTCCAGGAAATGCACAGGAGGAAAATATTTTATCTTTTATTTTTTTAGTGGTATCTTTTATTGGACCACCTGTATAGCTGTGATAAATGTTGGGCGAGCTTTTGGGCACAGCTATACAGTTGATCCAATAAAAGATATCCCAGAGCAAACTCTTCAAGAAGCCATGCAAGGCAAATGCTTTGTACCCAAAAGCTTGTCCAACATCTCTCCTAACTCTACATTCTTGTTGCTGTACTGACAGGGCCAGACAGTGAAACTATTGTTTGTAGGAGTGAGAAGTTCCTCATATGATTTAGTTAGGTTTTTATAAAGAATAGATTATCTACTGTGACTTGCAAAATGTCTTTGACAAATTGCCTTATAAGAGGCTACAAATGGTCTGGGGACAAAATGTTGTCCTGGGTCAAAAACTAACAAGAAGGCTGACTTTTACCACGGTGAAAATTAACTGTGTTTGAAAACACTGTTGGATTAAATGGTCAGTTTTCCTCATAGCAGAAAGATAAGAGCAGAATGCCTTGATATCATGTATTGGTTCCAGTGTTTAGAAATGATCTGGAAAGGGGAAACAAGTAGTGGGAAATGAATACTTGAAGTAGACCCAAAATGGCGTAGATTAGTCAGGACCACAGAGGAGTCTGAAGCACTGCAGAGAGACACAATGAAGATAAGTGAAATGGTGAAATGAAGCAAACAAAATTCAATGTCATAAATGTAAGCAATGCATATTAAAGGAAAACACTGAAAGTGCTGAAACACCATCATTGCCAGTCCCTCAATATGAGGATGACAGTCTTTGATGCCAGACTTCAGGGGCATTGCCTATGTCTCTCTATAGCTTTTTTCCTCTCAGACTAGTCAGGGTTGTGCAAAGCACTTTCTCCTCCATTCATATTCCTGTGGATAACCCTTCATTCCACTTGGATCACATCCCACACAGAAACATAATTTTGGGAGAATATTTGTTTACTTTTTAAAAAAAACTTTAAAAAAGATGGATTCATTAACAAATAATAATAGATCCTACATTAAAAAAACACAACCATTTCCCATAATATACACATAGACAGAAACCAATTACCCTCCAACAGTGCTATCACAACCCAAATCAGTGTCCACAGAAGCCCTGTGCTCCCTTCCCACTCCAGTCCATGACAGTTCCCCAACACCTCTGTCAATGTAAGCTTCCTTTTTTCTCACCTCTCTCCATCTCTGTATATTTTTAAGTGACTTTTGATACAGTTTACTAGGTGGTAAGAAATGACCCACGAGATCCTTCTGGTGCATCAGCAAATGTTCCATGGACCATAATTCTAAAATTGGTATAAAAGCCAGAGGCTCAAAACAATTAATAAAAATATTCATAAGTCTGTCCATTGACTATTAATTGCTCATGTGAGAGAGAGCCTATAGGATTATGCTGTCAACAAAATATCACAGGTCTGCTTTACTCTGACTTTTTAAAAATTATTTTAATCTTCACATGTTCCTTCTCAACAGTTTACAGAAAGTGGATCCTATGTTAGTTCTTTCCAAGAAGAACTATCATTACTCATATATTTGTTCATAGTCTAGTACAGCTGAGCCTTGACCTGGCTGTGGACACTAAGCATTGCCACAGATGTGTTCTAGTTTCATTTAAGAAAAGAAAAAAATTACTAAAAAATAAGTACAGATTTTTGTAGTCTGAAAATGCATAACTTAACTTCAATATGCTTTCAGGGGTTTGTTTGGTTTGTTTGGGGAGGGAGGAGGGGTGATAACATAATCTAATTGAGCAGCATTATGAGATTAAAGCTATGCTACTTCCTGACTGACAGCTGTGTCATTTTCTGTTGGAATGTATTTCTTCCGTAAGCCCAAAATAGGTTTAGTGTGTTTTTCATTTTGGTACTGTTCTGTCATTTGGTGCTGTTTTGTCTCTATTAGGGCGGTGCAAAATTTCGCCAGCTGTTTCATTTTGATGCTGTTTTGACTCATTTTGAGCTTGAAACAGCAACATTGAAACAAAACAAAGGGTTTCGAAACAGCCTCAAAACGAAACGAGGACAGTTGAAACACTTCGAAGCCAAGGCTGGGCAAGGAGGGGGAAGAGAGGAGAAGGACTGCTCTCATATTGACTATGTAGCTGGCCAGTGATCTTTCCCTGAGGTCTCATCCAATACCAGTGCTCTGGGGGACGGATGGAGAACACACAGTGTCACCTATGTCACAAGTTTTGCTTGTCAGCAGCCTGAGGTGCAATTTCCCAGAAACCCCTGCACCTATCTCCTTGAAACTTGGCAGGCTTCATGGCCTCAGAAGTGGCTACTATTCCTGTACATTTCATGTGAATCAGGCAAGGAATGACAAAGTTATATTTGTGCCTCCCCATTATTGCCTATGGGCATAACATAGAAATGGCAAAACAGTTTTGACGAAACAAAACAAAACTTGAAATGGAACAGTGTCCCGTCAAAACAAAATGCTGCTGTTTCGCACAGCCCTAGTCTCTATCCTTATTTTAATATTCAGCCTGTTTTGTTGTACAGATGTGCACACTATCTACAGGTTATTAATGGCAAATAAAGATGATTTCAGTAAAACGGTCTCTCTAAAATTGCAAAATATTCTCTTGTAAATTTGTTTTTGTTGTTCTTTCCAGGCTGTGCAAATAATTTGCAACAAATAAATTAGACAACACATTTTGCCTCTATTCATTCAGATGCAATTAATTACTGATGCAGATGGAAGGAGCTCCATTTCTGTAACAGCTAGAAGCTGATGGTGGTTGAGGTCATCTGTCTACATACTGCTTAGGAAAGGACAGCTGTACTGGCTAAATGATTGAAAATGGAAGGTCACTTAATATGAGAAGAGAGGCCAGGGGCAAAACCCGGTGGGGGGTGGGTCTGGTGGCATGGTCATACCCCCTTTCGGCTTTGTGGTACATGCAAAATGAGCTCTCTGAGCTCACTGGCATGTCAATGAAGCTCACACCTGAATTCCTCAGGTGCCATGAGTCTAAGCTAATCAGGTGATCCATAGGGGCTCTGGCCAAAGCTCCTGCTTTCACACAGATGGAGCTCAAATAATGAGTGCTGCCACTCATCCCCTTTTTTCTCCTGCAGTTCAGGAGAGGGGCTAGGGAGGAAGGGGAGGAAGATGACAGCAGCACTGCTCACCCTATGGGTTTCAGTGCCATGTGAAAGCAGGGGCTCTAGCCAGAATTGTATGGATCAGCTGGTGAGCTCAGAGCTCACAGTGCAATCAGAGTTCGAGCAGAAGCTGTGCTGACATACCAGTGAATTCAGATAGCTCACTGCACATACACTACACAGCTGAAGTGGAGGTTCTGCTATACTGTCTCATCCTGATATTGGAACTGCTCATGAGGCTGGGAATGGATCCAGCATCCCATTGAACTGGAGTGAGAGGGCTGTAGTATTGTTTGTAGCATAAAGAATATGGTCCATGTAATTTTCAGCATTGACATTCTGGTACTGTTCCCCAGCATTCATCCTAACTCCTTCTTGCTAGAAATCCTCCTGTCACTGATCATATTCTCTTCAATAATTCACAGAAAGCAAACACACAAGGGAGAGGAAAACAGTCAAAACATTTATTATTCAATACTTTATACAATATTTTTGCAAATATGTGCCTGTCTGTAAATGTAAACTTTGTAGCAATAGTATCTGAGCCAGCTTCTATTCCAGAGCAGACAAAAAACAGCTCGCAGGCCTTATCCAGCTTGCCAGATTTCATCTGGCCCAATTCACTGTATCTGACCTGCCCCTGGGCTGCCCCTGCTGTGCTCATAGTTTCATAGTTTCACAGTAGCTAGGGTCAGGAGGGACCTGAACAGATCATCTAGCCTGACCCCCTGCCCCAGGCAGGAATGAATGCTGGGTTCACAAGACCCCAGACAGGTGAT
>JAGPOW010003648.1:32962850-32976285 GCA_030014935.1 Caiman crocodilus
GTAGCTAGGGTCAGGAGGGACCTGAACAGATCATCTAGCCTGACCCCCTGCCCCAGGCAGGAATGAATGCTGGGTTCACAAGACCCCAGACAGGTGATTGTCCAACCTCCTCTTGAATATGCCCAAGGTAGGAGCGAGGACCACTTCCTTGGGAAGTTGGTTCCAGATTTTGGCCACCCTAACTGTAAAATATTGCCTTTTGATCTCTAACTTAAACCTATTCTCCATCAGCTTATTACCATTGTTCCTCGTCACCCCAGGTGGTGCTGGGGAGAAAAGAGCCTATTTGCTGTTGATCCCCCCCTGATGAGCTTGTAGGCACCCAACAGGTCCCCCCCTCAGTCTCCTCTTGCTGAGGCTGAACAGGTTCAGGTCCTTCAGTCTCTCCTCATAAGGCTTGTCCTGCTGCCCTCTCGCCACGTGGGTGGCCCTCCTCTGAACCCTCCCCAGGCTGGCTACATCCCTTTTGAAGTGCAGCACCCAGTACTGGATGCAGTACTCCAACTGCAGCCTGACCAAAGTCGCATAGAGGGGGAGTATCACCTCTCTGGGCTGGGTTGAGATGCACCTTTGGATGCATGACAAGGTATGGCTGGCCTTGCTGGCTGCAGTCTGGCATTGGCAGCTCATGTTCATCTTAGAGTCAATAATGACTCCGAGATCCCTTTCCGCCTCTGTGCTTTCAAGGAGGGAACTCCCCAGCCTGTATGTATGCTGTGGATTCCTTCTCCCACCATGCAGGTGCAGCACCCTGCATTTGTCTATGTTGAACCCCATCTTATTTTCATCTTCCCACTTTTGTAGTCTGCCTAAATCTAGTTGTAGCCTCTCTCTTCCTTCAAGTGTGTCCACCTCACCCTACATCTTAGTGTCATCAGCAAACTTGGACAGCGTGCTTTCCACCCCCTTGTCCAAGTCACTGATGAAAACGTTAAACTGTGCGGGCCCGAGGACCAATCCCTTGGGTACCCCACTGCTCACATCTTGCCAGGTTCAGTACAACCCGACCACCACTACTCTGTGGGTGCACCCCATCAGCCAATTTTTTACCCATCCAACTGTGCAGGCATCAATGCCACAGTCACCTAATTTATTGATGTGAATGGGGTAAGAGACAGTATCAAAGGCCTTCTTAAAGTCTAGAATGACTATGTCCACAGCGACACCATCATCCAAGGATTTAATTACTTGGTCGTAAAAGGCAATCGGGTTGATCTGGCAGGACCTGCCTTTGTGAACCCATGCTGATTGCCCCTGAGCATGATCTTCCTTTTTACACCCTGTGTGCTGGTGAAGCATCCTCTCCACTTGAAGTGGCCCCTTCCCCCGGCGAAGCTAGTTTAAAGCCCGCCATACAAGATCAGCCAACCTAGAGGAAAAGATATGTCTGCCATTAGGGGAGAGGTGAAGCCCATCCCACCCCAGCATGCCATCCTTACAAAAACATGGGTCATTGTCAAAAAACCCAAAGCCTGTCTCATGGCACCAGCTCTGAAGCTGCCGGTTAACCACATAAATGCAGGCCTTATGACGCCTACCCCATCCACTTATCAGGAGAATGGAGGAAAATACCACCTGAGCTCCTATCCTCATTTGGTGTCCCAAGGCCTTATAGTCCTCCATGATTTTATCCAGCTTGTCCTTGGATGCGTCATTTGTACCCACATGGACCACAGCCAATGGGTAGTAGTCAGAGGGCTTCATGATTTTAGGGATGGTCTCTGTGACATTGCGAATCCTCAGATTCAGATGGAACCAAGTCTTTGCCTTCAGGACAACCTGGCTGTGCAAGCGGAAAGGTAGGAAAGTGGCAGAGGAAGGGCAGTAGTGCTGGTGTACAGGAGCCAGGGAGTTGTGGTGGTGGACAGGGGCTGGGGAGTGATGATGGTGGCATAAGGGGGTGGGGAGGGGAGTGGAGTGGTGACAGTGCAGGTAAGAGCAAAGTGGCAGCTGTGTGGGAGCATGGAGCCTATACTGGTGCCTCGGGGCTGGGGTTGGAGTTAGTGGGGACACAAGATGGGGCAGGAGGAGTGCGGAGCCCAGACTGGCAGGGGTGCTGGGTCCTCCCAGCTCCGTTTTGCAGGGCTTACATGAGGTTCCTGGGTTTTTCACCTGAGCCTCATGCCTCTGGGGGGAGCCCCATGCGATGGAACTGACAGCCTGGCCCTGCTCACAGCTATGCGCAAGTCATGGAGAACAGCAGGGAGTTCCAGGTTATGGAACCAAACCATCTCTACCTCTCTTCCTGCTGCCTTGACTGAGCTCCATGACCTGTACCACTGGCTTCATTGGATTGGACTCTGCCTGGTGGTGCAGGGCTCAGGTATGTGAGACCTGCAAGATAGAACCAGCAGCCTGGCCATGTGCAGTCTTGAAGCTCACCAGTTCCACACGCCACTGGGGGGTTCCACCTGCTGCTGCTGATGGTAGCAGGGTCTGTGTGTAATGGAGGGAGTCCCACCCAAAATGCATACCCCACACCCAAAATCCCATCACATCCTCCATTCAACCTTCCCCTCTACACACCCCACAATCCCCCCTCATACCCACAGGCCCCCACAAATCCCATTCCCACCCATACTCACACATCCCCACAAACACTCCCCCGCAAACCCCCATACCCGCACATCCACATGTACCCCCACCCCTGACATCCACACACTCCCACAAACACATCCACAAATCCCATACTCCACCCACCCATACTCCCCCCTACAATATACAAGAGTAAGAGTTAATTTTAGCAATTATGAAATCACCTCTATATATACAATGCAAACACACACAAATTAAGATAAAATATTTTTTTAAATAAAATTAAAATATGTTATTGTAGATGTCTGATTTTTACTATATAATTTGGGGTTTTTTCTGGTTGCAAGATGGCAAACCCCCTTCCCAAAAGGAGTACTTCAGGTGGCAAAGGTCAGGGGTTAGGAGGCAGGACATCCAGTCCCAAGATGGCAACTGGGGGTGGGCACCTGTAAAGGGACAGAGCTACCCTTGCAGCCATCAACAGCTCACCAAAACTCATTAAGCAGCCCTCCAGCTGAAATAATTTCCCACTCCTGTTCTACTAGGTCCTTGCACTTTAAAAGTAGGAACAGGAAAGAGGACTTGATATGCAAGGTCCTGTGATATCTAGGATGTTCTTGAGCAGTTTTCTTTTTCAATGCCAAGGAGACTTGTTTTTAGGTCAGTTGTTGCTATTTCATTTGCAAATGATACCTGTATGTGCTTTAAACAAGTGTGAAAGACCATGATTTTATAACCAATCATGGCAATATTTCATGTTCTCTTTAAATGTACAGCTTCTTAAAGTTGCCATGAAGTGACTGAAAACATCAACTTGCTTTTGAAGAAAGGAGTAAGTTTCTTGCTGTGGAGATAGCTGGGAAAAAACAGACATCTAACCCAGGCCCACTTTAGAGAGAGCTGAGAATATATGGCTTTTTAATCTCATGATTTTAAAGCTGATGTTATGGTGACTGGGGTCCAACCCATGATGTTCTGAACATCTAGAATTGGCAATATGAATATAGTGATGGTTGTTTCCTAGGGCAGGGACAGAATGCTTAGTCCTGCAGGTAAAAATTGCATCTTGGTATCAGTTCTTAGTACCAGTCTGCCCTTCCTCCACTCCATACTCAGACTTGATAGCAACTTAAATAAACTATGAGCTTTATCAATCATATCTGCACTGTATGATTATTCACACACCAATCAACCAACTTCCAAAGCTGTTTCTTCAAGGGCACTGTCCTCATTATAAATGGATTCTCTGGGGACAAACTCCTTACATTCCAAAGTTTTAGTCATAAATCTGAAGTGGATGTTCCAGGATGCACAGTAATCATCCTCATCTGTGATAGTCTTGTTCATCCCACCTTATGTGGGGAATAGAAGATGAACCCAAGGGACTTTAATACACAGGATAATTCCACAGGCCATTTAGAGTATGAGGCATATGGCAATCAGTTGCTAATATATGATGTAAATGTTAAAGAAAAAAGTCTGAAAGAAGGAAACAGTACTGGATATAAACATTTTGATTTTTAAAAAGGAATTATAATATAAAAAAAACAAGGATTTGGTTTTGCCTGGAACCATCAGAAACACAGTTTTTCTTTTTCTTTCTTGCTCTGATACAAGATCTCTGTTTTGCTAGGCCACTGAGCCCATTAATTAAAATCTGATGAATGCTTTAAATTGTCTGCCAGAACAGCAACATTTTCATTGTGATTAGTTGAGGCTGACCACTATATATATAATCATTCAGATATCTAGTTTAATATATATATATATTAGGCCTGTGCAAAGCCGCTAGTGTTTGATTCAGATTTGGCCGATTCAGGGGGAAGTGATTCAATTCAATTATTCGAATTACTGTCCTGAATCAATTCAGCCGAATGTGATTCGCAGATTTGGCTACTGCCAAATTGGATGAATATCTGAATCAAACAGGTCCCATCCCCTGCCTGCTCTTCTCGGCCTGTCAATGGCTGCCCCACGTCCCAGCACTTAAAAAGACTCCTGCACTCACTGGCTCCTGCCAGGTGTGGGGGGGGTGCATCCCCACTGCCACATGCTGCGTGGGGGGGCTCTGCCACGAGCCCCCAGAGGCCCTGATGGCTGCTGCAGCAACCAGTGAGCGCGGGGCTTAATTTTTCTTTTCTTTTTAAAGTGCTGGGATGCTGGGGCCGGGCAGGGCAGCCATTGATGGAGTTGGGAGAGTAGGCAGAGGTTGGGGAGCACTCATAGGGACTGAGGGAGCAGGCAGCGGATGGGGCCTGGTGGGTGTCCCCCATGGTTCAGAAGGGTCCCCAAATCTCCAAATCTTTTCTGAATTGATTTGAAAGCTTGATTGGGACTCAGAGATTCAGCTGCCAAATCAAGCCAAATCTACAAATCCAATCAGCAACCGAAGCTTCATACAGCCCTTATATATATAATTCTCTCTCTCTATATATACATATGTATATAGATCTATAGATATATATTTAATTCAACATCTGAATTATTTTGTATCCTGAAAAATGATTAAATTCTGATCTGTCAAAGGGTCATTGGGGGATTTTCTGTTTGTCTGTTTTTGTTTTTAAACAAATTTAATTAAGTGCTTTACATTTTTTTGTGATGCTCTAATTAAATTTGATGCCTTCTGTAGTTTTTCTTTTTTGTTAGCCATCAACAGAACAACATTTATTTCCTGTTTATTTCAGCAATCAGTTTTTGAAGCAAAACATTTCTTGACATCATTGGATTTGCTGTCACAGAAAACTATGTACTGGTTATGGTACAATAGTGAAATCAATACACTTTCTCCCACCAGTAAGATTAAACAGATATGTACATGTTTGCAGGATTGGAGCCTAAGTTAGCACTGAATATATGGTATTACTTGGAGCTGAAATTCTCTTCCTCCTTTTTAAATTTGGAGGACATGTCCACACATGCAGGCATGTGCACTTGCAGCAACTGAAATGGAAGCGGTGCAAATTTGAGCTTGGACTTTTTGCCTCAGTGCACATGCTTGGACATGCACTTTGGTTTGGTGCACGTTGTGTCTCTTGGGGCAAAATAATGCTGCCTGGCTCCTCTTGGATCTGCAGCCAGGGGGTGCTAGAACCTAGGGCCAGCAGTGTAAAAAGCTGCCCTGTGCTGGCTCCATCAGTATGAAAAGCTGCCCTGGCAAGTAGCTCAGGGCTACTTGCTCTCAGGAGTTTCTGGGGCCCATCTAATTGGTACCTGGAGACACTACCCCTTGTGTAAACTGGACTGTTGAAGCAGCCCTGAGAGTTCCCTGCACCCTCTACTGACTACAACACCTGGCAGTGGGGGCTGCTGCCTATCTGTGACCTGCTGCGCACCTGCCAGACCCAGATGGGGACTGCACAGCTAGCAGAGTCATGCCCCTTTGGGCCAGCTGCCAGTGAGCTGTGGTTGCAGAGTTAGCCTTTGTGCAGCACTACTGCCATGTGTACTCCTTCCCAGCCATCTGGGCAGCTATTGCCAGGAAGATGTTCCCAGCATGGTGGCCCACAATGAACTGTGGAAGCATGTCCTCCTGGCTTCAATTGGCTAGGAAGTCAGCCATCTCCAGCTAGGTCCAAGGTGCCAGCTCTGAGCAGGCTCCTCTGCCTGGGTCCTGCCACTTGCCTCCCTAGCTGGAATTCTGGTGTTCCTTATTTGAAAACTGGAAAAAAAATACAAATCCCTACGAAAAAAATTCCAAAATCACTCTGTAAAATACCCTGAAATCTATGTTCCTCCACAATTAAAACAAAAGACCACTATATTTGACGAGAGAGTGAGACAGAAACAGAGAGAGACAGCAATCAGTTGGGCAATATTTTATTGATATATCTACAGCATTAAAGCATATTGGAAGCCTACCGGTGTCTCTACCATCATAATATAATGAATTCTAAATACCTATGTGTTTGCTGTTTGCCTTTGGTTTTCTTACCACAGAGCATTTAGAGCTCCCCCAACCCCTTCATTAACCAGGATGTGGGGACAGCTGCTCCTGCAGCCAAAGTTCTGCCAGCATGTCTCATCCTGTCTAGCAGCTGGGCACACAGGGTATGTGCTGGGGGGGATGTGGGATTTGTAGAAGGGGGGGTGGGAGGATGTTGGTGGCTCTGGAGGGATGGGGGCCATTGGGTGTGCGGGTGGGTCGTGAGGGGCCTGTTCAGGAGGGGTGGGTCCCCTGCCTCCCCAGAGGGTGCAACCTCCCCACACAGCTCATGGACTGCCCCTCCACAGGGGCTACTACCCCTCCCCCCCTTTAGGGCCCAAGTGCCCCACCCCAGCTTGCTCCTCCAGCCCCCCAGACTGCTGCCCTGCCCATTCCCCACCTGCTCCCCAGACCCTCCCGATGGCTGTCCCACTAGGCTCCATCCCCTGCTTGCATCCCCAGACCCCACAACCGCTGCCCCACATGGTCCCAACTTTCCAGTACCTAAAAAAAAAAAAAAAAAGCCCCACACTTACCAGAAGTAGCAGCAGCTTTAGGAGTCACTGGGGCCTCCTGGTAAAGCACCCCCACACAACATGAGACAGCAGGGACCTACCCTGGCCTCCTGGTACCCGCACTGTTACTGCCCCATTGAGTGGGTGCGGGCTGGGTCGGCAGGGCACCACACAGCTCCATGCACTGTCAGGAAGCTGGGGCTGCTGCAGCTGTAACCTGGAGCCTGGCACCACTCAGCTTGAGTGGCCCCAGCTGCCTGACAGAACGCAGAGCCGCATGACATCTTGGCAAACCTGGCTGCACCCGTGAGATGGGGCAGTGGCAGTGCAGGTACCAGGCAGCAAGGGCTGATCTCTGCTACCTGCCCCTGCCCCGTGCTGTGGTTGGGGGCTCTGCCAGGAGGCTCCAGTGACCCTGATGGCAGCAGCTACTGCTGGTGAGCACGGGGCTTTTTTTGTTTTTGGGGGTTTTTTTAATTGCTAGGAAGCTGGGGTTGGGTGGGGCAGCAATGGGGGCGCTCAGGGGGGCAGGTGGGATGGAGCCAGGCTGGGAAGTGATCAGGTGTCTTGGGGGGAGGTGGGGGATGATGCCGGGTGCAGCAGCAGTGAGGAGGCTCAGGGGCAGGCGTGGGATGGGGCTGGATGAAGCAATGATCAGAGGTGCTTCGAGTGGGTTGGGGATTGGTCCGGAAGGGTTCCCCCCCATGGTCCCCTGCCCCCTCCTCCAGCCCCACTCCCACACCTTACTTAACAGCACAGAGCCTGCATCCAGCTCCCTGCAGCTGGCATGCCACTTACCCTGCACAGGCAGGCAGTGTGCTTCAGCACTGGGACAAGGACCAGCCATAGAGACACTCTGGCTGGCTACCAGAGCTTCTCTGTGGAGGACCTGAGCCTCTGGTTGCCACAGGGCATGGTAGTGGACTGTGCCCTGCCCCACTTTTTTTGCCTGGGGTATTTTTTGAACCCTGGATATCCAGAGATCTAATTTTGCCCCCATACTGTTCCTGTATGTACCACTGGCTTTCAAAGGGCTTTAAGATGCTGCAAAGGGCATGTGAGTGCTTGTCTGGATGTGCCCAGAAAGTTTAAAAACCTCTCAATAAGTAATTTGTTAAATCCATAATGCCAAGAAACCCAAAATGGTCTATTTTAAATGGAGTAATAGTTGGAAAGGAAATTCATTTTCTGAATGAAGTAGTGGTTGGGAGGATAATTAAAATTATGAAAAAAATGCTTATTTTTTCAGATCAAATTTATGCAAAATTTATTATGTCGTCTTTTGTCTGACTTTAGCAAAGAATTCCCACTTAATTATGATGATTTCTGTGATCATTTTGAAAAGTATTGTCTTCATTTGCAACTTGTTAAATTGACTTTTAATAAGGCAGTGTAGATGTGCAAGGTAATGGCTTGAGACGTAGGCAAAAATGTGAATTTATTTATAATTAGAGATAATGTTCAGCCATGTAAAAGAAGAGTTTATTTAAATACATAGGCACAAAGGGTAAAAACAGACTTGTATTTCTTCCCAGGGAAAGCCTGTTTTCCTGGGATCCTACAGATGTACTAAACCCATTGTCCCACTTCAAGTACCTACAAAGTATGCAAAATAAAATATGCTAACACTTTCTCCTTCCTCTTCCTCGCCTCCCGCTGCACAATGCTGTGTAGTCAGGTTAATTGCCAGAGAGATGATATAAGATCACGGGAAAATAAGGCTGGACGGGACCTTGGAAGTCACCTAGTCCAGCTCCTTGCTCAAGACAGGTTCATCCCTGACTAGACCATTCCAAGCAAGTGTCCATGTAACTTGCTCTTGAAAACTTCCGAACATGGAGATTCCACAATTTCTTTAGGTACCATATTCTAATGCTTGACTTCCTTCCTAGTCAAAAAGTTCCTCCTAATCTCCAACATAAATTTCCCTTGCTGAAGCTTGAGGCCACTGCTCTTTCTCCTGTCCCCTGTACCCACAGAGGAAAAAAATGATCACCATACTTTCCAATTGCCCTTTGGGTATTTGAAGGTTGTTATCAAATCCCACCCCCCCAAGTCTTCTCTTATCCAGACTATGTAATAGGCCTGTGCAAAGGGGCTGATATTTGCTTCGGATTTGACTGATTCAGGGGACAGCGATTACGTTCAGCAATTTGAATCACTGTCCCAAATCAATTTGGCCAAATCTGATTCGTTTATTTGGCTGCTGCTGAATAGCCAAATCAAACAGGCCCCATCCCCTGCCTGCGCTCCTAGTTTCATCAATGGCTGCCCTGCCTGGCCCCAGTAACCCGGCTTTAAAAAAAAAAAGGCCCTGCACTCACTGGCAGGGGTTGGGGGTGTGAGGTGTGGGGTGATGCCTGCTGCCTCCGACAGCCCCAAGCTGCACTGAGGAGGCTCTGCAATGAGCCCCCAGAAACCCCAATGGCCAGTGCCACTGCTGCAGCCATGCAGGGCTCTTTTTTTTTAAAGAGCTGGGATGCTGGGGTTGGGCAGGGCAGCCGTTGATGGGGCTGGGAGAGTGGGCAGGGGGTTTTCAGGGGGGCTGGGGAAGGAAGGCAGGGGATGGGGCCTTGCAAGGGTACAGCCATGGTCCTTTCCCCCCTTCTCCAGCCCCCCCTCCCCCCCACTTACTGGCACAGAGCCTGGGTCCAGCTTCCTGCAGTGGCAAGTGGGGATTGTCCGAATCTCTGAATATTTTCTGAATTGATTCAGAGGCTTCAAATTGATTCAGACCTTTTTATTGGTCTCCTGATTCAATCTGGATTCAGAGATTCAGCTACTGAATTGGGCTGAATCTCCTCCAAATCGAATCAGCACCAGAAGCTTCGCACAGCCCTACTACATAACCCTGTTTCTTTCAGCCTTTCTTCCTAAGCTATGTTTCTGAAACCTCTAATACTTTTTGTTGCTCTGTGCTGGACTCTTTCTAAAATAGCCACACCCTTCTTGAAGTGTGAGGCCCAAAGCTGGACACAGTACTCTTACTGGTGCTGAGTAGAATGGAAGAATTGCTTCCCTTGATTTGCAAGTGAAATTCCTGCTGATACATCCCAGGATGCTGTTGGCTTTTTGGCAACAAGATCAAGTTATTGGCTTATATTTCATTTATGGCCTGCCCCCACGTCCTTCTCTGCAGTACTAGTCAGTCATTCCCAGGCTGTATTTATGCATGCAATTATGCCAACCCAGGTGCAGGACTTCACGTTAGTTCTTGTTTAATCTCATCAGATTAATTTTTCCAGTCTATCCAGGTCCACAGATTTGCTAAAGATGTACTCAGTCCCATCATGCAAATAAATAATGAAGATATCAAACAGCACCTGCCCCTGGACAGACCCCTAGAAAACCCCACATGATACCGCCTCGCAACTGGATATTTAGCCATTCATGACTGCTTGTTGAGTATGATGATCCAATAATTTATGTATCAACCTTACAGTACCTGCATGTAATCTGTATTTTCATAGCTGGTCAATGAGCATGTTGTGTTGAAAGGATGTCAAAAATGTGTAAAAGGCTGTGTGACTTCTTTTGTGTTCCAGAGTTTGACTTGGATCAATCAGAATTGCTTCCCATGAGTCATCTATTTATACCAAAAGGGGCAAAAATCTTTTCCCTTCTGAAGGCTATTCTGCACCATTCTTTTCCAGTGGTGCAAATCAGGTTTAAAGGTGTCTTAACTAGATTTCTGCTCATACTAGGGTTGTGATCTGGGGTGTGATGCTGCTTTATAGTAATCTCTCATTAGTGTAATGGCCTGTTGGGGGCTTTTCTATGTGGAACAAGTCAAAGCTAACTTGAGGCTGCTCTAATTTGCATCAGAGGAAGAAGTGGGGTAGAAACATAATATGTGCCACATTTACCCCTGTCTGTGATGCTCATGCTCCTGTCCTGCTGCAGTTGAAAGTCTAACCTTGTATCCTGTGTTTTCATCCTGCAGCAATGGGCCTTCTTTTTATTTACTTAATGGCTACGTGTCCTGGAACCATAATAAAGAACAAAAATTCTGCAGTGTTGCATCACTAACATGCAGCTCCTGCCATATTAAGATATCTGACAAATGACAGTTTGGGCTTTTACAATAAAGTATTTGTTTATTTTTTTCTTTTGGTATTTTGGAAAGCTCTCAAAACCCCAGGTGAGCACCTTGCTAAAAGACAATGCATTTAGTAGATCCATTTATTACCAGTTTTTCACATACAAGATTTTCTACCAGTTCAATCTACTTTATGCCATCTCATTTTCCTTTTTAATTTAGCGAATTAAGCAAATTGCTGTTGCATTTCTCCTCCACTGGCTCCTAGTAGTTTGCTTTCATTGATTTGTCTGGTCAACTTAAACATTAAATTATTTCTAAAAATTCTATGTTCTCCATTCCTACAAGTATGTAGGTGCCAAATAATAACTAAGTAATATATATATTAAGCCATTAGTATAAAATATATATAAAGAAGTAGATTAAAACTCACTAGCCAGTAAATTATAGTAACTACATTTATAGCCTCTGAGGCCTATATAGACACAAGGGGTATAAGTGAAATGCTTGCATATTTTTCACATAGCCATTGATTTTGCACACAATTATGCATATGTTTCACCTATATCACAAGTACAATGCAGATACTATTGAGAGTGAAAAATGTGCAGGACCAAAGCTTTAGATTGTATAAGTGCTTCTTAGCAAAGATCAGTTCTTTGATACTTTTTTTGAACACTTTGCTTGGGGCCTGTGGTCTTAATGAGAATACAGATAATAAACTGATCAGGTAAAATGTGTTGTTTTTTTTAAATGCCACGTTTCCCCTTCTCCTCTCTTCCTGGAGGAAAAAGAAAATATTATGACCATAGGAAAGTAGGGCTGCAAGAGACCTCCTAAGTTCATTTAGTCTAGACCCCTGCTCAAGGCAGGATCATCCCTGACTAAAATATCACAGCCAAATGTCTATCTAAACTGCTCTTGAAGATTTCCAGGGATGGGGATCCCACAACCTCCTTAAGTAGCCTATTCCAGTGTTTAACTACCCTCATGGTGAAAGATTTCTTCTTAATCTCCACCCTAAATTTCCTCCACTGCAGTTTGAGGCCATGGCTCCTAGTTCTGTCCCCTACAGCCAGAGAATGGAGATGTGTCAGTTCCTCTGCTAGATTTTGACAATGGAAATGTCACTGATGTGATTCTCACCTCTGCTCTAGTATTATCAGGGGTGGATTAATGCTTGGGCCCAGGGGGTCTGGGCCCAGGGGCCCTGCCAATCAGGGGCACCAGGGCCAGCACAGTTCAGGTAGGCATCCAGAGCAGGCAGTGTGCTCCTCCTTCCCTTTGGCCGGGCCAGGGCCAGAGGCTAAGGGGAAATACGGGGCTCTGTGCAGATGGTGGCAGCTTCCTGGGACCATCTGTTGCCAGGAGGCCCATGGGTGGCTCTGCCCCCACTTCTGCTCTCCCCCATCTGTAGGTGGCCACCACCACCACCACCTCTGGGACAGGATAGGGTGGACAGCCCTGCCCAATGAGGATGGCAAAAGGGTGGGCTGGCAGCCAGGAGCAGTGTGGAGCCTGTGGCCTCCCCCACCATTGCCATGGCCTGTCCTGCAGTCCTGGGGAACCACAGCCCTGCTGCAAGACACCTGCTACGCAGAGAAGCTGGGTTGAGTTGGGGCCGGGGCTGGGGCGAGTGCTGGAGCTGCCTTCACCTCAGCGATGCTTGCACCCCCTGGCTTGCCCTGGACATCCAGAGGAGGCCAGGTGGGCCTAGTTGCAGCCCCCTGGTGGGAGCAGAGGGAACCTGCCCTCATCTGGTGGGGGGCTCCCAATATTCTGTTCGCCCAGAGCCCCAATAAATCTTAATCCACCACTGGGCATTATACAACTTCAAAAACACTGGGCTGGTGAAAGTACTAATGCTCTGAAAGGATTAAGATAATATTACCCAGGTTAGGATTCCCTTAACACATGATCTATAGAACAAGAACAAATCTGTCTTCAAAGGATCCCCTGGCAACACCTATTTTATTTGGAGTACTGGAGTCAAAATGAGGGCTGAGGGAGCATGTGAGTAAGGCTATATTATACACAATCACAAACATTCTGGACAGGAGACTGGGAAGATTGTTGTAACTTGGACAGGTCCTCAAGCCTGCCTCAGTTATGTTAGGGGATGCAGAGCAGAAGGACACAATGATGGCTTGAAGCCCACTTAATCCCTCTGATCTTCTGGTTTGCAAGTTCAGTGAGTAGTCTCTTAGAGGTACAGCACTGAATCTTTTCCCAGCATTTTTTTGAAAGCTGTTTTCAGTGCTTGGAAGGCCTGAATGGCAATGTTACAGGAGTCTCATAGTATCATATCATAGTATTTAGGGCCAGAAGGGGCCTAGAGCAGGCCATCTAGTCTGACCCCCCGCCAATGGCAGGAACGAGTGCCAGGGTCACAGGACCCCAACCAAGTACCTATCTAATCTA
>JAGPOW010003648.1:32976385-32992761 GCA_030014935.1 Caiman crocodilus
CAGTTTCTGACCCACTCAACCGTGTAGGGGTCAATGCCACAGCTCCCCATCTTTTTAATGAGGATGGGGTGGGAGACGGTGTCAAACGCCTTCCTGAAGTCTGAAAAGATTATGTCAACAGGGACGCCTGCAACCATGGATTTGGTCAGCTGGTCATAGAAGGCGATCTGGTTGGTCTGACAGGAGTCTAAATCAGAGTGGCAATTTTTCCAGCTATGAATTGCTGGGGAAGGAAGATATGGATCTTAATCTCTGCTGTTTAGCAGAACAGTCAGTTAGAAAAGCCATTTCACAATAGGCCCGTACATGTCTCCTGGAATCATGCATGAGGTCCCATAACGGTGACCTTTCTCTTTGTGTCTCACAATGCTGATGGAACTTTCCACATTTTGAAAGGCAGATGCCACTGTATTTTGATAGAGTAATCACGTATATTTCTCTGCCCCTACTTCATGCATGCAAGGCCAGTTATATCAACCAAAGGGAGGCGTCTTTCCCTTGATAACTGGCCTGGCCTAATAGCTCTTTTTATAAATGTGTTTGCATGGAAAGAGAAAAGGATCCTTTTCTTATTGGTTGTTAATAAAAAATTAAGTAATTAGTATTATTTTCAGCTGCTGTTAATTTCCTGATGTTTTTATGAAGCTAGAGTTTACCTTTAACATATAATCTAACTTTTTCACAGAGATCTTCCACTTTGCTGGCCATGAGATAGCTGCATGAATGTAATCCACTTTTTTGTGATATTGATGTGGGTGGGATAGCAGAATAAAGAAAATAAATATGTTTTGTCTCTTTTATTTGATATATTATGTTTTTGGGAATAGCTAGACAAGGTTCCTTGAGTAAATCTGATATCTTTTATTAGACAATTAATTATTTTTATTAATTGATTATTAATTAATTATTAACTGTTTTCCAACTATTTGGGTTGGTCTAATAAAAAATATCAGATTCACCCAAGGAACTTTGTCTGCCTATGTCCTTAGACCAACACAGCTTCTACCTACACCCCTGTGTTTGGGAATATGTGTTTTAAGAGATGTAATTACCTTAACTCCATATTAACAGTTCAGCTACAGTGTTCTCCATTTGTACCAGCTCATTTTTCACACTGCAGGAAGCACATTCATACATATGCTACTTTCATAGACATCAGCATTTCTCTATATCAAATAAAAATGTGGAATAAATCACAGTAGTAACATGAGAGAGAATTGTATTTAATAGAACGCAGTCCTGTATTTTGTATTGGAAGCAGCATTTCTGAATACTCTTGTGGTGTATGCACCAGAAATTAACTTTCTTGAAAATAATTATAGCAAATAATACAAAAATGTTATTCCTATTCCTACATATGTCTGGATATTTGAAGGATTTTGCATGGTATTTTCTATAGGAAGCTCTGTTACTGATATTGCTTTAAAACTACAATTCCATACCAGAATTATTGGATTATTTTGTGTCACTGTATAATGGGGTACAAGGAAATGCAATTGTATATAATAAGAATACTTGGGAAGTACTGGTGGTACTAAAATCTTTAAATGTTGTAAACTGAGACTGCTGTTATTTGCTAGGCCCATTTCTTGTTGAATTTTGTTGCATGGGGTTAATAGGAACCCCTTCCATCTTTATCCTTTTTCTCTTCACCCTTCTATTAATGCATCAGAAGTTGAGATATTCCTTACTTCTATGCCCTCTGCCAAAGGTTAACATTGCAAATGAGTGTAGGAATGGAATAGGCATTTTGAAGAGAGAAAAGAAGAGGTGGATGAAATCCTGGCTCAATAAAGTCAATGGGAGCTTTGCCATTAACTTTATTGTAGCCAGTTTTACCCTTCAGGTTTAAGTCTTTGCCTACCAAGCAGATTCCTTGCCTGTACTATACACTGAACATCTGTTCCTAAGGCAAATGCATCCAATTACACCTAACCATATATTTGGGGGCGGGGAGGGGTTGTTTCAAAGATCATGAACCTTATTGAAGCCCTCTCTTTAAAATAGAGAATAATTTTCTTTTAATCAATGGGCAATTTAAATTTTCTTTCATCCTGTATTTGCTATTTTAATTACTACTTTATATTTTGCCCGGTGTTAGGTAGGGAGCATCTACAACAAAGGAAAAGAATAATATTTCTCCTTCCCACTCCCCAGAAATCTAAGTACAACGTGACTTGAGAGATATGGGGGAGAAGAATGTATACAGATGCTGTCATTCACTAGCTGTCTAATCTAAAACCAAAAATGAAATCTACTCATTGCCACATTCAAGATGAAAATCAAGCATACAAAATACATTGATCAAAGCATAGCACCTCTTCAGTGTATTGTACTGTTCTTTAAAAAGAGAAAACAAGCTATGTTAATGTATTCATTAACCAAAACATTAATTAAAAAAGGAAATGTTAATGAGAATTGAACTGACAACAGTCTAGGAAGCAGGATGTTATAAAAGACTCACTATTCTGCTGACAGAAACATAAATGATGATGGGGGGGACGAGAGAGGGGAGGAGGAATCTTCTTGAAGGAATTCAAAATGTCACAACAGGCAACAAAATGGTAAATATCATTATCTGTGACTTGATTTTTTTTCCTTTATTTTTTAATTTTTTTAAACTACCTACCATAAAAAATATACAAGTAATATGAATGATGTATTCTAGAGAGATTCCCAGATAAGGCTTAAAATCTGTCAAATGAAATATAGTTGACTAATTGGATTAATGCATGCATTTACTTTAGTTGTTTGTTTTTAAAACATGAATTCTGCAGTCTCATACAGGCCAAATTCTCTTTGAATTCAGCTGCTGTTGATTCAGTTTTGATCCTCCAATATACTGAAGTCCAAATGAAAATGAGTCTTCTGTTCTAATTATAGTGTTTAAGGTATCACTGACCTCTGTATAGTTTGCCAGGATAAGCATTCACAGATGTCCAAGTACAGAACAGAAAAGATGAGTGCATTAGCAGGAAGGGAAGGGAAGGGAGGCAGACGGGGCCATTCACACTGCCACTGTGAAAGGAAGAACAGCCCCTTGCAGCTCAGGGCCCTAGGCATGTGCTTATGCATTAATCCAGCCCTGTTGGCAGGATTCTGTGGACAATATTGTATAGTGTATGTTTGCACAACATTTGTTTTCACCTACAGCAGTGGTGGGCAATTATTTCAGGCAGAGGACTGCTTACTGAGTTTTGGCAAGCCATTGGGGCCGCATGACAGGTAGTCAGGGGCAGATAAATATTAATTTTCTAACTTTTTTAGGGGCTGTGCGGGCCGGATAAAATGGCCTGGTGGGCCGCATCTGGCCCATGGACCGCATTTTGCCCCCTCCTGACCTAGAGCCTTTCATTGTCTTTATGATTAAGTACAGACATTTAAGAATCCTGAGGCACAAGTGCTTTAACTATAGCACTTTACTCAAAGTGCTCTAGATTAGGTCAGGGCAGAACTGAACATACTTGTGCCATTTGATGTAGGAGGAGAGGGGACTTGAAGCCTACCTGCACAGGCTGCAGTCAACAGCCTGGGAATCAACAGCCTGCAGGAGCAGCCAAGTGGCTGGCCACCCCTGAACATCCAGGGTCAGGGTAGCTATGGAGACAGAAACATCAGATGCTGTCACTGAACAGCCCAGGTGAGGGTGGGGGAGAAGGAAGGGCTGGTCCAGTGCCCAGGCAGAACACAGGAGCTCTGCCCAAGGCTAGAGTGCAGCCTTACACAATGCTGCCTGGGATGGCAATGATCATGCTTTAAGTTAACCCTTGATAAAATCTGTCACAGATATTCAATAAAGCACTCTAAAAGAATGATTTATCTAATATCTCATCCATCAAGGGTTAATTTAGAGCACAATCCAATGTTTTTAAAACATTCTAAGAGCCATAGATGTCTGTTTGGTTATAGCTTTAGAGCACTTTCAGTCTTCTTCCTTCTTGTGTCCTTCTGATAAGGTATTTTGCAGAAATTGCAGCTTTGTTGGAATGTGACATGGCTACACTGTGAGCGCTTCTGCTGTGGCCTTGAATTTATGATCTCTGGGTTGCTATTCATGTACCCTAGCACCTGTACTACCCAAGGCCTTTCTGCCTGCTTAAAGTGAGACAGATATAAGGTCTGTACCTAGCTTAGATAGTATACAGTCAGATTCTTTCCCTCTATTCCAGTGGCTTTGTGCCTCTCAGGCAATGCAAAATTGCTGAAATCTGGCCCCACCTAATCATGCTGATTGTTGTTGGGTAATGTGAGCTTGTGTGGCCAATTCCTTTGCTACCTGTCTTTCTCCTACACCTTGGTGGAGGGGAATGGATAGCTTATTCTAGTGCTGTTCCATTTCTTAACTGGCATATAGGCTCTTTGGCTAGGGACAGACATTCAAAAAGCCTGAGTCTGAATTAATTCAGTCTTTGCAGGTTAATTTAACCTTCCTAGGTTGAACCACTTTCCAACTGAACAGACATTCTCTCTGGACTGAGGAAATATAGGCACATGCCTGCAGTGGCTCAGGCTAGAAGACTGGGACCACTAGAGCATCCTTCCCTTCCCTTTCAGTGGGGCATGGCCAGACCCCAGCAGGATGCTTTGATTAGGGAGGGGTCCCCTCTCACCCTTTCCCCAGCAGCCCAGGAAGGAATTGATAACAGTATTTATCACCCCATTAAGAAAACAAAGGGACATTAGAAGCTACTGTTGATTCTCCCTTTGTCCAGCCACAGTACTCCCAACATGTGGTCTGCTAGTTAATGCTGTAATCTGTATGGCAGAGGGGGAGGGAGGGATGGGGGGGAGAGTAGGCAGATGCCTGCAGTCTCTGCTGGAGCTCTGGCCAGGGAACAGAGGGGAGGGGCCAGCCCTGCTGTGGAACAGATTCCCACCCATCCCAGAAAGTGTGCTGGGATGCTGGGGGTGTCTGGTTTAACTTAAACCAGCAAAGGGTCTGGGACAGACATTGCATAAGCCAGTTTAAGCCAAATCAATTCAGTCTGATACTACATACAACCAGGTTTATCTCAAACCGGTTTCAGCCATTTTCAAACTGGTTTATGTGCACTGAATATCTGTTCTGTTGCAGGCTTAAACCAGTCTTTGATAACTTAAACTAGTTGATGGGTAATGTCTGTCCCTAGCCTTAGGCATAAATTACAGCAGCCTGATGGCTGAGGGCAGTTTTATTACCAGGTATCACACTTTCTTTTTTAGGTGGTTTACGTGTACATGTTTCTTTAGTAAGGCCTACTTTACTTAATGTTTTTAGGAAAGTCTTTATGCAAGGCTTATTAATTGTTTTATTCCCTGGCTGCCTTTATCCCTCCTTTTTTGAAGAAATAAATCTGAGGCACGGACTTTTTGGGAAAGAGGATGATAAATGACTAAATTCTCTTAAATTTCTGATAATCTGAATATTGACTTTGTGTTAAAGCATATTAACTTTTGTAGGAGTTACATGAATATGAAGTTTGTTATACATCAAAAAGGAATAGGAAGGATAGGAAAAAGAGAGCGTTTAGTTCAAAGAATTTGTCACAGAAGCCTTAAATAGCAGTAAATACCATACCTCTTTCAACAGAATCATTATACACCACATAGTAACAAGAAAGTGTGAAATGACATTGGTTTTCATGTTGGATCCTTTCAGTTCTGCTGTTTCTCCTAAATGATGCAAAGCTAAATCAGCTTTTCTGCCAGTCACCTGTCCATAACAACTTTCGCTGTAACACTCCTTTGGCAGCTAGCTTAAAAGAAAAGAAAATGCACTGAACAGGATTGAGTTTAGTAGGAAATTAATTTGGAGTGTTTCTTCAGCAGTAATAGCATTGACATTTTAAGTTCTCTTCTGCATATTGTTTTTCTTACAGACCTAATCATTCTGCCATCTCATGAGAATGTTTTTAATAGATATATCATTTGTGGAAGAAATTTAGAAGCTAAATTAAAACATTTCTTCTTAATTGTTATTGATTTAAAGCAGTTCTTTATAGCGTTAGTTAAGAGTTTTTGTAATGTAGTGATTACCATTTAAACTTTATGCTACTTACCTTCCACATTTTCATGAAACAATAGGGACACTATCTAGTGACAAAAATAATATTTATAAATTCCCATGGCTTTGAATACAAGGTGGTGTACTGAAGTGCATGAAATGTCTGCTTATGTTTTAAGGGCAGGTAACTAATCCAGATAGATCTTCATTTTGTTAACTGGATTTGTAACCATAATAAATTTTGACTATGGAATTCAAAGGAAATGTTTTTATTTAAAGTACTTTCATTGTGTGTGCCTTTTAAAAGGTTACTTAACATGCTGGCTTTGCAGGGGAATATGTTCCCTGAGGAGCATCTCAGCCAGGCCCCCTAAAACAAAGTTCACTCTTTTAAATAATGCTAAGAGGGGAACCCTTTCTGCTGTGCCCCAGTCTGCAGGCAGTCTGCCCCTCCTTGTAGCAAACTACTCCTTTCATGGTTTGCATACTCTTTTGAGAGCTTTTAAAGCTTCCAGTGGGATACTGTTTACCCAAATATTCCACAGTAAGGCTTTCTTAACATGGCTGATTTTTCCTTCTTAAAGAGCCAGACCACCCTGTTAGAGTGCCCCAGTCTTGCAAGAAGTATTTGAATAACTTAAGCACTGACTAATGTTATTCACTTGTGTTTGTACTTAAGTAATACTCTTTATTAACGCAAACGATCATGTTTTGCGCAGTGGTTACAACAATCTAGAATAGAGGTATCAAATTCACCCTTCCTTATATGCCAGATCTAGTCTTACCCAGGCTCCTTGCAGTAGGGCTGTGCAAAGTGAGCCCTATTTGATTCAGATTCAGCCCAAATCAGGGACAGTGATTCAATCCATTGATTTAGATCACTGTCCCTGGTTTGATTCGACTGAATCTGAAGATTCGATGCTGATTTGGACAATTTGGACACAGGCACAGCTTTATAAGTTTTTTTTTAATATCTTGAGGTAGCAGGCACGGCTCCTGATTGCTGCAGTGCTGGGGTGCATGGAGCATTCCACAGGAGCATGGGGGGTCTCTCCAGTGCACTCAGCAGCAAAACCAGAAGTGGACCAGAAGTACTTACGGTCCTCTGCCAGGAAGCGCACTGGGGGAGGGCCTCCCTGCCCCCCGCAGGCTGGGTGATTAGCCACGGGGAGAACCCAGGTCCTCCCCCCAGACCCAGGAGGCACCAGTCACTGAGCTGGGTGAACATGGGGGGGGAGGGGAGGCCTGTGCACTCTCTGGACCAGGAAGTGGACTGGAAGTGTTTCTAGTCCACTTCCAGGTCTGCTGCCGAGGACACGGGGGAGCCCCCTGTGCTTCTGTGGGACACTGCATCTGCCCCAGCACCATAGCGTTCAGAGCCACTGCTACCTAGAGGCATGTAGAAAAAACATTTAAAGCTGTATCTACATCTGAATCTCTCTGAATCAATTTGGAGAGTTCTGAATCAATTCAGAGAGATTAAAGGGTCCTCTGATTCAATTCAGATTCAGAGATTTGACCACCGAATAAGGCCGAATCGGGGACCGAAACTTCGCACAGCGCTACCTTGCAGACCATATTCAGACACAATAGAGAGGCAAGCAGTGGTGGCAGCAGAGGGTGCAGGGGTTAACACATCTGCTACTCACCTCTGTAGTCCATACACACCCCCAACAGGGCTCTGTACCCCAGAGTTGACCTCACCCCTGATCACCCTGCCCACAAATTCTTGGCTTCTTTAAGAGCTGCACAAGTCAGATGACACAACTCTGAGGGCCCTGAAGGCCATATATGTGACACCTCTGATCTAGAAGATTATTGCAAGGGGTTTTCACAAATCCTATTATGATGTCTACTGACATTTCATTTATATGTTAAGGAACGATTTTCTTTGCTAACATGAATGTTACCATTCTGTGGTTAGTTCATTTTATCCTATAGTTTCCCATCGCACTTGTTGAATCTTGTTGTTCTTTTATATTTGCCATTAGCTTCTTCCATCAATGCTGTCTTATTATTCCTCTAAAACCATAACATAATTCAAAACAGTGCATTTCATTGGGCAGAATAACTGACACAAAACAAGCTAATTATATAAAGAAGACACAATCTGATGTTTTGTGTTTTTTGTGTTGGTTTTATGAAAATTAATACTTTTTAAGTTAAAATGGTGTTTATATTTGTCTCAGACAAACCAAATATCTGTTTATGTTGCTAGTTTTAGTGTTAACAATTCAACATCAGAAGGAAGATATTCTGTGTCACCATCAGTTATGGAAGTAATGTCATTTACTCCTTTCCTTCAAATGATTCTACACGCAAACATGACATTGATTAAAAGGAAAACATTCCCCACAACTAGTAAATGAGTCTATGACTGAGGTAATCTGCTACAAAGTTAAGATATTGGGCATGGACTCACATAATAATTGGACCATTCCAAAACTGTCACTGATTGGGGACCAGTTCACAACTGTTGAGGGACATGGTATGACACACTTAGCAATTGAATCATACCCAAATGTCATTTTCTGGGAACTGGTTCATAATTGTGTGAAGTGCTATGGCTCCGATGCTGGGAGATAGGAGTGAGCACCCATCCCAGCATGTGCCACAGTGGGTGAGTGGAGTGGGGAGTGATTATACCCAAGGTTTGGGTGTCTGGGGCGGGGGGTGGCCTGTGACTCAGAGGTATTTTCACTTTTCTGTTTTCCATTCTCTCCTAAACATGAGTTCAGTAAACTTCATTACCCTGCAAATAACTATAACCTACAGAGTGCTTGCCTGAGTTGTTATGCTTGGACCTATTCTTTTTAGTTCCCAGGGGGGCATGATGACAGGCTGTGGTTGAGTAAGAACTGAGAATAAAGCTGATTGTTAGAAAGGGATGGAAGCTTTTATGAATAAGGAGTGCAGGGCTGCACATTGATTTAAAAAGTGCCAACAAGAGGGGAAGAAAGGGAGCGCTAGAGGTCTGGGTGTGTGTCAAAGCAGCCAGCAGTATGTGTTTGAGAGGGGGTGAGGAACAATGAAGTGTGGGATGCCCAGAGGACCAACCAGACTTATGTAATAGAACACAGTGAGCAGTTCAAAATACTACTTGATTTTCCAGGTATGCTTTTGAACTGTTTCACATGGATCTAAGCCAGTTTAAAATGTGGATTTAACAGGTTTTCATGTTTGTCCATTTCCAGTTTAAACCACATTTAAGCCACTATAAGTGTTATGTGTGTCTGTATCCATTGCTTTCTGTTCCTTACCTCATACTCCCATTGCTCAGGTCTTAGACTGTTCAAGTGCTTGGAAGAATTTAAGAGCAAGAGACAGGTCTATAGTGGAGGACAAAACCAAGATAAGGTGGAGAAGAGTTGAACTGAGCAGCAGGTCTTGAAGCTGACCTTGCCCTGTGTGTGAGAGAGGGAGAGAGAGAGAGAATCCATCGCTAAGGACAAGACACTTACCTGATATGACTTGTACTCAAAACTCCTAGGGACATCGACTGACTGGTACAACCAACATAAGACAAAAAATGAAAACTGACCTCCTGAGTTGTTCAGTAAATGCTACAGAATTAACTCTGTGCAGGCTTCCCAAAGTGCAGTGTGGAATTTGCCAAAATAGGAGTTTTGCAAAGACAAGGATGGGGAGGCAGGATGTCAGATTTCATTTTGATATTGTATTTTAGTTGAACACAATACATAGTACATCCGACGCATGCTAATTGGCAATAGTCTGGCAAGGTGGATATAATTAGCTGCACTTTCTCAGCCTAGACTTATTGTTGTTCTTGGGGATTGGAGAGAGGATCCAGATTGTCAAAAGGCTAAGGGAGCCCAGCACCCACTTATTTCAGTGGCAGCTTAGTGCCCAAATATTTTTCAGGTCTAGGTCTAAGATTTTTCTTAATCTACGAGCAAATTGCTTGTCAAGAATGATGTGGTGGGGGCAACAGGCAGGGACAGAGTGCTGCTACCCACCACCGCACACTGTCAGCGCCTCCCAGTGGCGCTGCTGGCCTCACCCCCTCCCCCCACCCCATCCCCAATGTCATGGTGGCACTCCGCACTGGGACTGGTTGGTTCAGTAACCAATCAAAGAGCTCCAAGACCATTTTGGACAGACAGACAGATGGACTAAGCCCTTTATTACGTAAGAATTGGTACAGTTGGAATCCAGCTTTTTCACAGGATTAAGTCCCTAACTTCTCTGCAGAGATGTGAGTTTGTATCCAGAAGTATACAGACTTGCAGCAAATAGATATGTGGGATCACTGAGGTGCTCCAGATGTTTGATGCAGCTTTTTTCATATTTTCTTGTATACTGTGCGCTCAAAATAAGATACACACTTTTTTTTGAAAGGCAGAATGTAGAAAAAGATTTTTCCAAAGTCATGTCCAATTGTATGCCATAGAGTAAGTCTTCCTGGAAACACAGTGTTCTGGAAGTGTGACATCTCAGGAGACACTGTGGATGAGGCAGCAAACAAAGTGAGGAAGTTCCTACTGCCTCATCCAGGTTGTCTCCTGGGATGTCACACCTTCTGGACTATCCTTGTTTGTAGGAGAACTCATTTTTGTGTCGCACAAAGTTAGGTCTAGATCCTTGCAAGGGCAGCAGCAAGACCATTAGTTCTTTATTATAACTAGTGTTTTATATATGTTCTCAGAGACATAATAACCTAATTCAGTGCCTGTGGCAGGGGTGGGAGGTATGCCCACCACTGTAGAGAAGGGTGAGGGGAAGGGAAGTCTTACCTGTCTGGGCTCTCTGTACAAGGGATGCAGTTGCTGCTGCTGCTGCTGCTGTAGCCAGCACTGCCTTCCCTGTGCAAAAAGCCTGGGTAGCAATGACAGGGAGAGAGAGAATCCAGCACAGCAGCTCAGTGATGTGAGCCACCCATAGGGCCTCATTTGCTCACTCCCCTCCCCAAATATGATACTGGACACAGGGCTGTGCCTGCTGTGAGAAGAGCCCAGGGAGGCAGGGAGAAGCACCATTCCACTGACCCCTCTACTTTCCCCAGGTACACTGCTAAGTATGGGGCTCCTTTTGCTATAGTAAAGATGCCAGAGGGGCACAGATTCTGGTACCCCTTCATAGTTGACATGCAGACCTAGTGCCCTGCTCACCACACCCTAATTACACTACTATAAGTTCCTATAAGTTAAATGTAGTTTCTATATCACAAGCCTCATCAGGATACTACCAGCAGCTCGCTTGCTGCTTCAGGCACAAGCTATAGTGTTTAGCCATGGCTGTGAGAGAGTTAACATAGGACTGACTACTCCTTCAGCTTACTGAGCCAGACAAGCACCAGGTATCTTGACAGCTTCCTGCCATGCACAGTGTCCCCAGGTGTGTTTCTTCCCTAATGAAGAAAATGGCTTTCCTACTCGATGTGTTGTATTCAAGTAAATACGGTATTTGAAAAAGATCATCATTTTCCCAGTCAGCTGCACTGACTGATGAGCTCCTGCTGACTGGAGGAGCAGTGTCCTTCTGAAGTAAAAAATGCAGCAGACATCTGAGCAATTTGTTCTTATGGTAATTTAGCAACCTGCTGTCAATTAAACACAAGGGTCGTGGGTTATGAACCATCTGGATATGAATGATCAGGGTGCTACTGTATCCATTTTCATGTTGACAGCATTTGTCAGCAAGCTGTGGTGTTAGGAATCTTGTGACTGCCAGCTCTTCATTCTTAAATCCTAGATACCATCTCAGCTTCTTGGTGTAGTCTTACGTTTTCTTCATTCATTTACCCTGATTTTTCATTCTCTTTCCCTCTCTTGTCCACCTCATTTGTCCCCTCACCTATCATCTTATTCTGTCTCCCCTTTTCCATATCTGTGCAAACCACTTTCCTCTACCCCGCTTTATCTTCAGCATTCATGATAGCCTTTCTTTTCCTTGGTAGCCAGTCACAATGCACAGCTGTAACACCAATATGTACGAAAAGGAAATGGATATATTAGTCTAAGGAAAAGGTAAAGAACATATAACCATGAATGCAGCTGATAGAAAAGGAATTGAATTCAACAGCCAGCAGCACCCAGTGAGAGTTGAGGTGGATGTTATGTTTCAGGCCTTTCCAAGCCTGAAAATCCTAACTTAAAACCATGAAGGCTAAGATAGAAAAAAAGCTTAATGTTAGACTCTGTTGCAAAGCACAGTAAAAACCAGAGAAACAACTCTTTATTCTCCAGATAAATCTTATTTAAAAGGGGATCAGAGAAAAACAAGAAATTATCATGGTAGGAAAGCTTTTACAAATAGCGTAGTTCATTCCATTGCAAAATTGTCTTCTGTACCAAGCCATACATATGTAAGTCTATGAACAACATGAAAGGGGAACTTACTGTGTATATATAATTCAAAGGTCAGTGTGCATTAAGTGCTCCAGCAAGGATGCAAGTCTATCACAGCCTGTAAGCACAGACCCTGTTCTTTAACTCGGGCTCTTCAACTCATCTGGAAAAAAATCATTTTTAGCTCTGAATACTGAAGTATGAACCAGCATGAGCAGTGTGTTCCCCTCTGTGTGCAATTTATAGAGGATATGAGTCTGTTATGGACCAATCTATAGAATCATGCCCTTCAGTTCGGGCTGTAGAAATCCTGCTTTTAGTTCTGAAGACCGCTGGTTGAATCGCTAGCCTTGGCCCAAGTAGTAGCCATTGCATTAGCTTTGCAAATATTGTAAGTAATAGAAACATTCATAGAATATAAAAATAATTTGTCCGCTTCCAGTTTGCAAAATGATAGGAAATAAGTAGACATCAGACCAATGAGAAAAAGAAGTTTTGGAAGGATCTGTCTCACTATATATGTTGACTGTAAAGGAATTTTTAGCACTCTTTTAAGAAAATACAAACACTCTCAAGGTACCTGGAAGAAAATCGGGTAATAACACATAGCTTTATATTTAATGGGAATAGGTTTGAAAATGATAAAGAGATTGTCTCTGCATGCTAACAAGCCACAAGTAGAATTGATATTAATTCAGCTACTAATTTTAAATTTTGTTTTTTACTAAAAGGTAATCTGTGCAAGTTTTAGGCATTAATACAATTATTAAACCTACAAACAAAAGTATGCTCATGGTACAAAAGAATACATTTAATAGATTTCATAGATTTCTAGGGTTGGACGGGACCTATTAGATCATTGAGTCCACCCCACTACTCTGGGCAGAAAAGACCACTGGGGTTAAATAACCCCAGCCAGGTGCTTGTCTAATCTCCTTTTAAGCACCTCCAAGGAAGTGGAAAGCACCACCTCCCTTGTAAGCCCATTCTATATTTTGCCAACTCTTACCATGAAGAATTTTTTCCTGATGTCCAATCTAAATCTGCTCTCCTTCAGTTGATGGTCATTGTTTCTAGTAACCCTGAGACGTTCCTTGGTAAACAGAGTATCCCCTATTCCCTGCTGACCCCTCATGATGAGCTTGTAGACAGCCACAAGATCACCTCTCAGCCTTCTCTTGTGAAGGCTGAAGAGATTCAGGTCCCTAAGTCTGTCTGCATAGGATCTTACCTGCAGGCCCTCAACCATTCATATAGCCCTCCTCTGAACCCTTTCCAGGTTATCCACATCCCTCTTGAAGTGCAGCACCCAAAACTGGACACAGCACTCCAGTTGTGACCTCACCAATGCTGCATAGAGGGGAAGTATCACTTCCACAGACCTGCTCATGATGCACCTACTAATGCAAGAAAGGGTGTAGTTAGCCTTACTTATTACCTCATCACATTGGCGATTCATGTTTGTTTTTATGTTGACTATGACGCCGAGATCCCTTTCCACTGCTGTGCTACTTAGAATGGTACTTCCCAGTCTTTCTCCCCAGGTGCAGCATTTTGCACTTATCTTTGTTAAAATACATCCTATTCTGATCTGCCCACTTCCCCAGTCTGTCCAAGTCTGCCTGAATTCACTCCTTACCCTCTAGTGTGTCTACTATATCCCATAGTTTGGTGTCATCTGTGAATTTGGACAGAGTGCTTTCTACACCCTCATCCAAATCACTGATGAAAATATTGAACAGCACTGGTCCAAGGACAGAGTGTTGGGGGACACTACTGCCCAGGTGTCTCTAGGGAGAAACTGACCCATCCACCACCACTCTCTGGTTATGCCCCATAAGCCAGTTTTCCACCCACGTGACTGAGAAAAAATCCACATCACAGCTACTTAGTTTATTTGTAAGAATTGGGTGAGACACTGTGTCGAAAGATTTTTTAAAATCCAAGAAAATAATACCTACCTCAACTCCTGTATTTAAGCATTTTGTGACCTGGTCATAAAAAGAAACCAGGTTAGTCAGGCAGGCTCTGCCTACTATAAACCCACGCTGGTTGTCCTTTAGCATTGTGTTACCTGCTAGTCCCCCCACAAATGTGATCCTTAATGATTTTTTCTAGGGTCTTGCCAAGAACAGAGGTGAGGCTAACTGGCCTATAATTACCCAGGTCCTCCTTTCTCCTCTTCTTGAAAATCGGGACTTCACTGGTCCTTTTCCAGTCTTCTGGGACCCGTCCTGAGTGTCACAAGTGCTCAAACAGTTGCACCAGTGGTTTCATTATTACACCGGCCAATTTTTTTAGTACCCTTAGGTGAAGATAATGGGAGCCTTCTGACTTGAATATGTTCAATCCCTCCAAGTGCCCCTTCACTAGGTCAGCAGTCACCATTGGTGAATTGGTATCTCTCTCACACCAGACTAAAGTCTCATTGGGAGGTATGTTTGTATCCATGTCCAGGAACACAGGCGCAAAGAAATTGTTTAAGGGTTCAGCTTGATCCATCCGGCCTGGTACAAGTTGTCCTATTCCATCCTGTAGCAGCCCTATGTTACCCTGAGCCTTCTTATTGCTCCCTATGTACTTACAGAAGGACTTTTTGTTACCTTTAATCTTTGTTGCCAGCGTGGGTTCTGTTTCTGCTTTGGCCTTCCTCATTGCTTCCCTGCAAGTGCAAGCCAGGCAGGTATACTCCTCCTTAGTGGCTGCCCCCTGCTTCCACAGCCTATAGGCCTCTCTTTTCCCCTCTACGCTCTCCTGGATTTCCCTGCTCAGCCAAGAGGGTTTCTTGGCTTGTTTGCCTCCTTTTATGTGCACTGGGATGATACCCCTTTGTGCCTGCAGGGTCAGTCCCTTGAGGAACCCCCACCATTCCAGGACTCTCGCTGATATTATTACTCCTCACTCCCACTCTAAGTAATCTCCTGAGCTCATTGAAGTTGTCCTTCTGGAAGTTTAGCACTTCTGCCCTACTAGTTATCTTTCCCATCTTTCATCGGGTAGTGAATCCTATCAACAGGTGGTCAGTATCTCCTAGGTTACCTTGTACCTGCAGATCCCCCACCAAGTCCTCTCCTGTGGACAGCATCAAGTCAAGTAAGGCATTTCCCCTAGTGGGACTGTATACCTCCTGTGCTAGGCGCAGATCCTGTATGCAGGTTAGGAACCTATGTGAATTGGTAGACCTGGCTGACTGCTCCTCCAAGCAGATGTCTGTGTAATTTAGGTCACCCATAACAACCATGTCCTTTGAGCATATTGCTTTTCATAGATTTCATAGACATTAGAGCTGGAAGGGACCTCAGAAGATCATTGAGTCCAGCCCCCTGCCCGAGGAGCAGGAAGTCAGCTGGGGTCGTAGGATCCCAGCAAGATAAGCATCCAAATTTCTCTTGAAGGTGTTTGGTGTAGGTGCTTGAACCACCTCTGATGGCAGGCTATTCCAGACCTTGGGGGATCAGACAGTAAAGAAATTCTTCCTTATATCCAGCCTGAAACGGTTTTGCAGTAGTTTATAACCGTTCAACCTCATCATCCCTTGGGGAGCTCTGGTGGACAAACGTTCCCCCAGATACTGGTAGTCACCCCAGATAAACTTATAGGTAGCCATCAGATCACCCCCGAGCCTGTGCTTTTCCAGGCTAAAGAGTTGCAAAGCTCTCAGTCTGTCATTGTAAGGTCTGTTTCCTGACCTCTGATCATGCGTGTGACTCTTCACTGGACTCTCTCAAGCTTCTCCAAATCCTTTTTGAATTGTGGGGCCCAAACTGGATGCAGTACTACAGCTGCAGCCTCACCAAGGCCGAGTACAAGGGGAGAATGACGTCCTAGGATTTGCTTGAGAAGCAGCTATGGATGCAAGCCAGTGTTTTGCTCACTTTACTAGCCACAGCATTGCACTGATGGCTCATGTTCATCTTGTGGTCAATGATGACCCCCAAGTCTCTTTCTGCCATAGTGCTAGCCAGCATAGCACTGCCAAGCCTATAAGGATGCTGCAGGTTTTTCCTCCCAAGGTGGAGAACCTTGCATTTTTCAGTGTTAAACACCATCAGGTTCTCATCCGCCCATTTGCTGAGCCTGTCCAG
>JAGPOW010003648.1:32992861-33039649 GCA_030014935.1 Caiman crocodilus
GTTTTTCCTCCCAAGGTGGAGAACCTTGCATTTTTCAGTGTTAAACACCATCAGGTTCTCATCCGCCCATTTGCTGAGCCTGTCCAGGTCAGCCTGGATCATCCTCCTGTCTTGGGGTGTGGATGCTTTGCCCCAGAGTTTGGTTTCAATGGTGAACTTAGCCAATCTGCTTCTGACTCCAATGTCCACATCATTAATGAAGATGTTGAACAATACGGGTCCAAGGACAGAACCTTGGGGGACCCACTGGTCACAGGCTACCATGACGATTGAATTCCATCAACCACCACCCTCTGGTTTCAACCACAGAGCCAATTTCCCAGCCAGAGGATCGTGGTGGACCCAAGGCCACAGTTAGCCAGTTTCATCAATAGGTAATCATGGGATACCAGATTGTAGGCTTTTTTTTGAAGTCAAGATATATGACATCAATCTATTCTCCCTTGTCCAGGTGGAGGTCATCTGGCCATAAAAGGAAATGAGATTGATCAAGCAAGACCTACCCACAACAAATCCATGCTGGCTATCCCTCAGGATGTTGATGCTGGCCAGTGTTAATCTTTTCTAAGACCTTCCCCAGGATAGAGGTCAGGCTGATGGGCCTGTAGTTTGCTGGATCCACTTTCCTCCCTTTCTTGAAGATAGACACCACATTGGCCTTCTTCCAATCTTCAGGCACTTCACCAGAGTGCCAGGAGTTCTCAAAGATCCATGCCAGGGGCTGGGCAATGATGCTTGCCAGCTCCTTGAGTACCGTGGGGTGTAGATTGTCAAGGCCAGCTGACTTGAAGGTATCCAGCCTCTCTCAGTGTTCCTTCACAAGGTCAGCATTGATGGAGGGCAGGGGATCATCCTCACTCAGACCTTCCTGTCCCGTAGTAGACATGGGCATCCTGTGACAGCTATCTTGAGAATTCTAGACCTAACTCTTCCTCCTGGTGTTGGGGTCTGTAGTAGACCCCCACTACAAAGTCCCTTTCACCCCTGCCCCCTTGTAATCTGACTCATAGGACTTTTATCTGCCCTTCTTCTGTTCCCATCTTTATTACAGAAGATGGATAATGTTCCTTAACATACAGGGCAATGCCTTCCCCCAGCCCTTTTTCCCCAATCTATCTTGCCTGTATATCCTGTAGCCCTCAATACTCACTGCCTAGTCATGGGTAGGGTCCCACCAGGTTTCTGTTAACTCAACCAAGTTGAAATCTTTGTCTGCAAGCAGGACTGCAAGTTCCTCCTGCTTATTCCCCATACTCCTAGCATTAGTATAGAGATACCTAAGCCTCCCAATAGATGCCCTTAGTATTCCCCTATCCTGAGGCTAAGTGAGCCCTTTATTATTTACCTGGTCTATTCCAGCATGTGGTTCATGGCTTGTCTTTCCTGGTTTCACTCTGTTGTCAACATCCCTGTCCCACAGTGAACCTAGGTTAAAGCTCTACATAGGAGGTATGCGAACCTATAAGACAGGGGTGGGCTAAATGCAACCCGTGGGCCAGATGCAGCCCACCAGGCCATTCTATCTGGCCTGTGGGACCCCTTAAAAATTTAGAAAATTACTATTTATCTGCCCCAGCTGCCTGTCATGCAGCCCTTGATGGTTTTTCAAAACTCAGTAAGCAGCCCTTCACCCAAAATAATGTCCTGCTCCTGCTGTAAGAAAACAGACTCTTACCTTTTGGAGAGGGATGTAGACCATCACATCCTAGGAAGGCCCTATCCTGGAAGTATGGATCATGGTCTAGGAAGCTGAACCCCACACACTGGCACTGCCCAATCTCTCTCTATATTTAAGTCTGAAACAGAAATAAATAAACTAAATCCAACCACCCTATCTCTCTCTACCCACACCTCCCCCAGAAGCCTAACAAAACAGCTACACTTTACAGTGTGCTCAGAAAGCTCTTTCAGATCAGCAGTTGAAGAAAGTTGAGGACAGGTTCCTCAAACCAAATATTCTGTAATCGGCCCCAGCATTTTAATACACTGATACTTTGAGTGATATCTTGACATGGAGTTCTATAATCAAACCCACACAATTATTTAGGTAGTCAAGTTAGCTAAGAATTAACAGTAAACATCAGAAACATCCATAAAGAAATACACTGCAAAAAAGAAGAGATGTTTATGGTAATCAAAGAAAATGTTAGTGAAGATACAGATGGCAATTTGGGCACAAATGAGCTAATTTTTAGTATGATGTAAATTCAATGAGAACAAATTGTGCCACAAGAAAAAACTTGGTCTTAATGGGCGCATCTACACATCGCCCCCCATAGTGCACTGCGCTGCCATTGTGTACTTTAGGAAGTACTAAATGACGGTGCAGTAACAGCCACTACTGTACCATCCTGGTGATGGTTATTTTTAGCAGCAACATCACCATAGTGATGTGCTATAGCGAAGTAGCTCATCACTGCAATGACGTAGTGCCAGCATCATGGTTTGTGCCTGCTAACCCTACATTGCTGTAGCACACTGCTATAGCAACATAGCATCACATGTAAACACTCCCAATATGTAAGAAAGATATCAAAGAGAGCGGAAGGTATAGAAAAGCATATCAAGGATGATCAAAGGTCTAAAGAGCTACATCTTTAAAAAAAAAAAAAAAAGGTTTCTCTTGCATTGGAAATGAGTTTGGAGGGGACTTGATTTATGCTAGTGTTATCTCCCAGCTAGTCTTATACAAATAGACAGCAATATCAAGCAATATGTGCAGTAATTCTAGAAGCTTTTGGTAGAAGAAAAGTGGTGTAGTGGCAATTCTGTATAATATTAGTGACAGCACCCCTTACCTATGAGATGTGATACTATTCTTCTTTCCATAATACCTACAAGAAAATGTGAAGAAAGGCCACAGATTTAGGGTTTGAACACAAACTGAGTTTTGTTAAGCTGTGAATACTGTTTGAGCTATGTGGGAACTAGTACATACTTTTCCTTATAAAAGCCAATGAAGAACCATCAAGTAAAATGATCGTTTTTTTGTTAAATTAGGGTGGGAGAGGGTGGGAAATAAAGCAGCATTACATAGTTAGACCTTATCTGAAAAACCCAACACAAAAGCCCTAGGTAAACTTAGTTACGGGCAGAAATTAACTAAAGTTTCAAGCATGCTGAAGAGAAATGACATGTACCTAAAACTGAATCACAGAGAAGGAAGGAAGGAAAGAATGGTGGGAAGGAACCTCCAGAGGTCTAATCCAACCCCCTGCCTGAGCAGGATCATCCTTATTGAAACTAGCGTGTACAAATCCATTGTATAACCTCTTAGCAACACTACACAGTCAGCCAGACACAACACAAGATATAAAACCTGTACATGCCACAGGTAATGCAGGTGGACTGCAGTGGCAACTGTCCTGCTTCTGTAAATGTTGTTAATATGTGCTCAGCGGATCCCAGCTAGATGGCCAAACCCCCCACCACAGAAGAAGATAAAACCCCCCGCAATCCATACTAAATCTGACCATGAGGTAAAATTCATTCCTGACCCCAAATATAGTGATTGATCTGACCCTGAGCAGAGGGGAAAGGCCTTTTAGGCAGGAACTTCCAGGTTTAAGTTCCAGCAGGAGCATTGGCCCACCCCAGTCGCAATCCCCAGTCTTGGCTGCAGCCAACATCCAGTACTTCTGAGGAAGGCTTAAGAATACCCCCTGACATGTGGCAGTAGGGTAGAATTCCCTCCTAGCTCCATGCAGCAATCAGAAAAGCCCCAAAGCATGGGAAATACCCATAGTAGGACATCTATGTCCTCCTGGATCAGTGGCTGTCCAACCTCTTCTTAAACACTTCATCTTTGTAATGCACTGAAAATGTACAGAATAAATACAAATAAAGGGTCAAATCTCTGGGCCATCCTAGGACTCCTTGTGCTGAACTAGCAGAAAAGAGGCCTGAAATTGTCTTAAGGCAACACCTGAAGATTCCCCTGGTCTGGGGAGTCCTTGGTTAGCAAAACCTGGTGGCTTCTTGTCGCCCTCTTCCACTCCTATACTATGAGGCATCGTGGAGCTGGCTTGTGGGGTCAAGGAACTTTATGGAAAGGAACTAGTGCACAGTGCATTCCAGAAATCATAGCACAGCAGCTCCTTGTGAGTTGCTTTGTATTAGCACTAATTAGAGCAACTCAGAAGATACAAGCCTATATCCTTCAGGACTTCAGAGACAGAAAGATGGAGTAATGTTATTTTGGGTCTCAGTTTACACAGAGTACAGAGATTTTGGTTCAAGTGAAAGTATGCCACATATTTGCACGTGTGGTTTCAAATAATGAAGCAGCAGAACGCAACATGGAAAAAAACAGCAGTTTTTGTTCGCTAGGATATATATGCACAAACAAAAGACAGCTGTAATCTTGATGAGACAGAAATTTACTTTACTGTTCTCATTTAATTCATAGTTTCATAGTTGGTAGGGTTGAAAGGGACCTGAGCAGATCATCAAGTCCAATCCCCTGCCATGGGCAGGAAAGAATGCTGGAGTCAAATGACCCTGACTAGGTGATTGTTTAGCCTCCTTTTGAAGACCCCCAGGGTAGGAGTGACCCTGGAAGTTGGTTCCAGATCCTAGCCACCCTGACTGTGAAGTAGTGCCTCCTGATATCTAGCCTGAATCTACTCTCAGTTAACTTATGGCCATTATTCCTTGTTACTCCCAGTAGTGCTCGGGGGAACTCTCCCAATGCCTGCTGGTCCCCCTTGGCCAGTTTATAGATGGCCACCAGATCCCCTTTCAGCCTTCTCTTGTGGAGGCTGAACAGGTTCAGGTCTCATAGCCTCTCCTCATAGGGCCTGCCCTGCTGACCCTTGATCATGTGGTCCTCCTCTGGACCCTCTCAATGTTGTCCACATCCCTCCTGAAGTGCAGCACCCAGAACTGGATGCAGTACTCCAACTGCAGCCTGACCAATGTCATACAGAGGGGGAGGATCACCTTGGATCTGCTTGTGATGCATCTGTGGATGCATAACAAGGTGTGGTTAGCCTTCCTGACTGAGTCCCCACATTGACAGCCCATGTTCATCTTGGAGTCTATAATGACTCCAATATCCTTTTCTGCCTCTGCACTGATGAGAAGGGAGTTCCCCAGCCTGTAGGTATGCTGCTGGTTCTTTCTCTCTAGGTGCAGTACCCTGTACTTGTCAGTATTGAATCCCATCTTATTCTCATTCACCCACCCCTGTAACCTGTCCAGATCTAATTGCAGCCTGTCCCTCTCTTCTAGCGTGCCCACTTCTCCCCACATCTTAATGTCATCCATGAATTTGAACAAGGTGCTTTTCACTTCTTTGTCCAAGTTGCTGATGAAGATGTTGAACAGCGTGGGCCCGAGGACCAAGCCCTGGGGGACCCTACTGCCCACATCCCTCCAGGTCAAAAATGACCCATGCACCACCACTCTCTGGGTGTGGCCCTCCAGCCAACTGGCAGCCCATCTGATTGTGTAGGCATCGACACCACGATCTCCTAATTTTTTAACAAGAATGGGGTGAGAAACAGTGTCAAAGGCCTTCCTAAAGTCCAGAAAGACTATGTCCACGATGATACCTGCATCCAAGGATTTTGTGACCAAGTCATAGAAAGCCACCAGGTTGATCTGACAGGACCTGCCTCTAATGAACCCAAGTTGGTTGCACCTAATCATAATCTCCCCTGCTTGCCCCTCACAGATGTGCACCTGGATAATTTTCTCAAGGAGCTTCCCCAGGACTGAGGTAAGACTAACTGGCCTATAATTTCCTGGGTCCTGCTTCCTCCCTTTTATAAATTGGGGACCACATTGGCCCTTTTCCAGTCCTCTGGCACCTTGCCAGAGCACCATGAGTGCTCATAAAGCTGTGCCAAGGGTCCTGCAATGACCTCTGCTTATTCCCTCAGCGCTCTGGGGTGGAGATTGTCAGGACCTGTTGGTTTGAACATCCAATCCCACCAGAAGTTTCCTGACTAGGAACTATTCAAATCATAGAGAATCGATTTCAACCAACATTATCAAAATGTAATATTACCTTAAGTAGAACTCGGTCACTGAATAGAAATAGTTAACTTTTTTTACATCAAGTACCTTGAGGGAATGTTTTGTAATGATCTACATTGCCACGTTTGGATGGATTCTTTACAGTAAATGACTATACTTAAAACTTCTTTTTTACCTCCTTTCTCATTTCTAGCTCTCTCCTATGTGTAAGATCTACTGACCGTGCGTTCCATCTACCTTGCTTATCCTATATTTGGCATCTTCTTATGAAGCATTTTACAGGAGTCTTAAATTAGCCTTTTCTGCAGTCCCAACACTGAAAGCTACAGTTTGACTGTCAGTTATTTCAAAATGCATACAGCCTTGATCTGTAACTATAGTTTTTAGAGTAGAAGGAAAACTAATAAGGAGGTATGATGGAAAAGGGTATGCACTTTTTTTTAACCTTCTTCCCCCTTCTCTCACCCCAGTAAGCCTTTCTGGAGTAGAAAGAAAGAATAAAGAAAGTCATGTTATTTTCCATGAATGATTCATATGGGAAGGAAGAGTCTTCAATAGTTGCTGTGCTAAGTATGTAAGCCTCCATAATCTATTTAAAAGCTTGAAAAGATCACTTTTATTTGCGGTAATATTTGTTCTCAGATTTCTAATGCAGGCACCAAAATTTGCTTTAGATACTAAAAGGCCACAAAAATCTGTTATCCTGCATAGCTGACATGATTTAATAATGTTCAGCCACTTATGGTTATAAACAGGTGTAATTGGGAATAATGTGCCGGTTAAATACAGTGTAGGGCACTTCCAGGTTTCTCCTGTGCTGCGAACCTGCCTTTGCCTTGCTGCCAGTCTCTCTCTCCAAGAAGACTGAGTGGGTTCTGTGTATACTAACTGTGAGAGAAGCCATAAATATTTAGGTTTATACATTACTATATATTTGTTTATTTCAAGACCCCTCCCCCCAAGACAGGATTAAAACTAACAAAAACATTTATTCCAAAATAATTTAAATGTACATATAAAGATGCCTACAGTACCTAAGATCACCCCACTTGCAGATCTAGGCTTCCCAAAGCTGACAGAGGAAAATTCCCAATTTATGGTTGTTACAGGGCATGTATTTAAATGTTATGTGCATTAGTTTAATACGGAGTGAGATTATTTAGGCTTGTGGCCACATGTGCATGCATCGAAGCACATTAATGCCATGCGTGCAGAATGACATGGGACTACAGTTAGTCCCAAGTCAGTCCATACACAGCATTAATGTGCCTATGTGCGTTAATGAGCTTTAGCTATTCATGCAAAAGCAGGTATCAAATTTAGATGTGAATAGGCTAAAATTGCCATTTTTAAGACACTTTAAGGGCACACACATGTCAACATGTGCCCTTAATGCACCTTAAATCAGGCTAAAGCTCCTTAAATTGGCATGGGTAGACATGACCACAGTGATGGTACTAAAACCTCAAAGAAAGATAAAACTAGTGGTCCAGCTGATCAGTATTTGGTACCAGCAGTGATCATTACCAGTGTATTCTGAGAGAGGTTTAAGAGGACCTGCAATAGACAACTGTAATGAACCACTGCAGGCAGTTTTCCTTCTGCCTTCTGATGGTGAGCCATGAAGACAAAATTAAATTGGAGAAGTAGAGTAAAAAGAAAACAGTAATATTCTGGTGGTTGGTGTCTTATCCATTCAAACATGACCATAAAACAATTCAGAAGCTTCAACATATACACTGAAATGTAGCAAAATAAAAAATAATATGCAATTCAGAAACATTTCCATGTGATTATTTTACTGGCTGTAAAATAATATTGAGTGTTATCAACAGGGCTGTAATTAATAGGTTTCCTCTCATAACTAATATATGGAGGTACTGGCAGCCAGCTAATGATGAAATACATTTGCTTATTGCTTTAACAAATATAAAGACAAATTACAAAAGTTTTTCTTCCTTTTTTTATTAAATGCAAAACAATAGAAAAGTATACCAGCTTATATACTAGGAAGGTTAATAAAACAGGGAGAATTCTGGTTATGCAGTAATTATGAAATTGAAAATAAAATTGAAATGTTCATTGCTGTCTCTTTAGCCATTTAATACATTTGGATCACCAGCATGTAGTCTTGGTTAAGTCTTCATTGGATGCTCTCATGACAGCAGTTTCCTCCTGCTAGGCATCTTTCATCCTCAGTTTGTCCATAGTCCCATAGTCTAAGTATCCAGGAATCGTCATTTTTTGGATATCTCCCTATATTACTTCTAAAACGGTTCAGCTCCATAATGGGCATTAGAACTAGAAATCAGGTCATCTGACATCAGCTGTTGAGCTGAGGAATGAGTTCTTCACTGTGTGGAGCTTCTTTCCCTAGTATTTATAAGTCTCCCTGAATCATGGTGGATACTATACTCTGAATGGGTGTTCTTTTCATCAAATGACAGCAGAGGCATTCTGTATGTCACTGAACAAAAGAAACTTCAGATTTTTCTGTTTGTCTACCAAGGTTTTCCTGGTAGCAACCTATTGACCAATATTAGGTGACGGTATGTTGTGTAAGACTGGTTGCATACAACCTGGGATTGTTCTCATTGTTCAGTGTATCTGAAGTTTGGTTAGTTTAGCATGAAACAGTAAATAACAAGGAATAAATTGCAGAAACTTCTTTCAATTTACGTGTAAAGGGTATAATGGCATAAATGGAAAAAAAATCTGTAGGAATTTAATAATCCTGCTCTTTGAGCAACACAAATGCTCTGCACAAGTCTAATACAAAGGGTGGTTTTCAATCTGTGGTCTGTGGATCTTTGGGGGTCTGTAGACTATATTTAGGAAGTCCATGAAAGATGACTATGATCAATCAAAAGTATGAAAAAAGGCTGAAAACCACTGTAGTGGATGAAGAAAAGTCCCACTAACTGCACATCCTTTGATGTTACTTGCCATCCTACACTGAAGCCAATAAGAAGGATCATCAAACAGTAACAATAATAAGATAACCATATCTTGTGAGGCATATTCTTATCTTTCTTCCTTTCTTTTTCAAACATCTTCCAAAGTTTCATCATCAGAAGCAAACTTCCTACTGATCAGCAAACCCAAACCGGAAAACCATGTGTCTAAATAGCAAATGTAAAACTCATCAGCTAACTACCACAATCAACATACTCACCCATGTAACCATCCAAATCCATGGGTCCTAAACAATTCTATCATAAAATGTGGTATTTCTCATCCAATGCACTAAACACCTTCACGGAAACTACGCAAGTGAAACCAAACAACCACCATGGTCTAAAATGAACTGTCAAAAATGACAATGGACAAGAACACACAGACAACAGTGGGAGAATACTTTTTGCAAAACAACCACTCCATTTTTTACTTTGCAGTCCCTGTACTCAAAGGAGACCTACTAAATACCTAACAAGACAGATCTAGGAACAACAATTCATGACTTTATTAAAAACACTGGACTAAGCACAGACAGTGGCTTTATGACTATTTACAGTTAACCTACTTTTCCCGCTAACTAGAGGCATAAGTGAGATTTTAAGTGGGCACATCCACAGGACATGCTTTACTGCACAGTAGATGAATTAACTGTGCAGGAAAGTGTGACAGTCTACACATGTGAGGCATTTACTGCACAGTAAATTAGGCTACTGCACAGTCAGCTAGTACCTGTAAATACTGTAGGCTACTGTGCAGTAGCCCATGTATAAACACTGACTGGGAGCAAATTTGCAGCAGGGAACCATAAGGAACAGGGAGCTCTCTGTCCCCAGTTTTACTGCTGCTCAGTTCCCAGTTTCCCCCAGCTCTCAGACCCCTATCCAGTCTTTTGGCTCTCAGCACATAGCTGGGAGCTCCAGAGAGTGAGTGGGGGCTGGGAACTCAGTCCCCACTCACCTGTCGAGCAACTCTGCAAGGTGTGGAGTTGGGAACTCTGGAAGGCAAGTGGGACCTGACTGCTCATCCTCTAAAGTTCCCAGCTCTGCACTATGTAGAGCTGCTCCGGTGAGTGGGCAGGAGCTGGGAACCCAAGCAGGGCAGGCATCAGACAGCCCTGTGCCCCCCTGCTTGGCAGAGGGCTGGCTGGGAACTGTTCCACAAACAGAGCAGTTGCTGGTGAGCCCTCTGCTGAGTGAGGGGCTCAGGGCTCGCCGGCAGCTGCCCCACTTGTGGGACAGTTCCTGGCCAGCTCCCTGCTGTGTGGGGGTACCTGCCTGGCAGAAAGCTTGCTTGCAGCTGCCCCACAGCCAGGAGAGCTCCTGGCAGAACCCCTGTCGGGCAAGGAAAGGCCCACCTGGCAGCTGTGTGTCCTGATGTGCACAGGGCCAAGAGTGCAGCCAGCAGAGCTCTCCTGGCATTGTGCTCATTGGGATTGGCTCTGTGCTTCTTGCTAGCCCCCAGACTTGCACCTGGGGGAGTGTGGAGCTCCCCTAGCTGCTGCAGGGGAGCAGAGCATGGTGGGAGCAGCTCTGTACTAGACTGCTCCTTTTGGGAGCAGATTTGCTTCCAACAGGGTGCACATGTAGACGTGCTCCTGGGGAAGGCTTACTGTGCAGTATTTTACTGTGCAGTATGCCTAAAGCACATTGATAGCACATGTCGGTGCACCCACTGTATACCCAACTCCATATAGCACAGATCAGGTGGTAAAGTGAGAAATTGTACTAGCAAAAAATTTAAATGCAATTTAATGAATCTTTCATTAAGAAGTGTTTGTAGATGTCTAAATGCAGATAAAAGTGAAAATACATTTACTTTAGCCTATTTATTACAATGCTTATAAAACTTTGACTCTAGATGTCTGTAATGGATTTTTTAATAAGCTTCTGTCATAATTATCATCAAGTATAGCCCTTACTTTAACCCAGAAAATAAGAGACAATATTCTGAAGATTGTAAAGACTGAACTGTGGTTGACATTAGGTGAATGAGCCAACTACTAAGCAGTGAAGCTTTCATGTTTTATGATGAGGAAAAAAGTACACACACACACACACACACTCTCTCTCTCTCTCTCTCTCTCTCTCTCTCTCTCTCTCTCTCTCTCTCTCTCTCTCTGTGTATATATATATATATATATAATGGTCTCTCAAGTTTTATCAATATTTGCAAAGTAAGGCAAATACTTACAAGTAAGGCCACTAGGTAAAACACATAGGCAGAAACAATAAGATTAATAGATATCTGACACAGTTCAAGACAGTAGCAACAAAACAATCAAATAAGGTTCAGCATCTAACACAGGGATTGGCAAAATGCGGCCCAGGAGCCGGATGCAGCCCACCAGACCATTCTATCCAGCCTGCAGGGTGCCCCCAAAATTAAGAATATTAATATTTATCTGCCCCTAGCTGCCTGTCATGCAGCCTTCGATGGCTTGCCAAAACTCAGTAAGCAGCCCTCTGCCTCAAATAATTGCCTGCCCCTGATCTAACATGTACATTATTAGTTCAGCTGGTCATGATAATATGCACAAATGTCTTAAAGGTATTCATAGGAAAGAACGGAAACACAGAATGGGAGGCTATTTCTCTTTGTAATGGGTATAAGACTACTGCTAGTTCAATATTCTTTATCATAGTATTTTGTTCCATTAAAATTAAACACATTCTCAAAGCAGGATTAGATCACTTACGGGAAAGTATATGGAAAAAAACCTTTTTTCCTTGTTTAATGGATATACCATTCTATCTGTAGGTACTGATCCAAATAACCTTATTAATATGCCTTACTTTGAAACAACATTTAAGATGACCCAGACTATGGTATTATTATGTCTCCTCATGAGAACTATTTTGTAGGGCTGTGTGAAGCTTTGGTAGCCAATTTGATTCAGAAGAGATTCGGCCACATTTGGCTGCCGAATTTCCAAATGTGAATCAAATTTGGAGACCAGTTAAAAGGTCTGAATAAAATCAGAAGACTCCAAATCAGTTTGGAAAAGATTTGGAGATTTGGCCATAGACTAAACAGGCAGCAGTCCTCAAGGACTCTGAATACAGCTGCCTCCAGCTGGTGGGTGGAGGGGGGAGGGAAAGGCCGTCAGATCAATGCCCCCACAAGTGAGGGATTGGGGCTGGGGCTGGGACAAGCTGCCCAGCTGGGGCATGGGGCTGCGGGACTCAAAGAGGGGGTGGGGGGTGGGATGCAGGCGCAGCAGTGCTGGGAGTGGGGGCTCTGCCTTGCTGCCATTTGCCCAGTTGGGGTGGGGCAGAGTGGGTGATGCAGTTGCGGCTAGCTCCCAATGGAAGGGGGCAAGTGGCAGCAGGACATAGTTCCCACTCCCACCACTGCCGCACCTGCATCCTGTGTCCCCCCTGCCTCCTCCAAGTCTCATGCCCCCCTCTCTAGCTTGGCAGCTTGCTTCAGCCCCAATCCCTTCCTCGCATTGATTGTCCCCTTCCCATACTCCTTCCCTCCCCACTCCACCCTCTGCAACAGACTTACCAGCTGGAGGCAGCCAGCTATATCCAGCGTGGTGAGGACTGCTGCCTGTTTAGTGTATGGCTGAATCTCCAAAGTGGTGCTGAATCTTTGGATCAGATTCAGCTGAATTGAATTGGGAAAGTGATTTGAATCTTTGAATCAAATCACTGTCCCTCCAAATCATCTGAATCCAAAGTGAATACTTACCATTTTGCACAGGCCTAGTTTTGCACAGGCAATAGTAGCCTGATAGGGATGCTGTGGATAATGATGATCCTGCCTCAGCCAGGGGGTTAGACTGTATGACCTCTGGAGGTTCCTTCTAGCCCTATTTCTCTTTTATTCTATGGACCTTGCAACACATTAACTTTAAGTGACTCAGGGCTCCTAACCCCTGGACTGTCCACACATTAAGACACACAAACTAGTTTTAAGCATATGTTAAGAGCCTTATGCCACTCCAGGGTAAGTTTATCTCTTATCACTCCATGGCAAGTTACCCAGCTTGTGTTCCATGAATGTGTGTCCACTCTCCAGAGATAAGCTGCCCAAGTTTCAGTCCTCTAACATCCCAGGATGCAGTAGTAGCCTGACAGAGATGATTTGAATAAAGATGATCCTGCCTCAGGCAGAGGATTGGACTAGATCAGTAGATGACCTGTTCTGTGTGATCAAATTTTCTACACCCTCAACTATATGATCTAGGCGGTGGTACTGGCGCCAAGACAACTCCCCCTTCCTCCCCCAGCAATGTGACCTGGCCAAGCAATTCACAGGGGCGTAGACTAGTCCAGAAGAACAAGGTAGGGGGCAAATCAGGGCCCCTGTCAGTTGTGTTGTATGTACAGAGCATACAATGTCAAATAAAACAAACAGAATTCTCATCAGGGTATAAGGCACAGCCCTGTTTATTACAGACAAAGACAAAATTAACAAGCAGTGTGCCATTTGCACACATACACACACACACTCACCTGCATACACATCCAACCAATTGTTTCATATGTAGAGAGACAAGCACACATAGTCAGTCCTGCAAGTATTAAGATGTTGCCAGTCCTTAAGTTGTTCAAGTTATCTTGGTGGCCAGCCAAGCCAATTACGACGGTGGAGCTGGAGATGCTCCTTCTCTTCTTGCAAGAGAGACCCAAAGCCTTCTTGTTCTTGTCCATCTTTATAGTGAGTATTCCCTATTTAAATCAATGGGTCTTGCTGTGTCATGTACCATTGATGATGAAATGATGATCCTCCTCTTCTGTTATCACGTTATGATTGGCAGATTCTTCTGGCTTTGCAGTTTGCAATTTTTCCATCTGTTGTCTGCAACTCTTTGGCCATTGGAACAAAACATGATATTGTATTTTGTAATTCTTAACTGCTGATCTTGAACATTGTTGTAAACTTTGGCTGTTAAATCACAGAAGTCTATTTCTATCCTTCTAGTCTGCAGTTCAAGACAGACTGTCTCAACGTATGCATTTCCACACACACTGTTTATTCTTCCATTACCTCTTTCCAAACATCCCAGACATACTACAGCTCTTGCAGACATGCCACTTCTCTTATACTATATTTAACCAACTGTTACATTAAGGCTTTTCTAGTATAAAAGTTAAAAATGTTAACTATAGCTAAACTATATAATTGTTTAAGAAAACTAAAAAAAAAGTTAGTTATTTAATAAAGTTTAAATGTCAAGGCAATAAATGATTATAAATTATTTTATCCAAATGCCGAGTTAACTTAATTCAACGGCTAAATAACCTATTGCTAAAATGGCAAGAATATATAAAAGCAAATTAACCAGCTCAACAATTTGGGCTTCCCTCCTGGGGCGGGGGCAGTGTGCCTATAGTCTGGGGCTACCCAGTCCCCGTTCCAATCCCAATCCCAGTTTATTAAAACTATTGAGACTTTCTTTAATTTATTTCCCCTTTATTTCTTTTTATTTTGTTTTGTTTTTCTTCTTTTTATGTTATCCTTCTGTTTCAGTGGCTGATTTCCTTCATTTTATCACCCAGCCACCAGGCACCATGACCATCCATTGCCTCTCTACCTCCCATTTCACTACCCAGTCCCCATCATTAAACGCCCCCTTTCATGTCTAGCCTCCACCAATGCATCTCTCCAACCACCCACTCCCCCCAGTCTAGGGATACAAGCCTGTCCTAACTCACTAGCCTGCTAGTGGCAACTCACAGCTGTAGATCCTAGTCAGGCCCCTGCTCACCAGTCCTATTGATAAGTCGTAGCTATGCAGGTCAGGAATGGTCAGAAAAAGTTTTTAACTTGAACATGTGACTGCTCTAAACTTGAGCCAACACTAACACCAATCAACATTTGAGAAGCTTAAAGTGTAATGTGTAGCAAAGTCCTGTGATTAAACTGTACCAATAAGGGTGGTTTGGGTACTGACCATCCTTTAATAGTTTACTATGATACACTTGCATTGGATTGCCTAGTCTTGGAAAACTCAGGCATGGATTGGGAAAGCTTAAAACATGATAAATATTTAGAGATGTAGGTATGTTACAGTATCATTAAAAAAAAGAAAACCAATGGCCAGGGCACCTAAATCTGTACAGACCTTCCCTGACTGCCAAGGATAAATGAGGTGGAAAACACTTCAGATAAAACCAATGGGAATTTTACTTTAACTTTAATATACTCAAAATTTCATCCCATCTTTTCTTAAGAGGAGTAGATACTGAAAGGTATGTGGATGGACAAAGTGAGACCTTATGTATGAAAGGATTGAAAGAGAAAAAATTGATTATATCAGTGCCAAATGTATTGACTCTTCAAAGATTGTGCTTGTTTGGTTGTAGGCAATTGTTAATTTTGTGCTTATTTGTACTATAAAAGTAAAGGGTTAAAAAAATCTAAACTAGCTCTCAAATAAAATGTGGAAAAAATGAAAATTACGTAGAAAAAAACCTTGCTGATTTTAATATATTAGATTTAGTGTCATTAAAGACTGAGGTAAATTACCTTAAACTGGAAAGAATATTATAAGAAAAGAGATATATTAGAATGCATTGTAATTTTTAAAAACAGATTAAATGGGCTATATATAAAAGCTTTTACTTCAACAAATTTCCTGGTATGGAGGCACTGAAAAGCTGCATGACTGAAAGGACATAAAGGGGCTTAACGTCTGCAGCACCCCGGGGGCTCTGTAGCTCTTCCATTTTCAGGAGTTTTGTAAATGATCTAAAAATTCTGTTCAGTCTGTACCTTGGCATGACCTGAGGTCAAGTGCTTTTGAACATGTAGTTTATTTAGGGGAAAAATATGGGCTGCATTTTAAGTTAATTTGAATTTGGATAAAATATATTGCTCTTATGTGTATTTGTTGCACTGTTAATCTTTTTATTTTTTAAATGAAAGTTTGTAGTCTACATTGTTTTGGCAGCAATGGAATACAACAAGTAGCCTTGTACATGTTGTAATTATATCCTGTGCCACCTCTTATAATAATTGGAAGGCTTCCAATGAAAGTCCATAAAGTCACTACCATATTCTCTTTCAAGTCTTTCCTCAAAATTCACCTCTTCTGTAATGCACAGAGGTAACTACAGCCTGATAATAAGTGTGAATTAGTGCCCTGGCTGAGATGTTTGGCACATCCAGGGGTACCCTGTTTATTGATGCTCTCATTACAGCTGCTTTTTTGTCTTTTCAACCGGTTATGTTGTTTACCTCTTTGAAATAGGAATTATAATTACTATATCTACCATCTCTCACTGGATCCCCAGTGTAGTTGGCTTCTAGGCTTTATATTACATAATAATCAAAACTTAAATATTATTTTTCAATGACCCCACGTAACTAATATATTTCTGAAGAACTGTATAATTGGTGAGGCTTTTTTGAAAGAATTATTTTAATTAGGCCAACTATCTGTTTAGAAATATGTATACAAAGTCATTTTGGATAATTTACAATTGTTTTTTAAATTATTTTAAATATGTATTTATTTAATACAACAGAATGCATATGTAATGATCAGCTCAATCATCTTTTCATATATAAAAATTCCCTAAACAGAGTCTGTAACTTGGCAGGAATATATTCTCCAGGAAAACTCCCCCTAGGAAAGGACAATATAATAATGAAATGAGCTCTTGATAGCCTATAATATTATTCCTTGGAGTGCAAATTTTATTGATCACGGGGCTTTCCAGTTATGGAACCAGATGCAAAGGTCTATCAGATTACCTCATAACTTGTCATCCTACCAATTCTCAATGTCCCCTACCAAAACCATTCAAGTGCAGAAGACAAATTATAATGCTTTTTCTCATTTTAGTAGCTGTGCCTTCTTGCAACTCTGTGTCTGTTGAAAGTATCCAGGCCTGCCTAGATCAGGCAACGCTGTTCACCTGATGAGCTGTCACAAATCTTTTGTCTTTAGCTCACCCAGTTGTATGTGAGCAGGTAATTGTGTGCTGCAGCACTGCAAAAATAGAGTAGCAATACCAAAGGGCTAATTCAGCAGTCCTTTGAATTTTTATTTATATATTTATTTATTTATTTATTGCTTTTCTGGGTCTAAGCCATATTTTTATAGCATTGGAATATGGGATGAGAGGGATGTTTTATGTGGTTAAATATTTATTTATCACCAATTCAAAGCATCAGATAAAATGTTATGGATTCTGCTGACTTTGCCAGAAAAATAATGTTTGTAATGCTAGTATAATTTTAAAAATTTCAAAGGAAAACTTTTATTTATAATGTTCAATTACTATTGAAGATACCAGGAGATATCTTTCAGGAAGAACTTGAACACACAGTTAAGATTGACCAAAGGTTCCAAAACTTCCCCTCCTCCGTACAATTGCTCCTTAAATAATTATATGTCTTTTACTGTAATTTTCCTGGTGATTTGTTACCCTGTACATTCTTCTAATGGGTTGTCCCACTTCAACATGACTACAGAGCACTAGTGCATAGCCTGTATGCTGTGGGGGGAACCCCTCTCTCCCTTGCACCCCTACCCCATGTCCTTTTCTGCGCAGGTTGTGCTGATGACAAGCAGCCTTCCCTGCACCCCACAATGTGGACTACACAGGTGGGACATAGCTCCCCTTGGGATTTTTCTCCTGCTGTTCATATTGTACTGGTAGCATGCACTTGTCTGACAGCACATGGACTCCTGTGCCCTGCTCTGCCTTGTGACAGTGATAGAAGCAGCTGCCCCAGGCCCGCAGACCACATGCTACACATTCACAGGCCCCATGTGGCCTATGAGATGCCACTAGCCCAATTCTAGTGGATGGTGACAACACGTAGATAATGTGTGTTGTTTTATGGAATGGTATGCAGTAAGCTAGGCCTAAGGTGTGACTGTGAGCAAACTCATGCACAGCTTTTTTCAATAGGCTTTAATTATTAGCAATGGGTGAATCTCTGAAATATTTAATTTAGCCTAAAGTTCCTTGTCATGCCTTCAGCTAACTCCATAGATTGTTATGAAACCTCCCAGGTGAGGCCCCTTACCCAACTCATCTGCCATGCCTTAATGTTAGATTAAAGGAGGGGTTCAGTATGATCTTGTTTAGGCTCCCATCCAGGTTTACTCATGGTACCATGGAGGCTGATGTGGGGCTCTGCATTCCCTACACCCTGTCTATTCACCAACAGATGCAGATGATGACCTATGACGCTTGATGACTGCTGTGAGCTTCCGGCCTTTATCCAGGTCCCGCGGTGCTCTTGTAACATATCTTCATCTCCGGGATTATCTCCTGTCCTCAGGGCAGACCTAAGAGGCTGTCTAGGTCCTTTTCACTACTATGTCTTTTCCCCTTCCTTTTCTTGGCTATTTTTTCTTCTTTCTTTTTTTTCAAAAATGGAATACATAAAACAAAAACCAAACAACATCTTTATTTACAGTGATTCTTTCTGAACCTATTGCCTGACTCAGCCACACTTTGGCCCCAACTCAAGTGGCAGAGCTCTGGAGCTCTCCCCACTCTTCTCTAGTTTGACCCGTTTCAGGATTCTCCTTTCCCTGGCAGTTTCCCTGCCAGCACCCTGCCTCTGCAACTGGTCTCTAGTCACCCAAAACCTCCTCTTCTCTGGCACACTTGGTGCCTTTTAAATTTCCCACAGCAGTGCACTGGACTGACCTCATAAGCCATGCATTGCCTACATGGATGAAGAGGAAGCTTAAAAAGCAGTATGGCTGTGCTGCTTGGTGCTCCAACTCAGGCTCCCTCCCTGGTAAGTATGGAGTTATTTCCTGTGACCCTGATCCCCTCCAGACCAGGTCAGAATTGTGGTAGGGGGACAGAGTTCGTGTGAGTTACCTATACCACCACAGTCCTCTTCACCAAGGTCTTCAAAATCTGCCAAAAGCATTTACTTTTGTACACTCTATTGCATTATGATGTTGTTCTATTTCTTCTCTACTATCCCTTTGCTCCTTGTCCTCACTTGCAACAAAGGCAGGGCAAACTAGATTTTATGTTATGAAAGGGGCAGGTGAGGTGGAGTTTTGCCATGAGAAAAGAGAGCAGAGGTGCATTTGGGTGTGACAAAAGTTTGCTTTTTTTGCTGAGGATTGGGATTGGTAAAGGGCAGGGTGTTTTGATGACCTTGCAGCCTGCAAACAAAGTGGTTAGCAAAAGGGATTAGCACATCTTCTGCAAAAGCAGAGTGGAGGATGGCCATCCATTAGTTACCATGGATACCTGAAGTGGACATGAATGAGGTGCGAATGAATGCTGACCTTTCAGATGCATCTACCCCAAGTGGCCAAATAGGTCTACACCTGTCATTTATACAGAAATCACAATGCATTAACATGGGCTTGGGTTAAGTTGTTACCACATGGAAAAATACATTCATGCCTAGGGTACCTTGGGCAGTTTTTTATCCACAGAGAGCAAACCATTCCTGTAAACTGGCTGATATTGTGCACTGCAGTGCCAGTGACAATGTCCTAAAAAGAATTTTTTTTTAAATTAGTTAACTTTAAGATACTGCACAAAATATGCATCTGAGGTAGGAAATTACCCCATAGAGACATATGAAGGTAAAGCAGGGCAATCAAAGTTGACCACATTGTAGATATTTTCCATTAGGTCATCACAAACTGTAAGGACAATTTGGTCCATAGTAAAAATAAGATTTATGTCTTAAATAAAAAATAGTGAGAACTCATAGGGGTCTTTTATATGTTGGCTTTATTACAGCATTTCTGTACTGGCCTATTCTATGCCTGTAATTTTTCTAGTAGAGTGATGTTGCAGCCATGATAGTCCAGGAATTATTTAAATTTTTCTAGTAAGAGAAGAGAAATATACTAGGTTACCTAGTTTTATATATATATATATATATATATATATATATGTATAGAAATATACAGTTACCTGCCACCTAATCTTTTTCATTACATGGAACCTCTGCTTAATGTTGTTTCGCTTAGCACTATATCACTATCATGCTCATTTGACATTGATACCTGATTCCACTTAGTGCTTTCCATGGTTGCCATTTTAGTTTGTCAGAAACTTTCAGTTTTGCTTAACACTGTTTCCATTTAACGCTTGGCTTTTCAGGAACCAATTAAGAGCAGTAAGAGCAGATTGCCTGTATTTGTCTGTGATTTCCTTGGTTACCACTCTGTGCTGTGTACAAGTATTTGTTCGTCTGATGCTTTTTGTTCAGTGAGCTTTTCTTTTAATGCTTTTCCTCTATTGCTGATTTTTTTTTATTTTTGTACCCTTGCTTATTTTTTACATCATATTGTCTTTTTTATGTGCAATACAATGTTCTCTGTGTAAGTGAAGAGCCTTTGTGCAGAAGGAGGGCTACGCCCATAGTGGGAGTATGCACTTGGGTAAATTCACTGTAAGAATGCTGAGTAATAGCTTGAGCTAAGCTTTTTGCACCTCCTCAAGTCTCATGTATTACCATGTTTCTCAGAATACTTTTGCCTTAATAGGAGGTAACCAGTTCAAAGCTGCTTAGAAGCCTTAAAATTGAAGCTCCCTACTCGAGGCACAGTGCAGACTTTGGTCATTTGTGGTCTATTGAAGTTAACTGAACTCATGTTTAGGAATGAATGGAAAACACAAAAGTGGCAAAGCAACCAGCTACAGGTCACCCACTCCTAGAACCTCTAAAGTATGGTTGCAAGCACTCTCCCCTGCCACTCACTCACTGTGATGCGTATTGAGATGAGTGCTTGTTCCCACCAGCTGGTGCCAGAGCCACAGCACTTCACACAGTTGGGAAACAGTTCCCAGTCAGTGACATTTGGGAATGATTCGATCATGATATGTGTTCGTACCCTCAGTTTCATGTATTATGCTTTCAGAAAGAGTGCAGTTACATTACAGTGTAAGTAATGGAGATGAAGAGGTATATGCACTTAAGTAGTTTATAAACTTAACCAGAGTTTGTGACAGTGTAAGCAACAGACAAGAAATTGGGACCAGCATTGTGTTGTGTAGTTAAGCAAATTATACACTTATCTGCTACACAAAGAAGTGTGGAGTACATGATATCTGTAATTTAGGCCCTGAAGTGTCTTCTAAATGCATAAAATTTTTATATAATCTTTGTTTTTTGGGCTTTCTTCATCTGAATTTTGAGGAAGTCTAAGAAATCACTTAGAAAATACAGACTTAATTTAGGCTTTTGGATGAAAGGATCCTGTTCCCTTTCTTCTATTTCCTTTAAAAGCACTTCAGTACATCTTTTCTCATACTCTGCCATTTCTTCAATTTCATATCCCGCTACAACCTTTTCAGCTAGTTATTCCTCTGCAGCCAAAATGTCGATACACACTTGTGTTCCTGATCAGGAAAGCGCTCAAATATGTGCCAAAGACTTTCCATATTTAGGAAAAAATATATGTGAACGTGTAAGTCGCGTTGACTGAGGTGGATTTCCAGTGCATGCTTAAACTTAAGCTCATCCATCAGTGTTTTCCCAGTTCTTTTCTGTATCAGACTTTTAACTTGACTACTGCAAGTGCCCTTTTGCAGGTATTGCTGCTTCTATTCTTCTCTGCCTTCAGGTTTCTCAGAACTCTGCAGCTCCCTTGATGCTGTTCTTCCATTATATTACATCTTTATCATTCATGCAGTCATAATGAATACCTTAATATTGAGTACTGGACTTTAAATGTTTTGCTGCTAAAGACTTGATACTATAATGCTTTCTCAGAGTCATCATTCCTCATCACTTATTCTCAAGCTCTGATTTTCATTTATTATCATTTGCTAAATCAAAATACTGTGGGGAGCCTTTTATAATCATCATCTCAATCTGGTAGCATTATCTTCCTACACACAATATGAAAAGCATTAATTTGTTCTGTTTATTGTTTAACAATATGTAACCACCTTTTTTTCAACTCTTTTGAAGGAATGGACATTGATGCTACCAAATTGCTTCGTTGTCTGTTTAGTTTCCTGATAGCTGATTTTTTTTTTATATTGTTACACTGTCCACTGACATTGGAAAAGTTAAGTAATAAAAGCTTGTAAGTTGTAAAATAACTTAAAGTCTTTTATAGTAGTATGTTTCTTCAAAAGAGTATCATATGTTCTTTTGTCTATGTGGTATCAAAAAGTACAAAATGCTGACTCAAGATGAATGGTAGCCTTTCATCAAACCAAACTTAACAGCATTTCTGAATAATTTGGGAGAAGAATCGCTGAAGCAAGTAATATACTGTGGTTCAGTTATATATTTAACGCTAATTCTACAGAACATCAGTGAGGACAGTGAAATAATACAAAGGGACCTAGAGTACTTAGGAATATGGGCAGAAACTGAAAAGAGAGTTAGCTTGGAAAAATACAAGAAGTTTTGTCTGATATACCCAGAGACATCATCTGCAAATCAGAGATTCATTTGAAGGAGAAACTTGGGATGTAGCAGTGCTGAAGGAGATATTGGGCTGATGATGGACAAAAGAAATTAGACGTGCATTTAGTGTGTGATATGGCTGCAGTTTTGGCTGCAGTTGCAAAACTTTCAGTGCAGAGTCATACCATAGTGATAAAAACATTCCCTGTCTCTGGTAAAACTGAACTGGGAATATGAGGTTTGGTTCTAGGCAACCTGTTATTAATGAATTGGAATGGGCTCAGAAAAGAGAACTAAATAACTTAGGTGGTTGGAAGGGACTGGCTTGTAAGTAAGAATTGAAAGAATCAAGTGTACATTTTAGCTTGAAATACAAGTTTTTCTTGTGCCCCCTATATTAGCACTGGCCTCCTTGGAGTTGGAAATGGGACAGGATTTCGCCCTCTGCCACACAAACAATCACAACTGTCCTCACATGAGAGGGACTCCCTCCTGAGTCTCTCAGGGATAAATTGCCTGTGCCCCTCCTCCATTTATGGAAGCATTGTATGCATTCTTGCTGGAGTTGTGCACCTCTCTGCAGTCCAGTACCATTACATGATTTGTGATGTAGCAGGCCACTTGATTTTAAGAAGCTATTCCCTTTAGAAGAGCTGATATGTGCTCTAGTACTGTCTCTTTAAAATATAGATCCAGCACTGCTTGCAGACATATAAATATATCATGCCTTTTCTTCAGGGTCTTACCCATTATTAAAACAGAGCTTAAGACAGAAAAGTTAAAGGAAATTTATATCAAGGTGGCATGAGAGCCAGCATAAAATGAGCTAACCAAGGGCATTGAAGACCTAAGCAACTGAGCCATTAGATGAAGAGAGATTCAGGCTCCCTGGACGTTAGCTGCAAATACGTAGGCTTAGCTTTGTTTTCCAGGCCATTTAATTTAATGAATAATGACATTTTTACCCTTAATCATGACTGATGGCTTACCTCTATGTCCTGCAACTGGGACTTGCAGATCCATTACTATTCCTTCAACCTTGTAGAGGTTGCCTGAATTTGATTTCTGACTAACAGTGAATATAGTCAAATGACTTCTGCAGTAACTCAGACTGGCAAATGAACGCAGTGTAAATTGCCAAGTACTCTGCTGCACAAAGGAGACAGAAAATGGAGCTCCATTCCAAGCAGTAGGTTTGCTCCATGTAGGAGAGTGCCTGCAGGCATGCAGTTTGGTCACCCTCTCATGGGGGCTAGAGTGGAGGAGTGGCAGGAGTATTGGCTAAGCTTGATGACGGTGGACTGCCCCTTAGAGATGCCTCCCAGTTGACACCAGTTATGGTAGCCCCCGTATCAAGATATCTGTCCTAATGTCACTGGAATTAGGGTTAAGGGATATTCTGCCCTCCAAGTGCACGTGAGAAGCAGAATCAAAATGCTGGATGTCAGACTCTTAGCAGTTTATTTTCAATTTTCCAGGGGAGAGAATGTGGCCTAATATACCTAGATTAATTTCTAGGCTTTAGAATAGCGAAACAGCCACTTGTTTATCACAGATAACAGAATTTTAGACAATCTATTGTTTATGATAAACAAGAAACTTGATTTTATTCTGTGTGCATTCTTTTCCTCTGTTGTTCCAAACTTCTCTAGCGGGGTGGTAATAAGTGACCAAAAAGCAAAGATCCCCAACAAATCATGCCACAGTCTTGTGGGGTGACCCACAAAGCCCCAAGTCCTCTGCCTAACATGCCTGCTCAAGTACTGGCAAGAATTTGGTCCCCAGCAAACTTCTCTACTGGACAAAATCCCATTACCCAGATGAGACGTCACAGCTTAATTGGAGGAGAGCCCCACTAAACTTTCCGGTGCTTCCCACAAGGTTATGGAAACAAGATGCCTGTAGTTGTCAGCTGCCATGAAAACACTCTTATCCTAAGACAATCAGTAAGGTATACAAAACAGAAGTAAGATTTATTACATAAGATAGATACATGATACAAGAAAAAGAAGCTGTTGAATCTGGAGAGACGATGAGCAAGAAAAATAAAACAGAAAAATTTCACCTTGCTTTTCAAACTAAAAGCAGCATCTGAGCGAACTCCTTCAGCATTTTACAGGAGCAAGCAGTCCTGCCAGCTCTTATCAGATTATACCAGCTTCCTTCATCTGGGAGTAAAATTTTGCCCTAAAGGCTAAGAGTTCCTAGACAAGCATTCTTCCTCAAAAAGTTTTTCTTAAATACCTAATCCTTATCTCGATATCTTTATTCTTTTATTCAATTCTCAGGAAGTATCTGCATTAGGCAGATGGCTTCTTTCCCCTAAACAGGTACCCAGCCTGATAATTTTAGGCATCTTTCCCATTAATAATTCTATTCAAAGAGAACAACAATATTGTTATGGATCCCTGGTCAGATTTCCTTAAATTAATCTTTATTCAAGAGAGAGTAAGACACTCTCTCAATATTAGACTTTCTTGCAGTGCACTTTAGCCATTGTCTAAAGACACTGAAGCATTCTCTTTTGATACGCAGCCTGCCATCGTTTGCTACAACTTCTTATCCAAGTAAACACTCAGACTAGGTACAGACATTCTTAAAGCCCCAGTTGGAATCGATCTACATTATGTGGTTTTCTGCAAGTGGTGTAGTTTAGAATGGTAGCTACCAGAACATACATTCCCTCTTGAGTGGCTGGGGGGGAGGGAGGGAGGAGTGCGCAAATTTTAGACTGGGTTCCGCCATTTTTTAATCAGTCTATATGTGCCAAACTTCTTTTCTGTTTGGAGTATAGACCAGTTCCCAATCTCTTACACCAGTAAAAGTATAATGCCTGTACCTGGCCCCAAAGTTCTGCCACTTTCCTGGCTGGTAGATATTTGCACTAAAACTTCTCTGCTATGCAAATGAATCAGGAGGCTCCCAAACATTTTTGATTAAGTCAGATTAGAAAAATACAAAAGCACATTTATTCCAAATACCATTGTTCATATAAACATACAAATTATTTAAAAAAAATAACACTGTGTAACATTAGCTATTTATAGAGTTAAACATGACATTAGTAAACCCAATTTGGGGACGTAATTGTGGATGAGAAGTAATGCACCCCAAATTAATCATAAATATAGGGATGCCAGTTGGCTTTTTTTTTTGCTGGATGCTGCCTGTGTTTCCATCTGCTTGATACCACCTATGTATCACATGCATAAAATTGTACCAACCAAAAGAACCTGCTAGAGTCTGAGCTTTTCCCTTACCTCATGCCATGCCAAAAAAGTGTGCCTGGTTTGACTATGTTTTGTTTCTTTTGGTGTTATTCTGGGAAAGATTAGAATAAAGATACATTTTTCCCCACAATATGGATAAGGAATTCTGTAAGTGGAGTTAGATGCTGGAGAGCTGGTCTGCTAAGTTAATCAGCTTCACTTTGCTTAAAACCAGAGCAAGACAAAACTTTTGGATGAAAATCTTTGTTGTTGACATATGGGTTATTTTTTTCAAAACTCTTTTTTTTAAGAAATGCATATTTCAGCTGACTTTCTGGTTTTGACTAGAGCATTGAAACAAATGTATTCCATTTCAAAGAGAGGTGCACCAATATATTGGTCGCTTATCAGATCAGCATATTAACATTATCAGCAATTAGCTTTTCATGGTCAACACACAGTGTTACGGTGTTTCAGTTTTGTGCAATGGCATAGCGACATAAGTCTGTGCTGCATAATGGTGAAATCTGAAACAATATGTCATTTGCCTTCCAAAAATGTCATTTACTAACCTGTTTTACTCCTGTTACCTGTCATCTACTATGTGTTATCTACTATAATTTACAGCTGTTGCCAACTTCAGAGACTTATAATACTTCATGGCACATAATTATACCTATCTCAAGAAAAAAGTGAGATGAATTAGTTGTTCACTGCACAGAATAATAAAATGTCTCAAACTAAACTATTTTCCCCATTTACAGGTTTAAACGATCTTTTAGTTGCCTGGCAACTAGAGGGAAATGCAACTAAAATTCTGCTTTTCCCCAATTACAAGGAGAGAAGGTGTTTAATTGTAGAAGTGGTGCCTGAAAATATTAAACTATTTTTATTAACAGAGGTCTCTGTCCGGATGAAAGTGTGTGTTATTTTTTTCTTGAGTGTAACAGACCCCAAACATCAAAGAAGTTGAATCCACAGGAGGAAAGGATAAGTGTGGAACCAGTATTTTTAAGAATGCATGGAAGGAAATTTCTTTCCATAGCGCTCATTAGTTTTGAGTTGCTGTTAGTACCTACCTACAATCAGTTGAGCATGCTGCAGATCAAAAGTTTTTATAGTCTGTTCCATACTAGCTTATCAGGGTCTTGAATGACATGTCTGTGTTGTTCTTCACTGAGAGTTGATAAGAGGCTAGCAGAGCCTAAGACCCAGAATAGAAAGTTAGATATATTTTGGCTGAGTCATTAAAACAAGCGGATCTTCAACTTCAGACAAATATCGTGGGGTTTGAATATTGCTCTCTGGCAAGAGAAACTAGTATGCAGGAAACCAAGAGAAATAGCCTGGACTGGAGAAGATTCTTAAGATGTTTATATTTCATAGTATTTTTTGAATTGCAAATCCAGGAAAGGAATGATTTTAGACTCTCTGCTGAGTGGAAGAGGCAGGGCAGAAGCTCCCCTTGTTATCTGGTGAAGAAGTGATTTTACTTTAACATATGAACTTGTTTACTTTAACATATGGTATTGTTGAGACTAATATTGGAGTACTGTTAAAAAGGTTGAAAAATGCAAGGTTCTTCACCTTGGGAAGAAAAACCTGCAGCATCCTTATAGGCTTGGCAGTGTTACGCTGGCTAGCACTATGTAAGAAAGAGATTTGGGGGTCATCACTGACCACAAGATAAACATGAATTGCCATGCAATGCTGCAGCTAGTAAAGTGAGCAAAACGCTGGCTTGCATCCATAGATGCTTTTCAAGCAAATCTCAGGATGTCATTCTCCCCTTGTACTCGGCCTTGGTGAGGCCGCAGCTGGAGTAATGCATCCTGTTTTGGGCTTCACAATTCAAAAAGGATGTGGAGAAGCTTGAGAGAGTCCAGAGAAGAGCCACACACATGATCAGAGGTCAGGAAAACAGATCTTACAACGACAGGCTGAGCGCTACGGGGCTCTTTAGCCTGGAAAAGCTTAGACTCAGGCGTGATCTGATGGTTACCTATAAGTTTATCAGAGATGACCACCAGTATCTGGGGGAACATTTGTTCACCAGAGTGCCCCAAGGGATGACAAGGTTGAACAATTATAAACTACTGTAAGACTGTTTCAGGCTGAACATAAGGAAGAATTTCTTTACTATCCAAGCCCCCAAGGTTTCGAATAGCCTACCATCGGAGGTGGTTCAAGCACCTACACTGAACACCTTCAAGAGAAATTTGAATGCTTATCTTGCTGGGATTCTATGACCCCAGCTGACTTCCTGCCCCTCAGGCAGTGGGCTGGACTCTGATCTTCCGAGGTCCCTTCCAGCCCTAATGTCTATGAAATCCATGAATTTAGAAATAAGGTGCACATTTTTAATAATGAATATGATTAACTTCAGGAACGATGAATGTAGTGGATTCTCTTGATATCCTCAAGATAATTTGTATTTCAACAAACAGAAGTTATTGGGCTCAATGCAGTGGTCACTGGGGCTGCATGTAGACAATATACTTAGACCAGGCTAACTGATAAGAAATCAGTCTAAACTAGGAGTGGTCAAAATAGGGCCCGCAGGAAGTATCTTATTGACACCATCTAGCTTGCTGGCCACCACTGGGTGCCTGAGGAGGGAGGGCTGCACCCTATACTGCTTCGCTATGCCACAGGCAGGGCCAGGCCAGGCTGTGCAATGCACAGACTCCTCCACCCCGCCACATTCCTGCACCCTCCCCCTCTCCCCCACCCCAGCTACCTGTTGTGGCTGTGGCTCCACAGGCCTGGCACCATGGCTACTGGCAGCTGGGCCTGCACAGGATGATGCACTCTGCAGTGCATCAAGCAGCTTTCCTGTTCACTCACTTCAGAGAGTTGCTGCTATCACAGCACCAGTAGTCTGTGCCAGTTGCTCAGGGGTCTCAACCCAGTGTAGCTGCCCCCAACTTTCCTGGTGTGGCATGGTGGTGGCAGTGGCTCATCACAGTTGGCAGGAGGGTGAGATGGCTACTCGGTACACTTCAATGTGCCTCCTCCTGTGTAGGCCCGGGCTGGCTAGTAGCAGCTGCAGTGTTAGGACTGTGCAGCACCAACAGGAAACTGAGTGGGGGGATAGAGGAGTCTGAGTGCCAAGCTGGGGAAATAGGTAGATATCCCTGAAAACTTCAGGAGCAGCGGTGGCGTGGCCAGCTGCCTCCATGTTGCAGGCAGGTGACACTAGAAGCTTCCAGGTTGGGGTGTAAGTATTGCCAGAATCACAGGGTATCTGCTGGAAGCCCCTGGAAGGTTTAAGGTTGTGGGGTGGCCTGACCAATGGAGCTCCAGTCACTCTGGAGCAGGGCCACACCAAGCTGCAGTGAGAGGGGGAGTCATGCAATGGGACCTTTACCTACACCTTCCACTGCTCCTTCCATCAATCCACCCTTCCACTTCCAGCCTTCCTTCCATCTACTACCTTGCAGCCAGATCTCACCCATCCATGGATCCAAAACCCCATAGGCACCACTGCAGACCATAGATGATCCCATCCTGTCCTAATCCAGTACCCAGCCCTGGTCACATAACTGGGACTAGGGGGAGATGGTTGGCTGTGGATTAGTTGCTGCCAAACTGGTTACCAGCGTAGTAGAAACTGCTGGGTGGCCAGCTTCATGACAGCAATGGCCACCTGCTTCTCTGGAGTGAAGGGTGGCTGTAGGCTGACATCCTGGCACACATTATCAGGGGTCAGCTGGACAACGATGTCTATTAAGGTGTTCCAGGTACATGAAAAAGATCTGGATCCATTGTTCATTGTCCCAGGTGTCTAGGGTGATATGATCCACTCCTACCAGTCATTGCTTGTGGTGTGGGCCCAGAACCAGTGCTCAGTGGTCTGGAGGTAGTGCCAGAGCATCCTGGCATCCATGCCAACCTGATGGCCTTGTCCTTGTCAGCCACATGAAAGTCAGCCCAGGATATTTGGTAGGCACAGGGTGCAGTAGGTGGCCCCACTGATGTCCAGTTTCTGGCTCAGGGGTACAAAGCTGCATCCTATGGTGACAAGGTGCCCCATAATGTCCAAGTGGGTGCACATGATATCCTGCAGCCTCTAGCAAGAGTTGTGCAGGGTGACAAGCAAGACATGTCACAGATCCTGGGTCTCTGTGCTTCGGCACAAGTAGTGGGATACCATGGCAGAATGTGGGCAGGCTGGAACACAGAGGCACATACACAACTCAGGACATTTGCTCTGGGTTTTCTGGAAACCTAGGGCTGGGTGCAGGGGAGGGTCTGCCGTGATGTGGCAGGGGGTTGGGGATGTGCCCAGCAGCCAGTCAGAGGTGGCATGCACCCTTGGCTGCACTCGGCAGTCTTCAGGAGCCCAGGGAGCCTGCAAGGCATGCTGAGAGGTATGCAGGAGTGCCCCGAATCTGCAGGCCTCAGTGCAGGCAGCCTGTGTGCCTTATCTCCTTCTCTCCCCACTGAAAGGGTAAACCTGTATACTGTTTGTTACCATTTTAAACTAGGCTGGTTATAGAAAATGGTGTAGCTTTTAGCTAGCTTCCTTCTCGGGTCTTTTGAATGTCTCTACAAGGCCTGGGTGAAATTTAATGGCTTGAGATGTACAGGAGGTCACATCACATAATCTTATGGTCCATTGTCTTAAAATCCAGATATCATTATCTATCATCTATTATTTTATTAATTCAGTCTTTAGCATTTTTATATAATTGTCCTGTTCCAGATCTTCTTGACACTTTTTGTACAATTTTCTTACAGGCTGCCACAGATATAATTTTTTCTTGAACTGTAGTACTGTATGTGAATCTATGTAGAGCCTCAGCAGATTTCAGTAGCCAAGGGCTGATTTTATCTGTTCTATTAATATATTCCTTTTTATTAGTGTAGTGAATTGTCTAGAGCTTGCTATCCCTATTTGCATCAGATGCTGGATAGGAGGTCATGAGTAAGTCTGCTACTTCTAACATCCTGACTTTGTCCACTACAAAAGTTGTATGGTACATAATGAATGAAGAAGAAATAATAGTATATGACCTTGTTACACAGGACCATTGACATGCACATGTAAGGGAGCAAGTTTAAAGCTGTGCAACACTGAATTATTCATGAAAGTAGTGCCAGGGGCCCCCTCAAACTTGGTCTTAGGTGGTAGCACTAATTACAAATAATGAAAAGTAATTTTAGAAGTTTTAAAGCTATTTTATTTACAAGGTGTTTGATTTAATGAAAGGAAATCTGATTTTTCAAGCACACTTTCAAACTTGTGTTAAATGGATCTTAATCCAATTATATCAAAGGTTTGAGTCCTTTGATAGTTGTTTGATTTTTGATGTATCTCATAATGTTTTGATCCATACGTTATCTTCTCTGTTTGCTGCTGCCATCATCTTTTACTGAGTTCCTTTTAAGTGTTTGAAGCTGACTTTTATTTCCTATTTTTTTCAAAGTGATGTGAAGGGAGGGAAGCATATGTTGCCTTTTAACAGTTAAGGGAGGATGAAATTTATACATCTGCTGTTACTGTAGTATTTGTCTGGCTGGAAATTTGGATTAAGAACCAATTGTTCAGATAACTATGCTTATATGATTTCTCCATTTAATTTTTCTCTTATCCCAGTTTTATCTTTTTTCAATTATTGCCTATATCTTTGTTTTTCCTGAGGGGGAAAAAATCATGATTTAAAATTTTAAAACATATATTTAGCTCAGACTTTTTTATCTTTGTTTCTGGTTCTTTGCATTTTACTGTCTGAACTGGTAAAGTGGATATTTTGTATGCATGTCTTGGTTTCCTAGTTATATGTAGAATTTCAGATTTTAGAGATATTTTTTTCTACTTGGAAGTCATACCTCACCCAGGCTGAAAATCTGCAAGTCCAGGATCTCAGTAACATCTTTCCTATGAGAACAACACAAAATCTGAGAATATTGTGCTACATTCACAAGCAAGATCACTGACCAATATATTTTATCTTCACAAATCAAGAAAGCTGAAGTACTTTGAGCAGGCTTATGGGACTTGCTCTTTTAAGTCCCTCCCTGATTTTTGAAAATCTTACTTCTAGGTACCTCAGTATGGATTCATTAGTCTAACTTAGAAGTGTAACTACCACAGTCTGTGTTCTGGGTGGCAGGGACCTTGGCAGGGCCCAGGCTAGCACCAGCTGGGCTGGAAGAAGCAGCTGCTGCTCTTGTGTCCCCTTAAAAAGGGCACCAGAGGCTTGTGCCATGGTCACTCATCCTTGTTACACTATTGGGCTAACCTTAGGCTCCTGTTGTAAATAAATGTAGTCTGTGGGCATTAAAAAGTTCACGATAATTTGTCAGTACTTGAAAACATAATTAATCATTAATTTTGAAGTAGTTCTGCTATAATAGATTATATGCAACTACAAAAAGAATCTACAAAAAGGAATCCTTAATAAAATACAGCCTTAGCTCTGGATGCTGCAATACATTTGCTCTTACTCTCTGGCAGTCCCTCTCAGATGGGGATGATCGTCTTCCATGATTATCTCTGGGTTCAAAGATAGCTGACAAGGTCTATCCTGAGTCAACAGACTCTGCTGAAACTTGGGCACATGTTTCCCTGCAGGGTGGGGGCTTTGGATTCTTAATTCGGTCCACAACATGCTGTTTCTGCTGCTCCCACTTTTTCCATCTTCTCTTGTCATTGTAAGGTTTCAAAGTACTGAGATCTTCGGAGCAAACTCTTCCTCCATTTGGGGTGGTCCTGGGCAATAGTCTCCCATGAATTGATGTCAATGTTGCATTTTTTCATGTTGGCTTTGAGGATGTCCTTGAAGCAATTTCTCTGCCTTCCTCTTGACCATACCTCTTGGCTGAGTTGGAAAAACAAAAGTTGCTTTGGGAGTTTGGAGTCAGGCATCCAGATGACGTGGCTGACTTAGGAAAGTTGATGTTGGACGATCGTTGCCTCAATGCTCGTGGTGTTTACTTGCGACAGGACACTAATGTTGGTGCACCTGTCTTCCCATTGGATACAAAGGATCTTCTTCAGACAGTGTTGATGGTATTTCTCCAATGGCTTGAGGTGTCTCTTGTACACTGTCCATGTCTCAGCTCCATACAGTAAGGTGGGGATCACAACTGCTTGATAAACCATGAGCTTGATTTTGGATTTGATGTTGTGATCTACAAACTCCTGTTTCCTCTGGCATCCAAAGCCTGCATTTGCACATTTGAGGCAATGTTGGATTCTTTGTCACTGTAAGCCTTCTGCGAGAGATGGCTTCTGAGGTATGGGAAATATTCATCATTCCCGAGAGTCTCACTGAATTATCTGTACTACTTTTGCACATCTAAGCACAAGAGTAGGACTGATCATCTAAATAAAAGTAGGTACCTCTTTAATTATCAGGATTTCTTTTGTTTTGATTACTACAGTAAACCTGAAATATCTTATCCTAGCAAGAGTGAAACTAACAAAATACAGCATTTTTACCTTAATTTATAAAAGAAATCATCTAAATTTGCAAAAGCGCAGTTTTTCAATTTAGTTCTATACAAATTTAAAGTAATAATTAAAAAAAATCAAATTATTTCAATCAGCAATTAAAATTGTTTTTATTTAAATCACTGCTAGATTTTTTTTTGTTTTCATTCTATTCTGAAAACTTTTTTCAGTCTCTCTATTGGCCCCTCTTTTCCTCATCCTATCTCATTCTCACTTGCTGTATCCATTCCTGCCTCTTCTTATGTAGGATTTACTCTTCTGTCCTCATCTGATGCAAACTTAATTGCCTCTCTCTAGCTAATTCATGTGGCTTGAACCTCAAAAGATTGAGCCTTTCTGATGTAGCTTCTGATTTGAAAGGGAGTCACAAACACAGATCCTTTCCTAAGTGCCTAGTCCTTTGGCATCAGGCATGGAAAATATTTTAAGAAAATGTGTTGCCTAACAGCTGCTGCATAGTATCTTTTATGGCTGGGGAACAGAATATTGCCCAAGACTTGGATCCCATTGATCATAAACTTTTTCATAAAGGAGCTCCTGACATTTGCTGTCAGTAAAATGATATAAGGACAAGCAAACCATTAGATTGCATTGATGAAATATAAACAGGTGGCTTTTAATAGTTTAGCCTTCTTTTTGAGTAGCAGGTGCAATTAATTTAATTTATCCAAACCAGTAGGCACATACAGTGGAAATGTTTTAATAGAAAATATAATCAGTTAATTTATTTCATTTCAGTGTGGATGTACCTGGGACATTTTTTTATTAGTTTGTTATGGAAGTCAGGTAATTTTCTTTAAATATTTTTAATGAGTTTCTCAGAAATGACTTGGAACTAAAGGTGAGAACAGTAGCCGAACCAACTCTGGGAGGAGGTGTGTTTCCAGACCATCTCCCCTCAGAAGAGCCACAGAAGGCTAATGCAGGCAATTTGGTGGAGTCAGTTGTTCCAGACATGGAAAAATAAACAAAACAGCACATTACTTGCTGCGTGGTGTGCCTCTGCACCAAGTGCCGTACGTGCCCAGAAGAGGAATCGCATCAGTTTGACCTGGTTCCCCAGCATCTGTATAGCTCATGCACTTCAGCAGGGCTTTTTGACACTTTTATCTAACAGCTGATTGTAGTTCTTCCACTAAAGCACTGTTTTGGGGATTATTTTTCCATGTCTGTCAGCATCCAAAGCGGGCAAGTGATTCAGAGCAGCAACCAAGGCTAGGGAACATGCTCCCCTTGAACCTGGCAGAAGAACCCTTCTGTTCCTAAGGAGAAGGCATGATTCGCATTGACAGTATTTTTGGAGTAGCTATGTGGCCACGTGAAGAGAAGCCCAGTCAGCAGTGCAAGGGCATGGCATGCCTTTGGTGTTTACTTGCTCTGGAGATTTTGCTCTGTAACTACTGTCTCCTTCATGAGCCACTCCTCAGTTCCCTCCTCGTGAAGCACTTGAGTCGGAAGTAATTGTGAGATGAATTTTAAGTAGCGTCCTGAATCTCTTAAATACTCCGCTGATTTTAACTGTTGTGATGGAATAATAGATCCTAAATTTTAAGTGCTATAGTGGACAAAACAAATAATTACCAAGCTGAATAGAATTTTTATTCAGATTTTCTTCCTCCCGTGGTGTCTTTAGCTCTGGATTTAATTTTAATGATGGAATTAACATTGAAACTATCTATACAAATTATATAAATAATATCCACATTACAGAAATAGCTTTGGTGATTAGAGGTTTGGGACTGAATATAATTAGTCAGACTATGCTGAAGGTAAAGGCACTGCTTATCAGATAAAATGCAAACATTTTAATAGGTTTCAGTTCATGTATTTGAATACAAAAGTTATTGTACAGTGCCCCTATGTGCTTAAAAGTTGTAATAGAACAAAAATGTAGAGTTTGTATTAGATATGTATACAAGAACATCTAGCTCAGGAAAGCTTAAAAATGAAGCTGGTAGGGATTTTATGGTAAAAAATGCATTAAAACTTTACAGAGCTTATAGATCAGCTTTAGCTTAAAGCCTGCATGAAAACATGGAGCACAAATGCCAAGGCAAAAAAAGGCAATGGTTTGCAGAATCTAATTCCTTTATCCAAAGTGAACCCTGTAAGCTCAGATTCTCACTTTGTAATCTGAGGGTCCTGTTATTTCTCTATTTTAGGTGGTTCTTGGAGCTCTTAACCCTTGGATTGTTCACACATTAATACCTGAAACTAGCTTTAAGCACACTTTAACTGGGTTAAAGTTATACCACTCCAGCCTAGGTTTATCTTTGATCCATGTTACACAGCTTATGTTATACTATGGTATAGCAACTCTAAGTTTAACCACCCTAGCCCCTTCACTGGCCTGACTTAAGCCAAGCAGGGCCAAGGAGGTGATCCTCTCCCTTTATGCAACACTGGTCAGGCTGCAGCTGTAGTACTACATCCAGTCCTGAGTGCTGCACTTCAGGAGGGATGTGGACAGCACTGAGAGGGTCCAAAGGAGGGCCACTCACATGATCCAGGGACAGCAGGGAAGACCATATGAGGAGAGGCTATGGGACCTTAACCTGTTCAGCCTTCACAAGAGAGGGCTGAAGGGGAACCTGGTGTCCATCTATAAACTTGCTTGGGGGGACCAGCAGGAATTGGGAGAGACCTTGTTCCCCTGAGCACCTCCCAGAGTAACAAGGAATAATGGCCATAAATTGTTAGAGGGTAGGTTTGGACTAGACATCTGAAGGCACTACTTCACACCCAGGGCAGCTAGGATCTGGAACCAACTTCCAAGGGAAGTGGTGATGGCTCCTACCTTGAGAGTCTTTAAGAGAAGGCTTGAGGTTTACATAGCTGGGGTCATTTGAGTCCAGTTTTCTCTCCTGCCCAGTGCAGGGGATTGGACTAGAAGATCTACAAGGTCCCTTCTGACCCTACAGCTATGAATCTATGAGCCCACTGCTCCCTCCCCCCACCCCTCCTCAGCACCCCAGATCCACACTTACTGCCCTCTAGCCCCCTCTCCCCACTTACTAGTAGCTGCCTGCTCTATTGTCCCATGGAGCAGGAGGGGAAGGGTTAGCCCACCTGCCTTCCTGCCTGCCACTGCTGCAGCTCTCTGGGGCCAGGCTCAGTCTAGAGAAGAATAGAGCAGCAGTCTGGCAGCAAAGGTTGGGCAAGCAGGTTAACTCTTCCCTGGCTGCTCCCCTGGGACAGACAGTACAGGCAGCCACAAGTAACTGGGGAGAGTGGCAGGGGGGATAAAGGGGCAGGGGGAAGAACGAGGAGAGCCTTGAGGGGCACAGCAGAGGCGCAGAATGGGAAGGTGGTGGGGTATTACCTTTCACTTCTTTAGGTCCTTGCTGGCCTGAAGGTGTGACTGCTCCAAGCTTGAGCTAGCACTAACAGAACACATCTACACAAGACACTTTACTGCAGAGCACACTAATTTGCTGTATAGTAAAGTGCCACTGTCCGCATGTGTATGGTTATTAGGGCACAGTAGACTAATTTACTGCTCTGCTGGACAGTCCTATAAGATGCAAGTGGTATCTAGCAGTGCAATAATTTACTGCACTTAAATACATGTGTAGACAGTGATGTTGGGATTAGTTTACCCCGACTCAGATTGAACCAGAGTATATTCAGTCACATTAATTGCATGTGTAGATGTGCCCATAGCAATCAACATTTGAGTAGTTCACATTGTAACGTGTAATGAGGCCATGGATGTACTACTGAAATGAAGATTTTTTCAGAAAGAAAAAAAACTGAGGCAGATGAAATAACAGCTTTGTGGAGATACTATTTCTGCTCACCAACAATATGGAATAGTAATCTTTCCCTCACAGTACAACAAAAGATTCAATAATGACATCAAATTAAAAAATACATAAAAATGCCTTCTGAACTCATTGTAATTTGCCTGTTCAGGAACAGACACAAATCTAAAACCTTTTAATGCTTGTAGGCAGGTGTCTTATTTAAGAATCAGACCAGTGTAGGCTAGCTGCAAGGGAGATGAAAAAAATTTTTAAATTGAAGGAATATATTATAATATGTAAAACAATTTACTATATTTATCGCTGATCTAAAAGAGAGTAACTAGAGCATCAGTGAAATTTGCACATGTTAGTAAAACTATGGATTACTACCAAAATACATGGAACAGGTAGAAATACAGAAACATTCAGTGAGAATTCTCTTAGAAAAATGCATAGTAATATAAAAAGGAATAAATAAATAAACTGGTAATCAGTGGGATGGAAAAAGCTAGATAGCAGTAATGCCAAAATGGACTGCAGATCAGATAGGGATTGTATGAGACGCTTAAAGATGACAGAGTAGTAATAGGAATGGAGGAAGATGAAACCCAAAGAAGGACGGAGATGAGAAGAGTCTTAGGGCATTGAGACTGGGTTTGGGGAAAGGTCTAGTGAGCAATTATGCCCAACTGAATTGAGCCTTGCAGGGATTTGCAGGAATAGGTTGGGACCAGTCCTCTACTCTACTACTGGGGAGACAGAGGTGCTGCCAAGGAGGAACTGGTGAATGTGGCAGAGACAAATATGGAACAACTGAGATTTTTGGGTGAGACACTGCAAAAAGAGGACTGCAGAGTGTCGTAACTAGAGATCCTGGTTTTCTCTGTTTAAAAATCACAAATTCTCTGATGAAAAAAATCACATATTTTCTAATTAAAATCTGTGTTTTTCCTGTGATTAAAATGGATCGCTGCTATGCATGTAGGTATCAGCTGAACACAATGTTTTATTGAAATATTTACAATTTTAAAGCAATTTGAAAGCCTACCACAGTGGGGCATGGGGCTGCAGCCAGGCCAGACAAGCTCTGGGCAGGAACTGCCTCCACAGCCAGCAGGTAGGAAGGAGTGCTTGCCCACCATGGCCTCCAAGGTGAGGTGCAGCAGCATGAAGTTGGGCCCCCACTGCTGCTAGACAAGCGGAGGGGGTGCCTCACCTTGGTGGCCAGCAGTGCGGCACTCCCTCCCACACTGGGTCCTACCCACTAGGCCGTGGAAGCTTGTCTGGTTCAGCTGAAGCCCCATACCCTGCTGTGGACACAGAAATCTTGGGGGGCATGTGCTCCCCTCATATCACATGTGGCTGCCACATACATATGTCCATGCACACATGCACTTGATCCCCCTGCCCTCTGTGTCCTATTCTCTCCAGCCCTACACAGTCCCTTGCAGGCTGAAAAAGTTGTTTCCCCTTCGAAGTATAAAATCCATGATTGGATGTTTTATGCACATTATAAAGTCACCATATTCTTAGTACTTGTGTGTTGTTTGTAACAAATCCTCTCCAGAGCTCCCCTCCAAAAAATAGGATTGAGTCCCAGTATTTGATTGAAACAAACAATCTGCAGTTCCTTTGTTTTACTTCATGTGTGAAATACTCTGGTAATGTGAAAGCTCCATTTACACAGCACCTGCTCATGCTAGCTTAGACTCTTCTTTGTACCTGCCTTCATAAACATAACTCACCAGATCTTTAAAGTAAATACTTAAGTAAAAAAATAAGGAACACACATTCTGCATTTCAATTCACCCTCCAGTGAAACCACTATTTCTTATTTGGTCTTAACTTCAGGCAACAATTCTCTTTGCAGAGAAAGGAAAGGACAACAATCTCTAACTTCTGTTTCCCACCTAGAGTCTGATTAAAGTTAACAGCAAAATCCAAATTGACTTCAGTGGAACTATGAGCTGATTCCCACCTCTCTTAGATGCAATTTGTAAAAGGCAGAGTAAAGACCACATATTCATATTTTTGGAACTGATCATTTTCTAATGACTCCTTGAAAACATGTACCACTTTTATCACAGGGACATGGATTACTGGCACAATCCACACATTGAAAAAAACAAGGGCCATGTGTAGATGAAACGAGGGGCACGTGTCCATGACATTTTGAAGTGGGTTAAATGCTTTTGCACCGCTTTAATGGTGTTGGTGGCATATTGCACTTTAATTCCAGGAGCTGTAGCACATTTGACGGTGTAATGTGCCATAAACTTTTGACTTTGAGGTGCAGCAAACTAAAATACCTCCGAGGAGTTTTAGTTTGCTGACCTACAGCCACGAAATGAAGCACCAGGCTCCATGCAGCTCAGGGGCTGTGCAGGCAGCCTGTGCACACAGCCTGGCAGCAGGTCAGGAAGGCAGACTCCACTGAAGGAAAAAAAGGGGGAGCGAGTCTGATCTCCCTTCCCCCTGCCCACCCAAACCTGTCTGCCTGCATAAGCTGTTGCTCCCCAGGACACCTCTAGACAGATGCCCGTGGGTGGGTGCAACCTGAGCAGGGGGCTGCTGGCACTGTCACGGAGGTAAGTTGTATCTACTTGCTCGAGAAATTTAATCCGTTTCTTACTGCTTTTTTTCTCCTGTGTGACCCACAGAGCCAACACAGCTAAGAATAAATGAATTGTGTAAAGGATATACAAACATACAAATATACTGGGTAAAGGATATAACAAATACGTTATACAAGTAAGAAGGCTGTAATAGGTGACCCTTGAGGTGACCCATCTGTACATTCTGTTCCTTATTGGCTAGTCACTTTCATGTGTGCAAGTGCAATATAAAGACAAAGGCAGTACTAATGTTACAGTGAGTAGGATGATGACTACAGAACCTTTTATTTGGTCAATCTGGCACCCCAGATAGGACTCCCCTAGCTCCATTTCTCTTTTTAGAGAGACAAAGTTTTCAGAGTTAAAATAAATAGTGATTCAGACAGCGCGGCTGTCTTTCAGACTGATCTGGCCACGGTATCCATGCCTTGTATGCCAGGTAAAAATGCATAGGAGATCATTTTTGGCCACTGCTCCTCAGCTCTAGAACACCCTTCCTGTTGAAGCCTGCCCAAGGCTGAACCTGGACATTCTTCTGTTTGGGCGAACATGTAGCAATCCAAATGAGGCTGAGATGCTGTTTAGCAGATCTTCACTTTATTTTATTTTATTTGTATGTTGTTTTTTATTCTAGTTGCCCCTTTAATTTGTTCTGTTCCTTTTGCTATAAGCCTTCCTAAGGAAGGATCTTAAGCCTTCCTTAGGAAGGACATTATATAATAACATCACTAACTAACTAAATTAATCTCTTATTTCATGGAGTATACAAACCCAGTCATGAGTCAGCTATTTGGGTCAAGCCTTTCTGTGCTTCCAGTGGGGCTAGATGCACATTTTTTTTAAGTGGCAGATAAGAATTTTAATCACTTCCCATGTTTCCAAAAGATGAGGTGGGAAGCATTGGCCTATATAGCTTAGCCCTTAACCTAACGCTGTTTTTATTTCTGGTGATGCAGGTATGAAGGTTGAGATTTTGGGCCAGATGGAGAGATTTCACTAGAAAAATCTGAATGGATTTCATTCTCTATCTACAGATTCTCTTTTCAGCATTTTTAAGAGTATTTCTGAGATGTCAGTGACTAGAAATGCTGCAAAATAAAGCTCCACAGAAGGCACAGTATAGAAAGCTGCATGGGATTGAACTAGACAGCCAGCCTAACACAGTCATCTCTAACTGTGATATTTGCTTGGTGTCTGGGAATTCATCTCATGTTTTGACTACTTTGATAAATGTCAAAACAAAAATTACTATGGTTTTAATTATGTTTTCCATCAAAATATAATGCCCTGAGAGCGAGAGGATGAATACATTATGCAAACAGATATTAAATTAATGAACAACTTCCCATCAGCCTTATGCTTAGCCTTGTATTGTAGCCCTTTCACTGCAGTGTTAATGGTGTCACAGCGAGAGGATATCCTGTGGTTTAGTGCTTTTCTTTCAACTTGGTTTCCACAGTTTAATGAGATACAGGCTCTGAAGCAAATTTCCTGAGAAACTTGACTTCTGTAGGGAATAGACCATCAGTGACTTCCATGAGCCATGTTTGTGACAAAGACAAATGCTACCTGATAACACTATATCTTTTTGTATACAACATGCTCCAGAATATAATATGCACCTTGTTTCTGAATGGCAAAATGAAGAAAAATAAGATTTATTTCAGAGTGATGGCTGCATAAAGCAGGGACAAAGCCTAATATTCAGATGACTTTGCCTCCCTTTCCTGCTTCACTAAAGCTGAAGCCCTAGCTGCTGCTGAAGACTGGCCTTCATGGGTGGATCTATGATTTTAAAAGGAGGTAAAGAGTCTCCAAGTCTGTGTAATATGAGGAGAAAGACCAGAATCAGCTAGAGGATAGCCAAATTGCCCTAAGAAAGGCTAGCTTGATTAGTAGATCATCAGGATCATTAAAAAGAAGAGATGACCAATAATACCTATAGTATGAAGAACAATGAGCCATTAAGTCACCTGATGCCTCAGCTGCTTGAATAATAATGCCATAACTGCTGCAGTGTGGAACAGGAATCAAAGGAGGCAGAAAACCAACTTCCCAGCTTAATACAGGCATCCCAGTTTTTTTTTTTGGCAAGGTAGAGAGCTGATTTGAGGGGAAAGGTGCATCTCATACCCGAGAAAATATGGTAACTCTTCAAGTAAATAGTATATCATTTAAAGTTTTAGCTATCATCTTGATGAGAAATCACAATACCAAGGGCAGGAAACATCAGCATCCATAAAGAAAGGAGAATATGGATACAAATAATTGTTTTGGAGGCCAAACCATTGCCATTGCCTTCTAAAGAAATAATATTTCTCTGGAATTGTCTCTAAAGGGGAGGTTTTGGGAGAAACTGGAGTGTAAGTGATTTTAAGCATCTTCAAGATTTAACATAATATTTATCTTACCTTATATGCTTTTGCCTCCAGAACTTTTGTTTCCAAAGATACTTGGCTGCTGCTTCTGATCAGTCTATTAAATTGCTAGGTCTTTTGTGTCTGATATTTCAAGTCATATTTTGCACATGCAAAATGTATTCATGCAATTTTGTAAACTACTTGCCTGTGTTGTTATTGTGCACCTGCATGCTGACTGTAGGCATGCATGTGGGTGAGTAAGGGAGCGTGTTGATGGGGAATGAGTGTAAGAATGGGTGAAGGTGTGAGTGAATGGGTGCAGTTGTAAGTGAACAGTAGAGGAAGTTAGGAGGATGAGGACTGTATAGGTGTGAAGGGACATAGAAGAGGCTGAGCCTGAAAAAATAGTAAAAGGTCAGGAGGGATAAATATTCTTCTTCTGCTGTCACCCTTCTGTTGATTGTGAAGTTCTTTATTTATTCATTCGTAAAGGAGAGGAGAGTAGGAAAGGGAAAAAAGACCACCTTTCTCCATACACTTCTCACCCCCCCACATCTTTCACTTTTCTTTCTTGCCATTACCCTTCCTGAGGACACCAGTTAAGGCTGTCATCACTGGGGGAACAAAGACAGGAGCTGAGGTTGTGGCAAGATAATAGGTTAAAACATGGGTTGTCAACCAAAGTTATGCAGAAATGGGCTATGGGGTACACACGGGTGGGCCGGAATGGAGCGCTGCCACACACCACCCTGTGCTGCCACCTCCCAGGAGCAGGATCAGGGAGAGGGGCGAGGGCAGTGGCTCCCCTCTACAGGCCGCACAAACACTGCCCTGCCAGCTGGACGTGGCAGGGGGAAGCTCGCATGCAGCAGCTACTGCTGCCATCAATCACCCTACACTGTCACCACTGCTACCAGAAGCAAGCCCCTCCCACCCCACACCCCTGCCCCCCACTCTGCCAGAAGTGTACCCAGAAGGGGTACACTTAAGAAAGGTTGAAAACCCCTGGGTTAGAAAAACACAGGAGACCTAAGTTGTGATGGGTTTTAGAAGTCAGGACAGCAAGGAGAGTCAATGGGAGGACTCAAGGCCAGATCCAAAGAAGACCTTATGCACTCACATCTACATTTGTGTATCCACATCTCCTCCCTGGTGCTCCCAGGAGAGCTTCTTTTGAGCCTCACACATATGAAACTGGGAAATAGTTCAGTGAAGCTGCTTTGGGCATGCACCCTTTAGCTGTGCTTGAACTGTCTCTGCCATGCTTGAGAAGAGCATTGAAGAGAAGGACCCCCAGACTGGTTTCGCCACCTCATTTCTGTTTTCTATGTTAGCAGGAGTGGGTGGTTAGGTTATATTCAAGGGCAGCTCTCCCTGGCAGTTTCAGAGATTAAGTGTAGACATATCTTGAAACTGGACTTGGGCAGACTTAAAATGCCAAGTTCTAAAATTGTGATTCAAAAAACCCCCTTGCTCAGGCACCATCTCAATTTGTTAGATATCGCCTTTACTGACCTGATGGCACTGCTCACCCCTTCTTTGGAATCTGGCTGCTGCACAGCAAAGAATGCACAATGCATAGGCCAGGAGGGAGGACAAGCCAAGTGCATGATTTAGACCATGGGCAGGTGTATGCATACCTCTAATAGTGCTTGGAAAGGTCCTAGGAGGTACACATGGGTGGGCAGGGACAGAACACCACCACCTCCCAGGATTGGGGGCGGGAAAGGGCATCAGTGCCCCTCTGTGGGCTGCATAGGCACTGCCCAGCCAGTCAAAAGTGGGAAGGTGGAGGAAGAGGTGGGGAGCTCGCACGCAGCAGCCACTGCTGCCATCTACCATCCCGCTCTGCCATCACCACGCACCACTTTCCCACAGTCATTCACACATACGACTCTGTGGGCTGCTGACAGGCAATGCATGATTGGCCGGTTGCGAGCAGAAACAGGGGAAGTCACCACACTTGGGTGGAGGCCCTGGCTGGAACCTGCTCTGTTGAGGCTGGCAGCTCCTGCCTTTAGTATGTGAGTGCCTGGGACCCTGGCAGGGCAGGAGAGGGAAGGGGACGGGCCCAGGCCACCATCTCAGAGGAAGAGCCTGCAGCTCAGGCCCAGCCTGGACTGGGTGTACGTGGGACTAGGCCCTGAAGCCCCCTATGCATGGGGCCTGGCCCCACATCAGGCCATGCCTCCCTTCGCGCCTGGCTGCTGCAGCTACACTTCTTCAAAAAGTTTGAAAATCCCTGATTTAGACTAGTGCTTGGGACACTCAGCAGAAAATTCCTGGCCCTAAATTCCTAGTGGAATAAGGCACCTGAGTCAGAGGCCTAAACTCCACAGAGAGACAGGGGATCAGGCAAATTCCTGCGTTCAGCATTTCCTACTGGCAAACCCCTGCACCAATCTTCTCGAAACTTGGCAGGCTCTGTGGTCTCAGTAAGAGCTATCACTCTGGCAGTTTTCACCCCAGTGTGTTGTAACACTTAGATACGACATGAGTTTTGCTTTCAAGAATTTGGGGTACAGTTTCCCCCAAACCCCTGCACCAATCTTCTTGAAACTTGGCAGGCTTCATCCTGTCTGCAGAGTTTACCATTCCTGAAATTTTAATTTGATCCAAATTGGACAAAAAACAACAAAGTTATAGATATTTTATTGTTTCTCCATTATACCCTATGGCCGGATCTCCGAGGCAGCTCCAAAGTGCTTTGGAAGCTCTGAACCTCTTAGCTCTGAACCAAACAAGGCCAGTGCTTTGCCCCGGATCTGCTGCTTCAGACCCCGAAAGCATCCAAAGCTTCTCCGGATTCGAAGCCTTGCACAGCACTAGTGTCCTTCTGCAAGCAAATACCATGACTACTGAGGAAATGATCATCCAACATCAACTTTGTTGACCTGGCCATGCCATTCAGATGCCAACTGCAGAATCCTAAAGCAAGTTTCATTCTCCCAGCTCAGCCAAGGCATATGCTCAAGAGTAGGGCAGAGAAAGTGCTTTAGGGACATCTAAAAAAAATGCAACATTGATGTCAACCATGGGAACCTAACACTCAGGACTGCTCCAAATGGAGAAGGAGTCTGCTGCAAGGATCTTTGTACTTTGAAACCTCATAACAACAGGAGATGAAAGAGTGGGAGTGGCAGAAACCAAGTGTTGTGGACCAAATCAAGAACCCTGTGCCACCCACCCCACATGGAAACATGTCTGAGCTTCAGTAGAGTCTGTCAGTCTTGTCAGCCATCTTTGGACACACAGATAAAACAATCTTGAAAGATAATCATCCTTGACTGAGAGGTGTTGTCAAAGAAGAAGATAACTCCATAAGCATAGGTTCTGGGTTCCATTTAGGGGATGGGAAGCCCAGAAGTTAAAGTATTATGTTGCCTAGCCTGAAGGTTCCTTAAAGACCTTAAAGACTGAGGTTTGTGGAGATACATTTATGACTACTGATGTGGCCACAGACAGTTGGCTGAAAAACACTGTAGAAATGTCAGTAAAATAGGTTGGGAATTTAATCTGGATGGGAGGAGAGCAATCTAGAGTAGAGGAAGTTTTGGAATTATCTTCAGTAAAGGTGACAGTCAAAAACATGAGAAGACCCAGGGATAAATGTGCCAAAAAAGAAAAGGAGACACCTAAGAATAGAGCTCTGAAATAAACCTATAGAGAAAGAGAAGACTTGGAAAAACTTCTTCCTCATATGAATCTATGGTAAATGAAAAAAATATATATTTAATAGTATTTTGGCTTAAACCTTGGGTGCTGGTCTATTTTAAGGATAATTTTAATAACCAGACTGAAGAGAACTCTAGCTCTTGAAACTATGTTACCAAATACTTAGGCTTACTACTTCCCTATATGTTATATTTCTCCCCACCCCAGGAAGTGCCATAGGCACTGTATTGCTGAGGTGTAGATTTAAAAAAAAAACAACAAAAAACTAAACTAAACCAAAAAAGTCCCAAACAAGCAAAAAGCCAAGCAATGTTAACTGCTCAGAAGCAGTATATTAACAGGAGTCTGTGGAGATCTAGTTTCTAGAAGAGATGTCTTAAAAAGAGATATCTTTCCTCCCTGCTTCCCTCCCACAGTCTCACATTTTAAATGTAAATCAGCTTGTGAAGCAGATAGGGATGATTTAGCATCAATTCTTTTGTTTGTTTTCTGCAAAATTATATCTGACTTCTCATCTATCAGCTTTATATGCATGTGATAATCCATTGCATTAATGAGAAAACATGTGATTGTCCAGACTTAACATTGATTGTTTTGTATTGACAAAGCAGTCAATTTGAGATGGCTAGTGAAGTATAATTACTTCACTAAAGTGTCAGTTTTCTCCTAAACTACATTAAACTAGGCCAAAACTGCACTGAATAATTTTGAATTTGCATTAATATATTTTTAGAGAGCTAACTGGTAAGAGAAAAATTTCTCTGCAAATAAGTGCATATCAAAGTTAACTGAGCTACTTTTCTTCCCTCAGCAATAAATTGAACATGGAATATCATATGTACCTGAATCTAACATGATTTCAAGTTTAATATGACTTTCCCCACCCCCTAATTATTAGATTTTAGGCATGGAAGATTATAAATTTATTTTGATCTTCATGTCTAAAAGCTAGTTATTGGAGGGGCCTCTTAAATCCATCTTCCCTACCACTGCTACAGGAAAAGCAGTGGCTGGGAGGCAAGCAGCCTGTCCCATATCACACATCACATGCTGAATGGTGGAAAAAAAACCTCATCTTAGTTTTGAGTAAATATGGCAATATATTTTCATTTTTAATGTTATGGTAACTAAAACTTATTACTTAAATTGTAAAGTCTTGAAACATCAGTGTTACCAGGTTGAATAACAGCTTAACTGTAACACCACAGAATATAAATTATTACAGTATTGGCATTGGCAGAGAAATTTATGCATTGGATATGGTTATTTTATAGAGGAGTGGAGAGTCAAGTCCAAATTAATGGGCATCTAAGTGGGGCCTTTGAAATCCATACAGGGGTGAGACAAATGTGGCCAGGGTGTGTTTCATAGTAGTTTCATAGTAACTAGGGTCAGAAGGGGCCTAGAGCAGGCCATCTAGTCTGACCCCCTGCCAATGGCAGGAAACAAGTGCTGGGGTCA
>JAGPOW010003648.1:33039749-33099121 GCA_030014935.1 Caiman crocodilus
ACCAGCCAATTCCTGACCCACTCAACCGTGTAGGGGTCAATGCCACAGCTCCCCATCCTTGTCAAAAGGATGGGGTGAGAGACCGTGTCAAATGCCTTCGTGAAGTCCAAAAAGACTACGTCAACAGGGACCCCCGCATCCATGGCTTTGGTTTGATGAACCTCCATGTGTGGCATGAAAGTGTTACCACAAAGAATAAGAAAAGGCAAGGTCATAAGCAAAGTAAAGATACTGGAATGGGGGGATAGAGAAAACGTGTATTTTACATGAATGGTATAAATGTATTTAGGTAGAGATAGACTTTTGATAGAAAGGATGCTAAAGCATACATCAGAGTACAGAAAAGCAATGGGGGCTAAGCAGATTGAAAAGCACCATAATGGGAGTGGGGAACTGGAGGGACTTGGAGAGGTTGGGACTTCAAAAAGAGAGAGAGAAATCAGGGTCCCAGGGATCCTGACAGATGCTGAGGGGAAAGGTAATACAGCATGGGGAAAGGGGACAGCAAAGATAGCAAACATCTTTCTGAAGGACATTGTCCTGTGCTAGAAAAGTGGCGGCAGTTAAGACTGTGCTATTGCTGTGCTATTGCTAATTGTATTCCCATTGATGTGGTGGCAGATAGTAAAAGTACAGGGAAATGTATGTGTTCTTCTGGAATGCCAAAACAGCTTCCCCAGGACTGAAGTAAGACTAATGGGCCTATAGTTGCCTGTGTCCTCCTTCCTCCCTTTTTTGAAAATGGGAATCAAATTGGCCTTCTTTTTCAGCTTTCTGGCACCTGGCCAAAACACAAGTGCTCCTAAAACCATGCCAGGGGCCCTGTGATGAACCCTGCCAATTCCCTCAGCACCCTGGGGTGGAGAGCTTCTGGACCTGCTGATTTGAACATGCCCAGCCCCTCCAGAAGTTCCCTAACTCAGTCCTCCCTGACAATAGGCCTGGCAGAGTTTCTCCTGAGCCTGTCCTGAATCCCAGTGAGGAAGATGTCCCAGTCCTTGCTCAGAAAAATGGAGGCAAAGAATTTGTTTAAAAAGTCTGCTTTTTTATCTGGTATAACTACCAGATTGCTAAGCGTATCCTGCAGGGTTCCCACATTGCCTGGTGCCTTATTTTTATTCCCTGTGTATTTAAAAAAGGACTTTTTGTTGTCCTTGATCCTTGTTGCTAGCTCTAGTTCTGTCTCCGTTTTAGCCTTCTTAACAGCCCCCCTACCGACTCAAGTAATGGAGATATAATCCTCTTTGGTGATAACCCCTCCCTTCCACTGGATGTATGCCTTCTTTTTGGCTTTCAGGTGTTCCTGAATGCCTTTGGTGAGCCAAGGGAGCTTTTGAGCATTGTTGCCCACTTTGACTCACGTTGGGACTATCACCCCTTGGGCTCGGAGGATTGTCTCCTTTAGGAGTGACCACTCGTCTTGGACACCTAGTTCCCCTACTCTCCGGGACCACAATGCCTCTCCTACCAATCTCCTCAACTCGTTGAAGTCAGCCCTCCTGAAGTCAAGGGCTACTGCCTTACTGCAGGCCCTTGACACCCTGCACTGGATGGTGAATTCCAGTAGGCGATGATCGCTATTGCCCAGGTGGTCAAGAACCTGGAGTCCCTTCACCAGGTCATCACCTGTGGCCAGGACCAGGTCCAGCAGGGCATTTCACCTGGTGGGACTGTGCACCTCCTGGGTTAGGTGGAGGTCTTGGATCTCAGCAAGGAACCTACGTGAGTGGTCAGACCCGGCTAACTGCTCCTCCCAGCAAATGTCCAGGTAGTTTAGATCACCCATGACAACCACATCCCTTGACTTAACTGCCTCTGCAGGCTGACCCGAGAATTCCCAGTCCAGCTCTGCCATGTGGTTGGGTGGTCTGTAGCCAACCCCCCACCATTAAGTCCTTTTCCCCATGACCCCCTTGTATTCTGCCCCAGAGCACTTCAGTCTGCCCCTCCTCTGACCCCAATCCTGTTAGTTGAGTATTTGTTTTGCACTTTGAACATTGTAAGAAATTGATGAAAGCAGGCAGGGAGAGACATGGAGAGAGGATGGCATTGGTGGGAAACTTAATAGAAGGACAAGTGAAGCAGGTGTAGCATGGGTGACTGGTGCCTCCTGAGTCTACAAAGGTATCCACAGATGGCTTCAGCAGTGGGGGTGGAGCTGATGAGCACCTGCAGACACCACCATTGGGAACAGTCCTGTCTAGAAGGCATGTGCCCTCCCCACCACCCGACCCCACCCCATGTCCCCCCTACTAGTCATCTATGAGCTGTAGGGAGCGGTGGCAAGTAAACAACTAAAAGACAAACATGCTGACCTAGTGTCGATGGTTGTAAGAAATATTTTGCCAGTAAGAGAGGTACAACCCAGATGGAGCTTGACAAGCTCATCAGAGCACCCAAGGGAGAAGTGAGCAACTTGAAGCAGAAGTAGTGGGATGTGTTTTGGCTCCATATGCCGAGAGAGTGTGGGAAAAGTTCCGCTGCTTTGAGTGTCACCAAAATAAACCTGTTGTTAGCACAGGAGATGTTACTGTATGGACTCATACTAAAGGGACCAGAGGAAATGTTATTAAGGACTTTATTAGCATGTGTTAAAACTAATTTATGGAAAATGAGAAACTTCTGTGTTAAGGGGCTGGCTTTCACTGAAAGAGAATGCCAGAAGCTGGGGCTGCATGAACCGACAGACTACATCTATCAGGACAAGGAAGAGACTGGAGAAGAAGAGGTGGAGAAAAAGTGGAGGAAAAAGGACTGAACACACTTGTTTCATTGGACCAACAGAGAGGTCTGATGGGTGGGGAAGACAGTTGTAGGTCTTTACTGAGTTAATAGTTTTTCAGAAGTTCTATATGAAGAAAGAGTTCTGTAAGGAGTTTCTTTTTTGTGGGAAGTTGGTGTATATCGTTTAAGAGTTTAATACATGAAGTTGGCAGTCAACGTTCTTTGGGTGAATCTGATATCTTTTATTTTTTATTAGGGGGCACATTTCTCACAAGAAAACCACTATCTCTCCAATCTCTCAGTCCTGATCCTCAAAGGAAACTTACAAAACACTTCCCAGAGACAAGCCTATGAACTCCACTTCATCAACCTCCTGCATTCTAAAAATCATGGACTAAATGTAGACATTGGATTTATGACACATAATAACCTGCCTGACATCTGACTCCCCAGGTACCTCTCCACTTTCATCCCCCTTCTTTCTCCCCCTCCCACCCCTCCTCACCTGTCTCATACCCATTGACTCCTCTTACATTTTCACGGACTACCTGTCTTGTATGCATACCAGCCCAGCTGCTAGCTTCTTTACTTTTCATCCCATCCAGGAAGAGCACACACCAACTGCTGAAACTGCCTTAGCCTGATGAAGGGTTTTTGAACCCGAAAGCTTGCTTAATGACTATTCTCCAACCATTTGGGTTGGTCTAATAAAAGATATCAGCTTCACCCAAGGAACCTTGTCTGCCTATGTCCTTAGACGAACACGGCTACAACCTATACCCCTGCATATATGCATTTGGGTGTTTTTAGATATGTAGTTGTGTTTAATATGAAGTTTTGGTAAAACAAGGATGCTAAATATGGGGGGTAGGGGGGCAGGGAAGGTTCCTACCAGCATGTCTGCCCCATGCCCATGCTCAGGGCTGGCTGTATTTAATCAACTTTATGGTTTGTTTCCCTTACTCAGCACATGCTACTTTTGGCAGTATTTTAATGATAGGAAATCTATTTAGTGAGATTTCCTTGTATGCAACTATAAGGAGCTTCTTTCCCCATATCAATTGTAGCGGGGGGGACTCATCTTGTTTTTGAGTAAATATGGTAAATTGAACTGTAATGTAAATTTGCTATGGAAAAATCCTAGGAACAAGATGTGTAAACACAATGCAATGTATGAGTGTCAAACATATAGCTTGTGGACCAAATCTGGCCCATAGAGCCAGATCATCTTTCCCACAGACTTTGCCCTGCCCTGGGATAGGGGGAACTTTTTGCAGTGGCAGCCAAGTGTCCAAGTGACAGCCACAGTGACCATTGTGAGAACAAGCTTGGCACCGCAGCTTGTTTCATGGCAGCAGGCAAGTGACTGATATACAGCTTCTTTCCACAGTATTCTTGATGTTCCAGTACTGTGGCACTTGACTGTCACCATGGGAACAAGCCATGGTGCTGCTGGGACTGTAGCACATACTTGGCTGCCAAGCACCTAAGCAAAAGCAGTGGTGCTAGAGCCCTAGCAGCACCGCAGGAAGAAGTTCAGCACCATGGTTTGTTCCTGTGGTAGCCAAACACCCATGATGCTGGACTTCTCCCCTCTGTGTCCCTAGCCAAATGGGTTAAAGTGTGCACCACATGTACTGAATCCACTACGTGGGGGCCTGTAAACCTGATCTGGCTGATGGGCCTGTCCTACGCTACTCATCCAACCCCTAGGGCCCAATGAGTTTGAGACCCCTGATGCAATGGAATTAATAAATTATCCTTTGTTGCTCCTTGCTCTCATTTTTTACCCACTAGCTCAAGGTCAACCTGGGAAAAGCTTGAGGTTAGACCATTGCTAATTAAAACATAATAGCTAATACTGACCTACACTCAACCACATTTTGTCCTTATAGGCTAGGGACAGAAATTACACATAAACCAGCATAAAGGATTGGAAGCTAGTTCAAATCCGTAACACACCAGAGGTTCAGTGCATATAAACTGTTTTCACAATGGCCAAAATCAGTTTAAGATGAATCTGGATGGATGTAGTATCAACCTTAACTGATTTAGGTTAAATGGGTTTACTGAATTTCTGTCCCCAATCCCTTCCAGATTCAAGTTAACACACAGTCCCCCAGCATCCCAGGATGCTTCACAACTTCCCTACAAACCCTAACTCACAGGGTGGGTGGGCTAGCATTAGCTTAAGCTGTCTGCTTCAGCTAAGCAGGCAGGTGTACTCTAGCACCCCCAACTTCTAGCCTGGGCTACTGCAGGCATGTGGCTGCATTTCTAGAATCAAAAGTGAATGTCTGTTCATTAGCTGATCAATTCAACCTACACAGCTTAGACTAACCTGCAAAGCTTGAATCATTTCAGGCGTGGGCTTTTTGACTGTCTGTACTTAGCCATAAAATTTCCACTGGTGGCTGTATGCCTCTCTTAGGGACTGCACATTTGATATTGCCTTGATTCATAGGTTAAGTTTTATACTGTTAAAGCAGGAGTCAAACATACAGCCTGTGGGCCATATCCAACCTGTGGAGATGGATCATCCAGCCCATGGGGCTTCTTGCTTAGATTGCCAGCAGTGAAGGAATTAACGCTAGACCATGGACCCACCTTCTGATCTGGCCTTGAGGGCTTCTTAATGCAGCTGCTAGAACTGCTGGGCCAGAGGTATCAATGAAGGAATTAACACTGCCACCAGTCAACCCCTGTCCCAGTCCTGTATTTCTCTGACCCAGCAGCTTCTGCAGCTGCTGTAAGGGGTGTTGAGTGGTATTAATTCCTTGACTGCTGGCACTGACACAGCAGCTTTGGCATCTGTGGCATTAATTCCTCCACTGCTGGCAGCTGGGATGATAATCCAGATTCAACCCAGAGATCCAAATGAGTTTAACACTCCTAAATTAAAGAAATGGTTACCTGATTCCTTGACTAACTTAGACCATGATTCTCATTCCACCTTGCACCATTCAGGCAGTGCAGTATAGCTTTACTGTAATTTAAGGTCTATTCTTACTATCAGAATGGTGTATGGTGATTTTAGTGTAAATGAAGACCCATTTTCTCCCCTCAAAGGGCACTATGTCCTGTGAAAGATTTGAGTGTCTGCAGTCCTTGAAGAGTACACATATAAAAAGACAAAGGCATCACATATCCTGAAGTTTGTTGTTATGTTTAGGAAAGTTTACTTCATTTTTTTGGCTGAATTTCAACTTTAAAATTACATGAAAGAAAAATCCTTGTTAGTCTGTCAGATAGAGGGCACATGCAGGTATTCACTGTACCCAATCTACAATCACAAAGGTTGCTTTAACCTGAATGTTCATAGATTGGGTCTAGCCTATGCACATGTTTGCTACACCAGCAATGCAATCTAATTCAGGATGGGGGGGAGCAGCAGATGGCACTGGGCTGGGGTGGGGTGGTAGTAGGTCCATGGGGAGGGGATTGGTGAGTCTGGGGAGGATTTGGCAGGATTGGAGACAGAGAGGCTTGTGGGTCTGCATGGGAGATGGGGGGAGGTTGTTGGGTCACAGCTGGACTTGTCCTTCCAGTGGTTGGAGGAACAGGGGGCTGAAAATAGGGTAGGAAGAGCATATTCCCAGGGTTGGGGCAAGAGGTTGGGTTTTCCCAGCTCTGGGGCTCCTCTGTGAATGTGTGCGGACATTTACTATATTGCGCTAACCCATTCCCAGTCTAACTTATTTCACCTGCTAAGTTAAATCAGGATGGCCATTTTTTGCCTGAACCAACCTCCTTGAATGTCTGTACAGATCAGCACTTGGATTGAAATAACACTAGTTAGGGTTAGATCCTGCAGGTTTTGGTCAGTGCTAATTTTGCAGGAGGAACATGAACCAGATGTTATTTGGTTATGCTCACCTTCCCACAGGAAGAATTTCACAGGGCAAAGTCTAGGAGTATCTGAAGCATTCACTTAAGCAAGTCTTCCCCCTCAACCTTATCCAACTGCAAAATTAGCACTGACCAAGTCCTACAGGCTCTAAACCTAACTAGAGTTATGTTGATCCAAGTGCTGATCTGTACACACATTCAGCCTTGTCTTCTGTATATTAAACAAACCCAGTTCCCTCAGTTTTTCCTCATTAGTCATGTCCCCAGCTGCTTCACCATTTTGTTCCCCTCTGCTGGACTCTCTCTAATTTGTTCACATCCTTCTGTAGTTGGCGCGGGGGGGGGGCAAAACTTAACACATTACTCCAGATAGGGCCCCATGAATGATGAATACAGGGAAATATAATCACTTCCCTTGACCTACTGGCAACACACCTACCTGTAACATCCAGGCCCTTTTCTGCAGAGCTGCAGCCCAGCAGTCAGCCTCCAGCCTGTGCTGGTGTATGGGATTGTTCTGGCCTAAGTACAGGACTTTGCACTTGTCCTTGTTGAACCTCATGAGATTCATTTTGGCCCAATCCTCCAATTTGTCTAGGTCACTCTGAATCCTAGCCCTACCCTCCAGTGTATCTACTACTCTCCACAGCTTGATGTCATCTCCAAACTTGATAAGGATGCACTCCATGCCATCTTCCAGGTCATTGATGAAGACAAAGAGCATCTTCTTTGATAAAGAACAAAACTGGCCCCAGGATCAACCCCTGGGACACTCCACTTGATATCAGCTACCAACTAGACAGCAATCCATTGATTACTACTCTCTGAGCCCAATGCTCCAGCCAGTTTTCTATCCACCTTACAGTCCATTCATCCAGCACATACTTCCTTAGCTTGCCTGTGAGAATACTGTGAGAGACCATATCAAAAGCCTTACTAAAATCAAGGTAGACCACATTCACCAGTCTGCCTGCATCCACAGAGCCAGTCACCTCATCAGATTTCATATTTCATAGATTTCATAGATATTAGGGCTGGAAGGGACCTCAGAAGATCACTGAGTCCAGCCCCCTGCCCCAGGGGCAGGAAGTCAGCTGGGGTCATAGGATCCCAGCAAGATAAACATCCAAATTTGTCTTGAAGGCATTTCAAGTAGGTGCTTGAACCACCTCTGGTGGCAGGCTATTCCAGACCTTGGCAGCTTGGACAGTAAAGAAGTGCTTCCTTATGTGCAGCCTGAAATGGTCTTGGAGGAGTTTATAACCATTCAATCTTGTCATCTCTTGGGGAGCTCTGGTGAACAAACATTCCCCCAGATCCTGGTGGTCACCCCTTATAAACTTATAGGTGGCCACCAGATGACCCCTGAGCCTGCGCTTTTCCAAGCTGAAGAGTCCCATATCTCTCAGCCTCTCATCATAAGGTCTGTTTTCCTGACCTCTGATCATGTGCATGGCTCTTTTCTGGACTCTCTCAATCTTCTCCACATCTTTTTTTAAATTGTGGAGCCCAAAACTGGATATAGTACTCCAGCTGTAGCCTCACCAAGGCCAAGTACAATGGGAGAATGACATCCTGGGATTGGCTCAAGAAGCATCTATGTATGCAACCCAGTGTTTTGCTCACTTTACTAGCAGGAGCATCACACTGAAGGCTTATATTCATCTTGTGGTCAATCATGACCCCTAAGTCCCTTTTATCTTTAGTGCTAGCCAGCATAGCACTGCCAAGCCTATAAGCATGCTGCAGGTTTTTCCTCCCAAGCTGGAGAACCTTAAATTTTATGGTGTTAAACACCATCAGGTTCTCAACTGCCCATTTCCTGAGCCTATCAAGGTCAGTCTGGATCTCCCTCCTGTCTTCAGGTGTGGATACTTTACCCCAGAGTTTGGTATCATCGGCAAACTTTGCCAGTCCACTTCTGATACCAATGTCTACATCATTAATGAAGATGTTGAACAAAATAGGTCCAAGGACAGAGTCTTGAGGGACCCCACTGGTCACAGGGCACAACAACGATTGACTTCCATCAACCACTACCCTATGGGTCTGACCACAGAGCCAATTTCCCAGCCAGTAGATCATGGTGGACCCAAGGCCCCCGTTAGCCAGTTTTGCCAGGTGATCGCGGGATACCAGATCAAGGCTTTTTTAAAGTCAAGATATATGACATCAATCTCTTCCCCTTTTTCCAGGTGATAGGTCACCTGGTAATAAAAGGAAATGAGATTAGTCAAGCAAGACCTACCAATAATAGACCCATGCTGGCTCTCCCTCAGGTTGTTGCCATCAGCCAGTCTGTTAAGACTGGCCTCTTTGATAATCTTTTCTAAGACCTTCCCTGGGATAGAGGTCAGGCTGATGGGCCTGTAATTTACCAGATCCACTTTCCTCCCTTTCTTGAAGATAGGCACCAAACTGGATTTCTTCCAATCTTTGGGCACTTCACCAGAGTGCCAGGAATTCTCAAAGATCTGTGCCATTGGCTGAGCTGTGTTACTAGCCAGCTCCTTGAGTAACCTGGGATGTAAACTGTCAGGGCCAGCTGACTTGAAGGTGTCCAGCCTCTCAAGATGTTCCTTCCCGAGGTCAGCATTGATAGAGGGCAAGGAATCTCCCTCACCCAGGCCTCCCTGTTCCATAATGGGCAGGGGCATCACTTGGGAGTGATGAAAGACTGACACAAAACACCCATTTAGTAAGTTGTTTTTTTCCTGGGTGTTGGTCATCAGTTATCCTATCTTGTTTAGCAGGGGTCCAATGTTGTGCTTTCTTTTCCTTCAGCTCCCCACATATCTAAAAAAGGACTTTTTACTATCCTTGATACTTGTAGCTTGTTGGAGTTTCATCGCAGTCTTGGCTTTCTTGGTTCGCTCTCTGCAGGTCTGGACCAGTGCTGAATATTCCTCCTTAGAGATGGATCCCATCCTCCATCCTTTGTAGGTCTTTCTTTTAAGACGCAGGAGGTCCATTAATTCCTTGCTGAGCCAAAGGGGCTGCTGTGCCCTTTTGCTGCCTTTCCTCTGAGATGGAATAGCCTTAGCTTGTGCATCTAGGATCATTCCCTTAAGCAGCAACCACTCCTCCTGTACTCCCCTATCCTTGGGGTTGAGGTCCCTTAGTGCCTCACTGACAAGCCTCCTGATATTGTCAAGGACTTCTGTATTGCTGACTGACTTGCTAGCTTTTCAGCAGATCATGAAAGTGATCAGCTCATGGTCGCTATCATCCAGCTTCCCTTTGATCATTAGGTCACTGATTAGGTCATCCCCGGTTGTCAGTACCAGTAGCGTTTTACCTTTCATTGGCCCGTAGACTTCTTATAGAGCTCATCCAGACATGAGAAAAAACTTTGCAACCACTTGGATTTAGCCAAGTACTCTTCCCATGTGATGTCTGGATAGTTGAAGTTTCCCTTGATAACCGTGGACCTGGAGAATGAGGCATCAGCCAATTCCCTGGCAAACTCCTGGTCAAGCTCTTGATTTTGGGTGGAAGGTCTGAAGTAGACTCCCATCATTGTGTTCCCTGTGCCATGTTCCCCACGGATTTTAACCAGAGGGTCTCCAGTCGTCCACCCTGGTCGCAAATATCAGCTTGCAAGGATGCATAGTTCTCGTTGACATAAAGAGCTACACTCCCACTCCTTTTGTCCACTCAACCCCTCCTGTACAGGTTATAGCCATCTATACTTGTGGCCCAGTCATGGGTGGAGTCACACCAGGTCTCTGTTATCCCTATGACATCATAGTTATTTGTGTTAACCAGGAAGATAAGTTCCTCCTATTTATTCCCCAAGCTCCTGGCATTTGTGTACAGGCACACAAGTGTCCCTTTGGGGGCCCTTGCCTTGCCTACAGTTTGTTCCAGGGCTGGGGCAGGGGTGGGCTCCATTAAGTGCCTTGGCTTGCTGGCTTTGCAAGGGTTGCTGAGAGGGCCAGCAGTAGTGGTAGTCCCCCCATCCCCCAGTGGTATTAGTTTAAAGCCCGGTGTAGCAGGTCAGCCAGTCTAGCTAAGAAGAGCCTATTCCCCAGTGGAGAGAGGTGGAGACCATCCCTTCCCAGCAGCTCACTGCCTCTCTCACCAAAGAGCGGACTGTGGTCATGGAAGCCAAAGCCTTCCCAAAGCTGTGCTCTGCTGTATTGCCCCTGTATTTCCCCCCATCAGATGTCAGGGTGATTGAAGTACCCCACGAGAACCAGGGCCTGTGATTAGGAACCTTCTGCTAGCTGTTTAAAGAAGATCTCAGCCACCACTTCCTCCTGGTCTGGTGGTTTATAGCAGACTCCCACCACGACATCACCCTTATTGCTTTCCTCTCTGACGCTAACCCAGAGACTTTCAACAGGCCTATCATCAACTTCAAACAGGAGCTCTGAGCAATGATATGGCTCTTCTACATAAAGTGCAACTCCTCCTCCTCTTCTTCCTGCCTGTCCTTGTTGAACAGTTTGTACCCATCCATGACAGTGCTGCAGTCATGTGAGATATCCTACCAAGTCTTTGTTATTCCAGAGACTTCTATATATAGAAGATATAGCTATATATATAAATATATAGATATATATATATATTATATCTGTAATGACATTTGGGGCAAAGTGCCCATGTGAAAGGATGTTCTGACCAGTGCTTGAATGTAAAGTTTTCAATCGGTTATAAATAGATGAATAGAAGGACCAGAACTGAACTGCTTTTGCTTCCAGTGGGCCAGCTATATTGGATGCATTTAGTTTGTCATTATGTTTTTAGATAATGTGGACTGTGTTTTTTACATGACAGTTTTAAGGAAAAGTAACATGGTGATTGTGATATGAAAGGAAGGAAACACAGTATGGTGTTGCCCTAGAAGGTATTGCTTGGTTGCATTTATTACCAGTAAAAGTAATGTTAACTGTACACATGAGGGGCTGGCAGAGACCCCTTGTCATTGGTCCCTCCAGACAAAATGCTCTGGAGAAAGATCAAATTTCTCCCATTCCACTGCCTCATTATGCAGAGCTCAAACATAGAGATTTGTCAGGGGACATTAAAAAAATTGAAAGCTTAAGGGTAAAACTATCTATAATTGGACTAGATAAGTGGCTCTGTTTTTAGCCTGGCCTCTGCCATATGAGACTTGTACTGGATACTCCTATTCTGTCTGACAATTTTGAGGTCAGCAGCAGCTGAGAGCCAAGTGAAGAATGCTACAGCAGTAGGGCTAGAGACAGAAATTACACATAAACTGGTTTAAGTGATCAGAAACCAGTTCAAATCTGTAACAAAACAGAAGTTCAGTGCACTTAAGCCACTCTCAAAATGGCCCAAACTGGTTTAAGATAAACCTAGTTAGATGTAAAATCAGACTGAACTGATTTAGGTCAAACCAGTTTATGGTACTTGCGTCCCAGACACTTTCCTAGTTTAAGTTAACTCACAGGCCCCCAGCATCACAGGATGCTTTTCAGTTCTGTGTTGGGCTGGGCTGTCTGCTGCAGTAGAACAGGGTTGGTCCTGACTCTCTGATCCCTAGCCAGAGCATTCTTACTTGACTTGCTGGCTGAGAGGGGGGTGGGGGGAAAACTGATTGTGGACCCCTGCTGGGCTCTGCATGGCAGGAGCAGATCAGCCCCTGACAGGCATTTCCCCACTCAAGCAGAGGGGTAGGCATGGCCAGCCCCCAGGCTGGACCTGAAGAACAAAGCAGAGGGGAGGGGAGTTTAAACCCCCTCCCCACACAGGACCCCAGCAGGGGTCTTCCTGACATGGTGGAGCAGCCCCTGACAGGTGTTTCCCCCACTTGCCACTCCAGCGGAGGATAGGGAGGGTGGCAGGGCATGACCAGATGTCCTCCACCCACACAGGACCTCAGCTGGGTCTGCCGGGCAGACCAAGGCTATGGTCAAATGCAGGATGGTGTGGGAGTTTAACGCCCCCTCCCCTCCCCTCCCCTCCCCTCCCCTCCACCTCAGTATGCCAGCTCAGCCCTGCATTTGGCCATGCCCCCCTCCTCTCCCTTCCAGTGGCGTGGTGAGTGTGGGAAAGCCTGTCAGAACCTGATGGGATACCATGTGGCTAGGGGATGTGGGTTTTAAATCCCTTTCCCTATGCCTCCACTGTGCCCCCCTCCTCCCTCCACTTGAGCAGGAAGCAGGGGAAAAGCCTGGCAGAGGCTACTTCTCCAACTCTGCCTTTCCAGGCACACCCCATCTGGGGTTCATGCAGGCGTGGGGGGAGGTGAAACACCCCCCTTCATACTCAGCAGGCTGTCTAGGGCCTGACCACACTTCCAACCCTCAGCTCAAGCAAGAAGGGGAAAAAGCCTTGTAAGGCTTTTCTCCTAGCTTCCCTCCAGCCTTCTTGCCACTCCCAAAGAGAAGGGAAGGGAAGGTATGCCCTAGCACCCCCCAGCTTCTGGCCTGAGCCACCACAGGCATGTGGCTGCATTTCTGGGATCAAAAATGAATGTCTGTTCCATAGGCAACTGGTAGGGGATGCACGGGGAATGTTCATGCCCCAACACTGATGCTGTCGGTAGGGCTGGTGCCCCCGCAACAAGGTCACCACCATCAGCGGCTTCTGCGGGTGCCCCCCTCAGATTCAGGAGACACCAGTCACTCATAGTCTGTTCACTTACTTCTCAGTTCGGTCTATACAGTTTAAACTAACTTGCAAAGTTCAAATCAATTCAGCCTCAGACTTTTTGATTGTCTGTACTTAGCCTAGAGGATCTTCTTCATAATAGCAAGTTGCAGTTATAATGGCCAGAGTGGTAAGTGGCAAGAATGCTGGGGATGGTTTTTGAAGGAATTCCATCCATGTACTACCTTCTGTCAAGGAAGGCATCTGCAAGAAGAGAAAAAGCATTAGGCACTTTTGGGTTCTGTAATTAGTAATATGTTCATAGAATCATAGAAAGTTTGGGTTGAAAGGGCCCTCAGGAAATCATCTAGTCCAACACCCAGCTGAAAGCAGGACTATCCCCAGCTAGATCATCCCAGTCAAGGCTTTGTCTAACCATGTCTTAAAAACTTCCAAGGATGGAGATTCCACAACCTCTCTGGGTAACCTGTTCCAGTGTTTTACTACTTTCCTAGTGAGAAAGCTTTTCCTAATATTTAACCTCAACTTCTGTTGCTGTGAATTGAGACTGGTACTCCTTATTCTGTCATGTGCCATAACCAAGAGCAGTCTAGCGCTTTCCTCTTTGGAAACCCCCTTCAGGTAGTTGAAGGCTGCTATTAAATCCCCCCTCAGTCATCTCTTCTCTACTCTAAATGAGCCCAACTGCCTCAGCCACTCCTCATAAGTCATGGGTCCCAAGCCCTCTAAATATTTTCATTGTAGGTATATTATTACAATGTGGCTTGTACAACCAACGTATGAAAATAAATTTGTATCTTAAAGAATTTTAATTTGGGGAGCTACATGACCCATGACAAAACTTAAGCATCTGCTAAGTGATCACTAGTATGACCCTGCTTCACCATTCAGCATGTGCTAAGCCCCTACTTTGTCTCTCCTGAAATTTTTAAAGTTCCTGCTGAAATTTGTTCAGCTGCTAAATTTTACTTCTTCCCAGTCCAAGCCAAATACCCTAGTGAAACAAAAACAAATATGATTCAAACAATGCCCAGTCCATAAAATTGACCAAACCTTGGTCTTGCTTATAATTTTCCAATAACTATTTTTCACTTTTTAGCCACCTTGGTCATTTTGTACTTTTTCTCCTTTCCAGTATATATGTAGGCAAGTACTGGTAATATTTAATCTCCATATTATGGGCTTTCTCATATTGTATTCAAATATTTGCCTCTATCCCAACTAATACCATGTACCAGAAAATTACAGTGAATTGCTGTCTTTTGGCCTCATTTGTTACAGGGTGCTCTGCCTAAAATTACACACATAACACCATACTCATTTTTATCTACCATTTATTAACTACATTGTCTGTCTTAAAATTCTGTAATTATTTGTTGACCTGCTGAGATGCATATTACCTTCTTATTGCGCGTTATGAATTAAGTCTTCTCTCTGACAGTGCTGCAATACATACAGCAGTCACAGATGGCATAGATTTCTGCAAGCTGTGCATGTTCTGTAGACACACACACAATCTGTGGGGTAAATTAATTTAAAATGTTGACTGTAGGATTCTCAAGTTTATAATTGCTTTTTCCCTAGAGGAGGAGCTCTTTGATTCCTCCATTAATCTACATATACCCTACTTGAAAAGAAGTTGTAGGTAGATTAGCAATAACTAACCAATGTTAAACTGCAGACTCTTCCTATATTTAGCTAACCTCATCCTAGCCTAAACCTCAGGTTCTCTTAATAATCTAAGCAAACCCTCAGATGACCTGATCCATCCATCAGTGTCCAAAAAGAATTAATTTCAGTGCCCTCCTGAGCTTAGCAAAACCAGTTCTGGATCAGCAAGTAGGGATGGCTGTGAATCAACAGGAAGTGTTATTCCCCCAAGGTTTCTTCCTATAATTATGCTGCACTCGAGTTCAGTTTTGTTACTCCTGAATAGTCAAAACAGCTGGACATAGTTTCCTTTTAAAATATGCATACTTTTTCTGCAATGGAGTCTACTTTTTAAAACTAGTTATCTTGTAAGAATGGTATAACCATGGATAAAAATTCTCTTGTGATTCAGTTTGGTATGCCCTGTATATTCACCACCTAGATGTAACATTTTTTGAATTTGCACATCCAAGACATTTAACAGAGATACAGTAAGAGCTGAATAGAAAGTTAAATGAAATAATGCATTTTTGCTGGTGTAAAATGCTAGGGCCACTTGAAAACACACAGTTTGGAAAAGTGATAAATTATTCAAGAAAAACCTTCAGCAACCAGAATGACAGATTTGTATTGTATCTCTTGATTTTTCTTTGTAAACACAAATGACCTTTTGGTGGAAAATGTCAGCTTTGTCCCTTTCCAAATGCTGATGAATAGCCATCTAGTACAAATCTTATTTTTGATGTTTTGAGATGTAGGACCAGATCCAAATGGATGATAAACCATGCATCTAAACAGGATGTGGATAGAATTTTGAATCCTAACTCTACAAAAGCAATCCCCTGCTCCAGTGGAACAAAAGTTGTTAGGCACCTAAATCCATTTAGTAATTACATTTTACACTGGAGAGGCCCCGGGGAGCTTAAACAGACTTCCATGAGGTTCAGAGGTACCTGTTCTGAACAGCTGGATGCCTAACATTTGTTGCAACCCAGATATGAGGCAGAAAAGTATGTAAACTATGTCCAGTTTTCCACATCACATTGTAAGAAGAATGTAGGGAAACTGAAGAGGTTCCAGAGACAAGTGGTGAAGATGATAAAAAGTTTCAAAAACAAGGTGAGGAAAGGCTGAAGGAACTAAGTATATTTAGCTTAGAAAGAAAAGATTGGGGAGTGGGGCAAGATAGCAGTTTTCATATTACACAGTTCCCTATAAAGAGGATGGAGAAACCTTGTTTACTTCTCTCACAGAGGGCAGGAAATTAAGCAAAGGATTTAACTGCAGTAATACAGATTTAGATGAAATTTTAAGGAAAGACTTCCTAACTGTAAGAACAGTAGGATAATAGAACAAGCTTCCCAGAGAATTGTGAAATCTTCATTGGTCTGCTTCAAGCAGAGGTATAACTAGATGCTTGCACACTCTGGGAAGCAGCAGCACATGGGGTAGCATCAGTGGCTGAGCTGCTAGTAGTGCAGCAGTGGCCAGGCCAGGAGCATGGCTGCTGCTATTTTTGCACCTTCTTCCCCAGGGCTGGTGCCCTGGAAGGATTTCTAACCTGATAATTTAATTAATTTTATTACTGATAATCTGCAAACTTTTTACTAATGGCAAAACATTTTTTCTGACTCTCCCCTTTCCTTCCAGCCCCACAGCTCCAGCCCTATCCTGCCTGGCTTAGTTACAAGCAGGACACTCAGCAGCAGCACTTGCTAAGGTTAGAAGGAGCTACAGAGGCCCTAGTGGGCCAGAAAGCCCTGATATATGGTTCACTGCAGGGATCTGAGCAGCACTCCCATTTAGGGTGCCTGTGGACATGCAGGAAATGCTGCTCTGATGCACTGTAATTACAGCGCTTCGGAGCAGACTTGATTAATCAAGTCATCATCTTGTGTATTCAGCGTCCCCATGGTTCAAAATAGCAGTGGGGGAACTTGATATGCTTAGCAGTGTGGGGACTTTTGAAAAAAGTCTCTTGGTATGCTTATGCAATGCCAACAGATGAAAGCTGCCTGTACCAAATGTAAGTTAGGTACACTTAGAGAAGAAGCAGCTTTCAAGTCAGTAGGAGACTCCAAAACAAAAATAATATGGTAACTTGCTGCACTTGATAGGCTGGTAGGAAGTGCCAAAAGAGTGGGCAGATCCAGAACAACAGATATGCCTTGTGTTTTTCAGCATTGTGGACATCTAGAATAAAAGGCTATGTTGGGTATATTATCTTTTCAGTAAAGGAAAGAGAGTGAACTGTTCAGTTTTGTTTTGGAAGGGGATTATTTGGTTTTTTGTTTTTAAAAAACATGCTCTGAATAGTGCTTTATCATAGACACATCTACGGCCTTTATTATGTAGTACCCGTCTGCTGTACAATCTTATTCTATAGAACTTTTCAGCACCACAGTGAGGTGGAAAACAGATGGGACTGAGGTATGAAGGCATTACATCAGGGGTTGAGGTATGAAGGCATTAAATCAGGGGTTGTCAGCCAAGGATACGCATACCCCTGGAGGTACTTGGAATGGAGCTAGGGGGTATGTGCAGGTGGGCAGGGATGGAGCACCACCACCCATCACCCCATGCTGTCACCTCCCAAGAGCGGGGCTGAAGTGGGGCTGAGGAGCTCACATGTGGCGGCCACGACCTCCATCCACCATCCTCTGCCACCACGTGCAAGCCCCTCTCCTGCTCTGCGTCTGGCTGCCACCACACTCCCTCCCCCACACCCTGCTCAACCTTTCAAAAAAGGTTGAAAACCTCTGCATGAAATAATGGCCTCAGTCACTGGGGAAGTCAATGACAGAGCAGGGAATGGGCTAGTGCCCAAACCACCCTTCCTCTACAGCTGCTCTCTCAGCTCTGTAGAAGTGACCTGGTGATTTATGCCATGTTTTAAAGGTGAATGTAAAATATTGTACAGCTCAGATAGCAGCTTGATGGCTGGGTTTAGAAAAGTATCATGCCTCGCTATTCAGTCTGTCACTATTCCAGTAAAATGAGGCAAATGCTCCAAATCATTTTTGGGCTTACTGAACCATTCAAACCTTTATTTCTTTAATGAAAGTTTTAGATTTTGTCATCTCTTACATCCCTATTCAAGGAAGACCTCCTGGACCCTCTATTCTAGCACAGTTTAAAATGCTGATCAGAACAGCTGCTGTACTCAGAGGTACCATAGCCAAAATAATTGCTGCATATTTTCACATTTTTTCAGATTTTTATAATTCTTTTACCAAACCAGATAAAAATTAATCTAGTGATGTCAGCTTTGCTGATGCAGATTCTCCTCACTGGCTGGCTGACATTTTTCTAGCTCGTATTATGATACTGAATATCACTTATAGGTCACTTAAGCGCTATTTTAAAAAATGCTACAGTCCACACTAGCCTTTTGCACAAGGATGAATGTGGAAAGCATGATGCTGGAAGTCCCTGCCAACACTATGATTCTAGTCCAGTGGATCTCAACCCTTTTGGACCCAAGATACCCCTAACTGGACTTGAGGCATCCCTTCATAACTCATGTAAATTAAGCAGATTCAAAAACTAATTTAGGTATTACAATGCTTACCTCCTTACAGAAGGGTTGGGGGATCCTCCAGGGAGGCAAGCCTGAGCCTGTGCTTATGTGCTCAGCTTATCTCCTCTTACCTCAGACCTCAAAGCATCCTTCAAAGGATCTGGTGGTGCCCCAGGGTGCCACAAACCCTGGTTGAGAATCACTGCTCTAGTCTTAAGTGTGCTTGTGTTGATATTTTGTGTTACTATATATGCTGTCAATTAAGTTATGTACATATTTCTTCCCAGAAAAAAACATAGCTATTGATTTTGATGGGAGTAAGACTGTCAACATATTTTCTTTTAAAACAATTTTAATCCATTATCCAGCATTTTTTAAATAAACTAGATACTAGAATTTTGTAATTTGTTTCTTATAATTCTGTTCTTCACCCATCCTTCATTTGTGACAGGGGGACTATCAGTTGCTTCTTATAACTGAAGTTCTATCCTGTCAAATATAATTCTACAATGTGCTATCTGTTTAAGTATAGACCCATCTTGCACTTTTTATGTATCTATTATTTATTAAAATAAACAAGCATCCATCTTTTCAATTTTAAGGCTATTTTCCACGAAGTTGCAAAAACAGTAGTGCTTCCCGCATAGAATGCCCCAGCCTTATCTTCTTAGTTAAGAAATTAAGGAGGCATTTTTATTCAATAGAAAAACTCCATCTTATTTGACCATATCAGCTGGTGCAGGCAAGTGGCTTTTTCAGTACTGGAACAAGACCAGAAGTTGGGTAAAAGCTAGCTAGCTAGCTGGCTGCAACTTAACCTCAGGTAATTCTTAATATAGAAGCTTTGTGAATCCTTATCAGTTGTAAGATGTTCAGGCAGCTACAGCTGCCAAAACACTGCTTTGACACTTGACCTTAGCAAAAGTGGGTAATCGTCCATTTCAGATGTTGGACCTGGGTCCTCTTGTTCCAACTTTTGTCATTTGTTGGTTAATATTCCAATAGAAGTAGGTAGCAATGGTGTTCACAAACATTGCTTTACTGAGACCACTTTATTTACACAAAATATTTTTCCTGCCTTGTTTTCTTTTTATCACTCTGTAAGTATGGAATGAGGAGGGGTTGATTCGGATTTCTATATTATATAGATGGAGCATTACTGACACCTATAGTTTAGGCTGCCTAACATGTATGCAACTATAAGAATTAATATCAGCTCCCTGAAACTTTCATTGTTTGGGATAAGCCCTCTGCCTGAGGATGGCATTTTTTTTTCTTTTAAACATAAGCAAAAAAAACGTTTTTTGAGACAATGGATGCTGGCAAGATGAGAGCCAATATTACCAGCCAATATTAAGAATATCTATGATAAGCAGCTAGCTCATCAGTTGGAAATGAGGGGAGAAAAAGACCTTGGTTGGTCAAATAATAACTCTGAGCCATCAATATGATCTGGTCATGAAAATGGCAAATATATGTAAGGATTGTATCAGGTAAAGTATTTCCCATAAAGGAAAACAATAATTAATACCATCAAACATACCACAGGTAAGACCTCATATAGTATTCTGGTCACCCATTTCTAGAAAAGCAAGCTTAAACAGGTGCTAAGACGGGCTACTTGGGAGAACAGAGAAACAGACAAGCTATCTTATCAGAGGCTAATTCATCTAAATCTGAGTGGAATTTCATGTCACTAAAAAAAGGCATTTCCCTAGCCCAAGGACTTTTCTCCTGCCAAATTTCAAAGACCATTAGATGTTAAAGCTCCTCAAAAATATCACAGCAATCTTTCATTAATAGGGTAATGGAAAGTGTGGTAATCTAAATATGAGGAGGGGTATGCCTGCATAAAGAAGATGTAAAATTTTATCAAATTGACATCCTCTACTTATTCGGACCAGTGGAATTCATACCAACTTTGCAAAATCTAAGAAACTACACAAGGTGAAGAACCATGGTGAAACAGATCCTGTATATCTATAAAATATGATGAAATTTCATAAAATAGGTGTTAGATTTTTGAGATATAATTGCACTTAAAATGATTAATCTATCTTGAGGCAGTTTAAGAGAGATTCCCTGTATGGGAAGTACTGCTTGAGTCAGAAATATCTCTGAAAACAGAATAAAAAGTGTGATCACTGTGCAGTCACGTAACTATACCTGAAATGTCTGTATCTTCAGGGATTCCTAGGACCCTAACCCCATGCTTGGGTGTTTGTTTCTTCTTAATTGGATTATTATTGACATTACTTGCCAACATTTCAGAGATCTTTTCCATAGTTCCACTAATTCATAGAATTGATTTGCTTTAACTCATCAACCATTGTACATGCTTATGATGTCACAACTAGACATTTCATCATTCTCATAATTTTTCTACATTATTTGATGCTGCTTCCTGTGATATCTGAAGAATAGCAGCTTAATGCCTTCACAGAAAAGCCTGTAAGGTGGTGTTTTATACAGGACAGCAATTGTAAGAGGAAAAAAGCAGCTCTATGATAGAGGACATTAAGAAGGAAAGAAAGAAAAGAGAGGAAGTAGGAAAGGGGTGGTTAAGTAGTTTTTTACTCCAGGGAGAATGCAAATTGACCAGTTGTTAGGGAGGTTAGTCTAAATAATAATCATATAAAGGAAGGATTATTCATGTAAATTTGAATCAGGAGGGAATAAGAAATGGGAATAAGGTTTAAATAGAAATGCAAATTGATCTATACAAAAAAATGACAAATTATTAGCAAAGAATCATAATAGCACCTTGAGTTTCTACAAATAAAACACCTTTTTAATGGATTTCTTTCTTTCATTATTTTTAATCAGTGACTTCCTGCAATTTGGAGAAGAAATAGTTTCCTAATGCATTAAGAGTTGTTTATGTGCACAAAAAGAGACAGATCAGATCATCAGTAGGAATAAATCTCTCCTGACGTACCAAACAGACAGACTTGTGACAACAATGCTAAGGGAGCATTTAATTAGTTGTGAGAAAGTAGCAGCATCCTGGATAGCCCAATGGGCAATGGTCACATATCCAAGGCCAGCAGTGGTTTATAGTGCATGCAACATTTGCATATAATACGCATAGGGCTCAGGTGGAAATGACATGGTTTTCAAGACTGATGGTTAACTGATGGATAAAAGGGTTCTGGTGGGATCAAGGGATGTTTGTTTCTACTGATCTGGTGCTAGTCTTCCACAAATACTTTTGTGTCAAGTTTTACCAAGACAACTGTTAGCCAGTCAAGCAAATTGTGGTATTGTTTTTAATTATTGTAGAACAAGGACCAGGTTTTCAAAGGTAGGTAGGTAGGGATGTCGGTAGCTGGGTTTGTTAAACTGGGCCACTCATGGATTAAGTTACTGACCAGATCTGGGATGGTTAAGTGAAATATGAAGTCAAGCCAAGTCAGGGAGCCAATACAGCCAGGAGATCAATCCAAAAACAAAGCAGGTGGATAAAAATGAACATTAAAAAAATGAAAAATAGAATTAAAAAAAATGAAATAAGATTTTTTCATTTAATATTTTTAAGATGTTTTTTAAAAGATCTTATATAAAGAGTTTTAATTTAAGATATGTTAAAGATCAAAGATATCATCATGGGATCATGATGATATCTAACTTCTAACTTCTAATTATATACTATTTGAGACAATACATTCATGTAACATTTTCTGAAGTTTTATAAATAGGTCACAACAGACCATGGACTATATTAGGGACCCAATCTTATAGGGTTCCCAGAGACTCCTCTATAGATTAGTAAAGATTAAAAAACATTCTATCCAATGGGATTTAGTGCTCAGTTTAGAAGATGCCATTAAGCATCTCTGTGATGCTTAGTTTCAGTTCTCAGACTGGATTTGTATCTCCAGATATCATATGCAGACAAGGTTCTTTGGGTAGATGTGATACCTTTTATTAAACCAACTAAATAGTTGGAAAAAAATGTCTTTGCAAGCTTTCAGACAAAAACACCCTTCTTCAGGCACAGAGAGAGTTTGTTGTCTCCAGAGATAACATCCTTGTTAACAGCAGTATATGGAGATTAGAGATAATAGGCCTGATTACCCAGCCTTCAGCCCTCTTGTCTCCCTGCAAGTTTGTATACACATAGTCAAGCCCTTACCTTTCTCTTAAAGTGCAAAGTTTCAAGAAGTTAAATGAATAAAGAATATCAAACAACAAGAATACACTTTTTAGAAAACAGTGATTAAACAGAGGCTTCCTGACCAGTAATTTAAACCGATTTGATTTAAATCAAATCCACTCTGGAACAAAGTCCAGGGATGAGCTGAGTCAAGAAGCTAGGAGATCAAAGAGGTCACATCTACACATGCAATTAATGCATAACAATAAACTCCAGGGCTTATTGTGCTGGAGTTTATTCATCCCAGGCTATCTGAATGTGCACCTTGGCCTGCAGCATGTTGAGCTGGGTAGGAGCAGCCCTGGCTGGCAGAAGGTTCAGAGGGTCAGCCTGCCAGCGCAGGGCTGCTCTGACCCAGCTCAGTGTGCTTCAAAGGGGCTACCTGGGGCATGAGGGTGTCCACTGTGGGGCTGGCTGGCAGGTAGCCAGCACTCTGAAGCACCTTCATGCCCCAGCCAGCCACATTGCTGTCTACATGTGTGCTGCTGCAGAGTAAAAAAATCTCCGCAACAGGATAGTACTTGTACCTGTATTTACAAGTATTATCCTGCTGTGTAGTTTATTAGTTTACTCCAGCCTAATAGCCCTGCATGTGTAGATGTGGGGCATTTCCTGATGAGCTAATCAGCCTACTCCACAGTAAACATCTCTGTAGACGTGCCCACAGAGAGCAAAGTCCAGGAGGAAGCCAGAGGACACAACAAACCAGTCTCAGATCACACTGAGTCATGCTACCCAAAGACTTCCTGTTTTGCGTCAGGGATTTATATGCAGGAAGTAGAAGATCAGCTGATCCCAGACAGCTATTCCATCACAGGGAGTAAGTAGAAGGTTAGGTCCTACTGAAGGCTTTATACTCGCTTTGACCAGAGTCACAGGCTGAGATGAGCAGCCATGCTCCCCAGGTTTGAGGCTGCAGTTTGATAGGTTGTGTAGATGCAGTCAGATACTCTCTTTGAGGCCATGGACAAATGACATAGAACTGAAACTGTCCACGCAGTTACACTCCAGCGTCTTGTGCATCCAGTGTGACTAATGTCAGAACTTACCTCAGATCTTTATGTTTTTGGTACTCTGAACTTCTGAAGTGAGTAAAGAATATCAAAAGTGACAGCTTAATACGGAACATCTAATTGCATTTGGTGACTATCGTATCTCATTTATTGTTTCAAGATGGTGAAGTTCTAAGCCTAATGTTATGGCACATGGTAAATTTAGTCAGCTTGTCTTCAACAGCAGTTTTAAACCCCAGTTTAGCATAATCTATCATTTAGACTCACTTGTCTGAGTGTCATTGAAAGGACTTGTCTAATTAATTTTGAAAATCTCACTTGCACTCATCAGATCCATTAAGGCCACTGAGGATTCACAAATATTTGAGATAACTGAAAACTTCCTAGAACTAGGTTATGAGCCACACAGCTCTTCATTGCCATTCAGAAAGCAATGTAGAGAAATGTTTTAAAGGACAGAAAAGGGCTAGATTGGTCTTATTAATATCACACCATTGCCTAATAAGTGTACCAAACTACTACTAAATTTAAACATTGTCTGTTCACTTTATACTCATGTTGTAAGTATAGGCAGGAAGAAATTTAAAAGATTAGTCACATAACTGAACTTTACATGAGACTCTTTAATATGGTAGCAAAACTCGGCACAAACACAAACTAGTAGAACAATACAATAAAACTGAAATGACTAATTTTTTTTCCAAGGGTTTGTATTTGAAAGCTGTACTTCATTCTACTTGCCTTACATGCCCTTTTATACAGTACGATTAAGATCAAGAAAGAAGAACAATCATATATAGCTTGATGTAAGAGGAATTCCACAGAAAAAATGAGCTGTTGTAAACTTAAAATTAGACTGGTCTTGCTTGCTAGAATCTGTCCTTTCAAATTAGTTCTGAAATGCTTTCAGAGAACAGAGGAGCTTTGCTTAGGTACAGAACATTTTTAAATCTGTTCAGTGCTTCAAGCCAATAAATAGAAGGCTTTTGTCCCTAGAATTTTTATTTTACTGATCAGTACTCTTCATACACTTAAATTGTACTTGGGCAACAGATATTCCAGACATAATGGCTATATTTGAAGTAAACTCTTGATTTATGGCTAAAGCATTTGATCATCTTAAGGATATGGATGCTTTTCTCAGTCACCAGAGATTAAAGAGATCTTTAGTGATATATTTACTGGACCAAATTGGTTTTAAAAAACCCTTGGCTTCCTGCATATTTCCTGGCCCATTGTGGCTACAACAACACTCTAACTGCAACCAAATTCAGTATACCATGGATGTAAAATTGGGATCGCCCAAGAGTCTTGAACCAAATTTGTTCCTAGCAGGACTTAAGCAAAATTCCCCATAATTATGCTTAATTATGGATGTTTTCTCTGCTAACCACAGCTCAGATAATCTCCTCTCACGAGGATATCTTTGTGATGATCTTTTTGCAGAGAGTTTCCTTCATGAGAAATGAAAAGAGGAACAAGGCAGAAGAGACTTTTGAGGGCCCAACACAGACTAGTTGATACAAAGGGGTTTCTGGGAGGTCAAAGTCATCCTTGCTGAGTCCTTGTGCCCCTTCACACATTCTGTTCCTGGTCTGCCTCCTTCCACCCCTGTCCAGAGGCTCTGTGCTGCTGCCTCTGACATCAGGAAGCCCAGGAGCACCACAGCACAGCACTCCCTGCCCACCCAGCAGCAGCAGGGACAGTAGTGGCACAGAGTTGTGCCCCCATCTGCTGTCAAGTGGGCAGCAGGCACCTAGCCATGGCAGTGCGGCCAGTGTGGGGCTCCCAGGGGGAGGGCAGGAGGGCAAGGAACCCCAAGCCCACAGTCTGCATCCTATAATGAGAAGATAATTGCCCAAAGGCCTTCTTCCTTGACATACAACTTATCCACATAACAGTTTGTCTTACAGGAATGAAAGCTGACATCTAAAATAGTTGTGCTTAGCTAATGTATCTGCTCAGGTCTCCCATTATTCCATATACACCAGAGCTGCCCAATATCAGCCTCAGGCTTGCAAGAGATTTATTTGGTTCCTGAGCAGCAATCTGAACTACTTATGAGCACACATTAAGTCTTATAATGAAATAACAAAATGGATGCCATTAATAATTATTGCAAGTAAAAATATAAATGCAGATATCCTCATTAATACACAGAAGAGCAATAGCAGGGTAGTCAAGGCTCTTTTAAATATTATTAGTTAATTTTGGGGAGGGAGAAGGAAGGAAGAAGTTCCCAGATGTACATTTCTCTCCAAGTCCTCAAACGCAACCTATGTCTAAATTTTGAAGATTCTTTCTGCATAATGTATCCATGGTATTAGGACATTCTCTGTCCATCTACTAAGCTATAACTCATCCAGGCTCTCATTATCTCTCATCTCTTACTGCTACATCCTATTATCTGGCTGTATCTCATACAATCTTCCCCTGATCACACCCATCCAGAAAGCTGCTGCTGCAATAGTTTTCCTTTAATTGTCACTTTGACCTTCTTTGTAATCCTCTGCTTGCTCCACCATCTTGATCGCATCTTCACTTTCAAATTCCTTCATGCCTATCCTTATCCTCCCTACCATCTTTCATTCAGTATTGAAGGATTGATTCCTGCATCTGCTGAACCCATCATACCAGCTTTCATCATTCACTTCTGAGATTTAAATGACCACCTTTGTGCTTTCTCTTTTCACAGATGAGAGGAGCACTCCATAAACAGTTGCAAAACATATTTCATGTCACTCCTTAGGACTCTTTCTTGCCACGAGGGTTACAAAAAGATTGAAAACAACTAAATGGTTGATGTGCTACATCTTCTGCTTATCACACTGATGAAAGTTGTCTTATTAATTCTTTGTGCTCTCCTCTAAATCTGTATTATCTTGTGTCTCATACTTAGAGTATAAACTCTCTGGGGCAGGGATGTGTTTTCCTTTTCCGTTTGTAAGGCACATAACACAATGGTATCTTGATCCTTGACTAGGACTCCAAGGTGCATCTTTGTCATAAATCTTCATTATCATGGACAACAGTACCATAAAGGAGGCAGCTGAGTCCACATTTCTGTCTGCCACCTCCTCATCGTGGCAGGGGAGGTGGGGGGGAATACAGGTAGTCAGAACTTGATATCTGGACCTAGCCACTAATCCACTCCTTGGAACTGGAGTGGCCGGCCAGAGTCAGCTGACCCTGAACCATTTCCTATAAAACCCCCTAATCTAGAAAAGGAAGTGCCTAGGTAACAAGGCTCAACTTCGTATCTGGGTTGTTTCACCCTCAGCTTGTGCCTTTACTAACTTTCCCATGTATTCTCTGGCTACCCAACCTGGCTTGCCTACAGACTCTGAATCTGACCTGACCCTTTGGCTCCCTAACTCAGCTCTGGTTTGGTCTCCTAAATATCTAACCCAGCTCGCCTCCTGACCCTGTCCTCTGTCCAACCCTCTAGATCTAAATCAGGTCCCTAGATGGATCTTCTGGCTTTTGGCTCCCTTACACCTGCATGTCCCCTCAGATCTTGTTTGCTTCTTCTGACCCTGAGTGACTCCCCTTACCTGGCTACCTGCAGCCTGGGATGATACTACATGTAATGAACATGTTTTGTCATGGTATTTGCAGTACTGCTTAATATGGGAACTAGTCTGCTGCTGCTGACACACCCTTCACCTTTCATGACATTTCTTATAAAAAACTCCTTTATCTTCCCTTCCTTGGCACTCCATTGCTTCCTATTTACAGCTAAAGGCTTGAAAGAGTTAGCTAGTGGAGTGTCCTTGAGAGGCTTTCTTGGACAGCTGTAAAAAAAAAACAAACAGTACGGTTAACTCTACATACCCTGATCCTAATCTGAGATAGAAAAGGTGCCTGAAATAAGGAGTGAACCCATCTTCACTGACGTGATGGCAGTGAACTGAGGAGGCAAGGTGTAACTTGGGTATAAAACAGGGATTAAATGGACAATTCTGTTTAATTAAGAGAGGCTGAAGAGAGAGTTGGTGGGTTTTATTTCCTTTTCATAAAAGACTTAGGGCAAGAAAGCCTGGGTATTTCCTGGAACCCTTTAGAAAGACCTTACTTGGATACTTACTGCCATGCAGGGCTTGTGCTAAGAATGTTCTTTGGGTGCTGAATTATGTGGTCCTCCAAGTGGCATTTTTTGGGGCTTAATACAGTGTCTTTGCTTTCTCCGTTTGCGGCGTATAAACTGAAATCTAGAGCAGAAGTGTATGCTTGGAGATGAACTAGTGAAATGTTCAGGGTTCTTTCTTAAATTATGCTCACAGTTAATTGATTCTTGCACAGACTTTAGGCATAGCATAATCCTTTTGTTGCATTTATAATCCGCAGGCAGCTTTAAGTTGTTCCATCAACTTCCCTAATACCGGTATATATCAGGCTTTTTTTAATTCAGGCCTGACAATTCTTCCCCCACACACAATGAGAGTGACTACCTTAAGATAAGGTAGTCGTTGGCTTTGTTGGCTCAACAATCTGATAAAATAATAATCCTCTAAAATAGAGAGTTTGGCAGCTACACAGCTCTTGGGCTTGACAATTGTTTTGTTGTTTTGGGAAAATCATTTGGCAAAGAACATACAGGTTTTTTGGTCTTTTTGTTCCATCTACAAACTAAAGGGTGGAGAGCTGGATTCTGCATTGGTAGTTTCTTGCAGACAAAACCAGCAGCTTCTAAAAAGGAAAGCACACATCAGTTTAAAATGTACTAGCCTTGTTCTTTGAGCAGTGTCTGCATCTGTGTGTTCTGACTAACTACAGTGTGTTTCCTGGAACAAGGAAGCAGATTCTCTGTGGTTTGAGGATCAAATGAAGTCAGATTTCTGGTTGGCTGGGTAACTGATTTAACTTTAATCAACTGTGGCATGAGGTTTTACAGGAACTCCTGCATTGATAATGTTAACAGTTAAAAGCATGAGGACTATGTTTTTGCAGGAATAAATAAAAGGATTATTCTGACCTATAAAAACTAACCGAAGAGAAGAACAGGAATACTTCTGGCATAATAAACAGCTGTTCCTATCTGTGTACATCTTGAATTTTCTTGCTGCATCAAGGTTGTTGATCCCCCTCCAGGTGACCCTCAGGGCCAATCAGGAGACATGGAGGGTGAGTCTCTGGGGCCTGATTGGTGAGGAAAGGGAATCTTAAGTCCTCCAATCATTTTTTGCCTTTTCAAAACCCCTGGGCTAAATCAAAGCCAGCTAGCCCATCACACAAGTGAAAAGGAATTTTTTAAAACCAATTTTACATGCAAGTATGGCTTGACAATGTCATTCAGGATGAAGATGGTTTTTATTTTAGGCTGCAGAATAGTTTCCAGCTGGACATTCTGTAAAATGGAGCAATTAGAACTTTTATCTCATCTCTCTTTCTCTTTTAGATTGAAGATGGCATTGCTTTTACCTGGCCATTACATTCTACTTTCATTTTTTAATCTCTCATTTTATCAATGTGGTCATAGCATAGATTTTCTGATGTCCAAAGCAAGTTTTAAGGTAAAAAAAATAAGATTTAGTACTTCTTAGGAAGCTGCAGTACTCCTTTTTTAATCCACTTTGGCTGGAACATGAAGGCCAAAGCTATATCTTAAGCCACAGTACACTTTTGAATTAGAAGTTGTCTATCTCAGTAAAATACCATATGAATTGTAGAATCATAGAAAATTAGGGCTGGAAGGAATCTCGTGAGCTCATCTTGTCCAACAAGACATGAAACTACATGTCTTGTTCTAATTTCTTTCTTTTCAATGGCATTGTATATTTTTTTCTTTTACTTTCTAGCCTAGGCAGAGGATGGATATAATAATTATAAATACATGAGAAATAAAGTGTTTAAACCTCTCCCCTCTCCACTGGAGGAGCACGAATGTTAGATGTTTCCTTTTTCTTCCCTACCAACTCCAGCATGGAATAGGAGCCTTTAATTTCTGTACACAATAGTAGGGGGTAGAACTGTGAAGTATTTGTACCACTGAGGAAGACAGGTCACTGAAAATATTATATCTGATTAGCTGGAGTGGAATAATTCCATATGCCATCTCATAAGGATTCCCAGATATCTGGAAATTAAAATTATGTGTTTCCTTTGGGATACTGAGAAACAAATATTCAGTACCTAAATTAATAACAGAAACTTGTAGATTAATATTTATTGCTCCAGAACTGTTTCACAGGTGAAAAGCACTACTTGCTTTCCCAAAACCTTTCTAAATGGCATTTGTTTCAGATATCAGGATGTTCAGACTATGCTGTTTTCCCAATTTGAAATTGCTTTGGGAACTATTCTAGAAAACAGTTTTTAATTGTCCTCATTTTCCCTTTGCCATTTTTAGATTTCTGAAATCAACACAGATGCTTGTGCCTTGTCTGAAGAGCCAGAAACCAATAAAAAGAGGTGTAATTTTCATGCATTTTCCCTTGAACAGTAGACAGTGTAGAAATTAAAGTTCCAGGTGGTATGCATTCTGGCTTGTAGTCTGCATGTGAAACTCTAAAGGTAGCTTCTGCAACCCATGGCACAGGGGATGGATGCACAAGTATCTGCATTGAATCCTACACAGCCTACCATGTGGGCACAGTTCAAATTGTTTCTACAAAAATGCAGATCAAATCCTCACTTAGTCCTTCCCACAGGTTAGTTTTTGGGAAAGAAATGACAACCATCCAGGTAAAGTATTTTCTCTTTAAGTCTCAAGCTAAAGTCTCTGCATCTCATTGCATATCTCTGTGATAAAGAATTTTTTATCACATAATTTCTCAGTATAATAAACTATGTTCACGTGCTGGTAGTGCTGATATATTATGTGACATTACAGATGAAAAATTGAAACCAAAGTATATGACATTCCACTGAAAGACATACATAAGGTATTCTAGAAAATCAAGATACGATTCCCATTAACATACATACTGGGGCTGTGCAAAGCTTCAGGCGCTGATTTGATTTGGAGGAGATTCGGCCTGATTTGGCAGCCAAATCTCCTAATCTAAATCAACTAGGGAGACCAATAAAAAGGTCTGAATCAATTCAGAAAAGATTCAGAGAACTTCAGAGATTCAGAGTCCCCACTTGCTGCCAAAGAGCTGGACTTGGTCCATGCCAGTAAGTAGGGGGCAGGGGGCGGGGGGTGTGGGCTGGAAGAGGGGAGAAGGGTCATGGGGGGACCCCACCAGACCCCATCCCCTACATGTTTCCCTAGCACCCCTGAGCACACCCTGACCCCCACCCACTCTCCCAGCCCCATCAATTGCTGCCCCACCCAGCCCCAGCTCCCAGTTCTTTAAATGAAAAACGTCCTGCACTCATTGGCTGCTGCCAGGCAGGGGAGGCAATCTCCACTGCCCCACACTGCCCCACGCTGTGTGGGGGACTCTGCTATGAGCCCTCATCCCCACCCACTCTGCCAACCCTCCCATGGCTGCCCCGCCCTGCCCCAGCTCCCCATTCTTTAAAAAAAAAAAAGTCCTGCACTCACCAGAAGCTGCAGCGGCTGTCAGGGCTTCTGGGGGCTCATTGACAGAGCTGGGAGAGCAGGGGGGGTGCGGATGGGGCCTGTTTGATTTGGAGATTCGGTGATGGCCAAATCTCACAATCAGATTCAGCCAAATCTATTTGGGACAGTGATTCAAATCACCAAATCAAATCACTGTCCCCCGAATTGACTGAATCCGAAGCAAATACTAGCTGCTTCACGCAAGCCTAATAAATACACTTTATGTAACTCTTGTGATGTAAAAACACTATAAAATAAGCATCAATGTAACTTACACCCTGTAAGGCAGGGGCGGGCAAAATACGGCCCAGGGGCTGGATCTGGCCTACCAGGCACTTTCATCCAGCCTGTGGGTACCCACCAATAAATTGTACCTTGCCCAGTCCTGTCCACGAGAACGGGAGCAAGGAAGGCATCCATGTATACAGCACCCCACCCCCCAGTATACCCTACTGTGCCTTGCTCTCAGAAGGGCCCGGGCCCGCCAGCACACAGTTTTCTCCCAGAGGGGCCTGCTTAGTTTGTCCAGAGTGCTGCTCACTGCTGAAGCTGAGTGGGGGAGGAAGCATGGGGCTGGGGCTGGCAACAGTGCAAAGCCTGCACCCTAGGGGGTAGTAGGAATGTGGAGCTCGGCTAGGCAGGGTGTGGTTCTGAGGGAGAGTTGAGGGTGTGGGGACCCCCCACACATTCCCCCACATGGCATGCAGCCCCCCACTGCCAGTTGCAGCAGCAGGCAGGGGTGATTGTGCTCTGTGCAGGTGCTGGTGCCCAGCAGTGTGCAGCTCTGGCCAGTGCTGCACATAGGGGTGAGGAGCACAACTTGCCCAACCTGCCTCTATTGCAGGGGCTCTGCACAGTGGATGTGCAGCTCCTGCACTCATGTAGCACCAAAGGAAGCCCTGTGCTGGAGCTGGCTGCCTTCCCCACCCCTTCCCATGCAGGTCCTGTGACTCCATGGGGAAGTAGGAGCCAGGGCTCCCCTCTGCTTCTGTTGGAGTCTCAGGACCTGTGTGGGAGGGGGCAGGGAAGGCAACCGTCTCCAGTGTTGATCTTCCCCCAGTGCCATGCAAGTGCAGGAGCTGCATGCATGCCACACAGAGCCCCTGCAATAGAGGCAGGCTGGGCAGGCTGCACTCCTTGCCCCCATGTGCAGCACTGGCCAGAGCTGTGCATTGTACACCCCACCACACACACACACACACACAACCACATCTCACACACAATATTCAAGAGTAAGACTTTATTTTTGAGTTATTGTGCAATCCTCTCTATATACAGTACGCAAACACAAATCATGACAAATATTTTTTGTAATAAAATTAAAATATGTTATAGAAGGTGTTTGACTTTTAGTGTAAGATTTGATTTTCTTCTGGTTCCAAGATCGCAACCCTCCCCTCCCAAAAGGATTATTTCCAGGGGACAAGGGGAGGTACTTCCAGTGGCAAAGGTCAGAGACTGGCGGCGAGACTTCCAGTCCCAAGATGATGACCAGGGAGCAAGTCAACTGTCAAGAGACTGGGCTACCCATACAGCCCTCAACAGCTCACCAAAACTCATCAAACAGCCCTCCAGCTGAAATAATTGCCCACCCCTGCTGTAAGGCCTAATTACACTGAAAGAGAGATGTTGGAAATGTCCTAATATAAATTAAAATAAGGTCTCTAATTCAAAATAGGGCCTGCCAAGCAATTCCATCTGGTCTGTGGGTTCCCACCAGTTAACTGTACCCTGCTCATCCTGTGTGCCTTGTTCCTATCCTGGAGCACAGAAGGACCTGACCCAGGCCAGCCAGCATGTAGCTTCTGGTGGGGGAGGCAGTACTGCCATCACTGCTCCAGCCACTGGGAGACCTGTTTGGCTTCCCTGGCCTCCAGAAGCTCCTCCTTGTCTCCCTGGTGCAGCACTTGCTCTGAGTAGCAGCTAAGGAAATGGTAGAGCTGTGGGGGGCTGCAGCTGGGGGCCAGGAGCATGGGTCTGGGGATGGCAGGAGCCTATGCCCAGGGAGGCGACAGGAGTGCAAAGCTCAGGTGGGCAGGGTGTGGGTGTGAGGGAGGGTATGTGCCCTGGGGGAAAATGTGTGGGGGATCCCCATAGGCCCCCACCCTGCCCCCACAACCCTCCCACGTATACATATCCCGTAACATACCCTACATCCCCCACACACCAACCCACACGTATCACAAACCCCACACCACCTACAGTCACGCCCCCACATCCCACCATACACACACACACCCCCAACCACACCTCACACACTCTACCCCCACACAAATTACAAGAGTAGCATTTTATTTTTGACCTATTATGCAGTTACCTCTATATACACTACACAAATGCAAATCATGACAAAAATATTTTTTGTAATAAAATTAAGATACATTATAGCAGATGTTTGGCTTCTACTATATGATTTTTTTTTCTGGTTCAGATGGCAACTCTCCCTTCCCAAAAGGAGCACTTCTGGGGACAAAAGAAGGGACTTCCGGTGGCAAAGGTCAGGGGTAAAGGGCAGGACTTCTGGTCCCAAGGTGTTGACCAGGGGCCAGGGCACCTGTCAAGGGGTGGAACTACCCTCACAGCCCTCAATAGCTCACCAAAACTCATTAAGTGGCCCTCCAACCAAAATAATTGCTCACCCCAGCTCTATACCCGAAAGGAAAATACAATAGTGTATATAGAAATTCTTGACAGACCTTTTCACTAGTCTTTGCTGGAAGTCTTTTCTTGCAAGACAAATAGACCTAAGATTTGGTATCTTCAGCAAATGTAACTGAGGTGTGGACACATTATTAAGAGATATTTTATTTCATGATCAACTTTGTATTAAAGTGTGGAGTGAATAGCTATCTCAGAAGGCATTATTACAACATCTGCCTTGTTGATGGCAGGGGAGCAATTTGCATTGAGTAAATGGTTACCCCAGGATAAAGTTGACTATAGGCGTGTTCCCCATGAGCAGCAATGTGCATTTCCCTGGGGACAAATAGCAGTGGCATATATTTGTATGGATGCTAGTTGTTCCCAGGCATTTCCATAGTACATGGGAAATTGCCCTGGGTAGGATAGGGGAGGTCTTGGGCGCCTCCTGGGGCTGCAGCATTGGCGATCCAGGTGTGCAGAGCCTGACTGGCAGCTGGAGTGTGCTCTGGCCAGCCAGGCTCCAGTTTGAGTGGTGCACACTGCATCCTCATGCACCACACCACTTTTTTTGGTGCAACTTTTTTTGACACCAAGATCTTCATCATGCATGTGCAGTATGTGTGGTTGGCAGTGCTGTCAATGGGTTTGCGGTGCCACAAACTGCACATGGGTGCTCATGGTAATGCACCCTATGGGAGGGGTAAATTTACCCTAGGTTACTGTGACATATTGGTATAAGACTGTATGTCATTTGTGGGGACCTAGCAAATACACGGTCCCCAGCAACTAATTACATGGCTGTAACATGGACCAGGCCCCCAGTTTCACAGCCATATCATGGCCAGGGCCACCATTTTGAAAGCGAAACAAAAAGGGCCCCCCCACACAAACCTCTGATTGGCTGAGGGGTGCTGCAAGTCCTACCCCTCCCAGGCATTGATTGAAAGCCTTAGCTGGACCTGTCTGGCTTGTTAATTTGGTAACTATCACCCTCTTCAAGAGGGGGAGGGCAATAATTACTGAGTAAACTGTTTTGGTGGCTTTCCCCTGACCCCCCTACTCCCTTTCTAGAGACAGAAACTTTTCCCACCTCTCCCCACTATCTCTCCCCTTGCTTCAGGAGACCTGCAACCTTCCTTTTTTTTCCTCTTAGCTTCCTTCCCCGTCTGCCCTTCTAAGAGACAGCTTTTTTGCTGGATCTTTGCCAGCATTTTTAACATAGCTGGTTCCCCATGCTTTTTCATAGGGAACTGGCTATTTCATGGGAAACTGACAATTACACAGTATAACTTGGGTAGTACTCCAAGAGGTACCCCCTCTCCAATTGAAGGGATCAGAGCAGGAGCACAAGTGCTGTGGGAGGTGTAGGGACTCTCCTCCCCCTATAGAGCAGAGCCAGATCACTAATGGAGACTTAACCATATACCTTTTAATGAGAGAATAGTACTGGGAACATAACAGGCATAAACCAAGGGATAAAGAGGGCACTACAACACTCTGAGGGGGCAGGATTCAACAAAGGTTAGACACTTACAATCATAGACAAATTCATTCAATTGACAAAAGACAGGGTTAACAAAATATAAAACAAAAACAGCAGAACAAAACAACACTGTTTGGCAAAATATAAAAGGCACAAAATACAAAATGTCAAATAACAAGGAATATAGGGCCTAGGTACCTGGAAGGTGAGAAAACAGTGTGACCCCTTTCTACTGCAACAAAGATTTTTTCCCTATTACTTCACTCACCCCAGCTGGGACTTGAAGTTGGATCTCCCACATGATCGGCAGAAATCTCTACCACACAGCCACCTACACTGGTGTTATACCAACTGCTAGGGATTTTGACTTTCCAGGAGCCTCAGCCTCATGTGGAGCTGCCTGATCTCTTATTGGAGGGGCTGAAAGCAGAGCTGGGAACCTCTCAAGTCACTGCTCAGATCCTTGCTGGAGCTGGGGAGTCTCGCCTGCTGGCAGCAGCCTCTCATAGGTGATCCTGGAGCCCAGCAGGGAGCCTCTCCTGCCGGCCACAAGCCAAGCTGCTGAGGGTCCAAATGCTGCCTGCAGGTCCCCCTTCTTCAGGTGTTTCTGGGCCAACTGCTCCCACCCCACTGGCTAAGCTCTTGCCAGCTCTTTAAAGCTCCTTCCTTGTAGTCCTTTGCTGGTCTCCCTTGAATCAGCCGTGCTGCCCCTTTTATCCTCCCCCAGGTAACCCACAGGGTCAATCAGGGGACCAGGAGAGTGAGTCTCTGGGGCCTGATTGGTGAGGAAAGGGAATCCCAAGCCTTCCAATCATCTTTTACCCTTTCAAAACCCTTGGGCCAAATCATTACCAGATTGGTGAAGAATAGGAATCCCGAGTCCTCCAATCATCTTTTGCCCTTTCAAAACACCTGTGCTAAGTCACTACCAGCTAGCCCATCAGAACAATTTCCATTAAATCCATGAAATCGTATATTGGGTAGGTTCCTAGTCATTTGTCACTTCACTTTTGTTCCAGAGTCAATATGTTATGTGTCTATGCCCTGATGAAACCTGATTTTGTAATGACTACTTTACAACCCTTCTCACATCTCTAATGTGAGTGAAAATGCAATTCATTTTTATTTTTTACACTTTGACAAAGCAGTGTAAAGTAGCTTCAGGGTAACTTCACTTCCAGTGACTTCAGGCCTTTTTGCTCTGCATGCAGAATCAGTAGCCAGTTCCATACTAGATCTTCTCTGGCTGCAGGACTTGGCCAACTATTCAGAGGGAGTTACAGTAGCTGAATGTGGAAGACTGGGGCATTCTAATAGCAAAGCCTGGAGACATGGTCTGAATGAAAAGCATCACCTTCCTGCCAAGCAGTAGGTAGAGACTAAGTGGTTCTGAGAGGCTTGAGTTTTGTAAGCAGTATTCTTGTATATTGCTTGCAGGCTCTTTCCAATAAATTAATCTGTGATGCAGTTGAAGCTCTGGCTCCTCTAACTGGCGGAAGGGAAATTTAGCCTTTTGTCCTCCTCTGCTCTCTCCAAAATTTCTTGATTGTGTTGAGCTGGAAAAAGGAAGAGGTCTGTTGTTATGCTACTTTCTCTTGTAGACCCTGACTACTGGACCTACAAGCCAATAACTGCTGCTCATACCCACTGCAATGCCTTTCTTTGCTGCTTCTCATAGATTCAATGTTGTCACTTAACAAGCATTATAAAATTATCAGTCATGGATTCAAATATTGAGAGAGTCTTAACAATCCAAGATTTTAAAAGTGAATATATCAAAGGTGAAGAGTTGCTTTCTGATTTTCCAGGATGCGGTTAAGTAATATTTGCCATCTTTTCTCTAGAACAATGAAAGCTGGAAATGTTCTTTAAGAAATAAAATGAGATTCTCACATAGTCAAATGCATGAAAATCTGGGGTTACAATACCAGATATTGCATGACTCACAATCCTTTTGAAAGTTAGCAGCGTTGTGGATTTCCCAGGTGAGTACAACATAATGAAAATGACATGAGTCGTAGGGACAAGAGAAAAACAGCATTTGGTTCCATCCGATTTGCATTTGAAAGTTTTGCAGCTATAAGTGCTGGAACTTTTTTTTATAATAGCTTAGATTCTGCAGGCATCTGTTTGACAGCTGACTTTCTCCCTCATCACTAGCTAGATTTTTCCAACCCTATCTTACAATATGTGTATTTTCTAGAGTGTTCCTCCAAGGCTCATCAGAAATAAATGTTTTGTTTATGCTGTCTTTCCTGTGTCATATTTTAGCCTTCCCTGATTTGCTAAACTTTTGCGTACAATCTTAAATTTCTAATCACATGGAAGTTTAATGCTTTGTAGTCACTGAGAGACCATGGATGAAAAGAGTGGACACTACAGCTGAGAATCAAGACGTTTAGATTATTCAGCCAGCTCTGTTATCGACTGTGGTGTGACTATGAACAATTCATTTCATCATCCCATGCCTTAATTTGCCCATCTGTAAAATGTAGGTAGCAATACTTATCCCCATCGTGAAGTGTAGGACTGAGTTCTATGGACAAAAACCTCTATATGAGCCAAACAGTATTTCAGGATTTAATCTGTACATGTATGAAATTCATAGTTCTGGTTGGGTTGTCTTTCTTTCTTTTTTTAAGGTATGAACATAAATCCTGGCTAATCTCCTATTTCTTATGTCCCATCATTATTGCAGCATCTCTGATTCTGAGTATTGTTTGGGGAAGATTGTGCTAAGCTTCCAAGGGTCTTTATAAATTATTTAGACTTGAACAAGTCACAGTAAGTAATAAAAGAAAGTAAAGAATTCTCCACTGTTGTAATGGATCTTGGAGTAGATAGGCAGAGTAGTTTGTGCTCCCTCTGCTGGCCACATACTAGCAGTTAACTGTCAAAGCAGTACTATTACAAGGTTGATGCTACCAAGAAGTTTGGGTACAATGGAGTGGTATATTGAAGTAAAGGTAGCTGTGACGGCGATGTGCCGCCAGCTGCGACACCAGGGAAAAAGGAGGAGAGTTGCCGGGGACCGGCAGACCCTCCAGGGGACCCCAAGACGACCCACTTACCTCCCGGAGGGTTGACAGTGCCGGAATCAGGAACACGGCGGCGGCAGTAGCTGCCGCCATTACAGCCACGTGAGTCACTGCCGCACTGCGCTTTAAGATAGCTGTTCCCAGCAAGGGGAGTGGCGGAGCCAATCACGGTGGCCGGTGCGGCCGCCGCAGGAAAGTTTAAAAGCCCCGGCAAGCTTTGCAATGGAGGAGAGAGAGGAGGGGCAGGCAGCACACAGAGAGGGCTGCAGCTCCTCAGGGAGCAGTCTCCCTGGCAGGCAACACTCTCCCAGCCCGGAGGGTGAATCCTTCAATTAAAGCTCCGGGTCCTCCGGAGGAATTTGTCTCCAGGGTTTGCCCGGATCAACGCACAACCCCAGGAAGTCCCTCAGGAGCTGAGGAATATTTCTTCTGAGGGACCAGAAGCTCCAGTTGACCAATGGACCTGGGTCCTTCATCGTAACCCCATCAAACCAGCATGTGACTGGCTGGCAAGTGGACAAGGTGTAGGGGTAGCGGAGCCTTGTGGAACATTGGATCTCGCAGTCGTGAGTACCCCTCGGTAGGAGTCCACTCTAGTGATTAAGATCTCCACTGAACACCTCCTTCAAATAACTGGTTTCCACCAAAGTCGTGGCAGGCGAGACGGGGGAGACTGGAGACCCATGGGGGGTATCATTGAGGGCGACTCCCGAACGTCACAGTAGCAAAATGACATCTGATCTTGAGAAAAGCTTTATCATGCTTCAGGGAAAAGCTATCTGTGAATAAAAACAGAGTCTGAGGAGAGAGATCTTTCTCACAGTTACTGGCATTTGGAAAAGTGTGCCAAAAAATACTCAGGAATGCATGTTGCTTTCGTTGTGTTTCAGTGTATCCAGATAGACAATTTCCCAGAGTATAATAGCAATTGCAGTGGTAGATCTGCAGTATGCCAGGTACATGATAATGGAGTTCTAACTATTTGTGGCCTACAAGAAGGTTTTTAGTCCCTACAGGCCTTTTTCCTATAAGCCACTAATAGATTGTAATTTGCTTTTCTGGAAACTGGTAATGCTAACTTTCTCTCACTCTGCACAGACCCTTAAGAATACCAGTGGATACATACGTCCTTCTAAAGCGTAATCTAACAAAATCGATTCCAGCTCTTACCGAAAAGATATGGACCTTCAATTAAAGCCGATCTTCAGCATGATAATTACCTAAATTTTGTAGAGCAAATCAGGCAAAAGTTATTCATTTTTCTCCCATACCACATGAGACATTCATAGATCCCAAGTTATTAATATATGCCATCCTCTTAAAACAATAGCAGTTTTCTTTTGTACTCCTGTATAGTCTACTTTTCTACTCCACATAGTCTTCTATGTGTTTGGAGTTTCACCTACCAGTAGCAGGGATTTTTACAATCTTTCACCCGGAGATTCCCTTGTAATTGTTGTAAGTATGTCTTGGATTCCGTTCAGAATGGAAAAGGCCAAAGGAAAAATAACTTCCACATTTTTAGAGGCCTAGGCCAAACCAGAGGTGCAGGACTCCTCCAAATATGGATCTGTCTGTTCTGGGTATGTATCCCTTTGTTGCCATAATTTGGGGCACCTCACACTCTTAGTGTATTAATCATCAAATGCATCTTTTACTTTTTCTCTGTCTCATGAGCTAGAGAATACTATTATCCCTGCTTTACAAAAGGCACAGAGAAATAAGTGACTCTCTGAAGCACATACAAGAAGACTGTAGCAAAGCAAGGAATTGAATTGCTGTTATGCTGTGAAAGTTACTTGTGCAGGAGCCTGTAGCAAGGCAAATGTAATGAAACAACTCCAACTTTCATCCAGGGTTAAAGTAGGAGTGATTTATCTCACCTGTATTCTTGTAGACTTACGCACACACAGCAGTTAGAGTATAACTGCTGGTATGTGCTCCCAAACAGCAGCTTTTCTTCCCCTTGAAGTGCCCCACATGAATGTTTATCCATGCCCTAAGCCTCTGAAGTCCCATGCTAACACCTTAACAAGTGGGCCATGAACCCTCTTCATTCCTTGATATGGAAACAGAGCTCTGCTGTCTCTGCTGCTTTGTAGCATTTCTCACTCAGACATTTTGAGAGGTCCTTTGCCTGGTCCAGAATCTGTACAGGGACACAGAGTGGAGTGTGAATAGGCAGAGGCAGAAGAGGAATGGCTGAGAAGTGAGAGAAACATGTCAACACCCCCTCTGCCCCATAGAAAACTTCCAAATACTAATATAGATCCAGGATCTTCCCTCTTTCTATCACACCAACACTTCAATCCTTTGGGAATCATACCACATTGAAAAGATTTTGCTGTCAATAATTCTCAAAACATACCTCTATCTATTGTTTTATAGATTTAGTGGGAAAGTGTTTCCAAAAATGGGTTTTTATTAAACTCTCCAAGGTGGTACATATGTTGCTATCCTTATGAATCAAATGTTTTCTGGGATTCTCCACAAATCCAGACACCTGTAGTGACCTACCCGATTATAATTTTTTTACTAGCAGAAATTGGGAGCCTGTCACATAAATTTTGCTTGCAATACTTAGGGTATAAAAATAGTACAATTCCTATTAGAATCTACTCCATGATAATGAGAAGATTCTGTTTTAAACGGTTTCTGTTTAGAAGTCTCCTTCAATGATACTCTAAAATACTGCCTTTCATTTTTTTTCTCTCTTATGCTGCTAAACTTATAAATGGCAATTTTGTCCTTTAGGTCTTCAATTTAACCCTAAAGCAGTGGTTCTCAATCCCCGGGCTGTGGCCTGGTGCCAGGCCATGGTGGGTCGGCTGCCAGTCCTCAGCACAGTTGGCTGCTGGACTGGGAGTGACTGCAGGCTGGCAAACCATGGCTCCCAGAGCCATGCAGAGAGGCCATGGCTCCTTCTGCAGGGCCCATGGCAGCACAGGGTTTGGTCCACCCCCTGACCCAGGGCGTAAGGGTATCCTTACCTGTCTTCCAGCTACAAATTCCTGCCACCATTGGCTGTGACTGCTGGGCTGTGGTTATGCTGAGCCATAGCATAAAAACTTTGGGAACCCCTGCCCTAGAGATTTTTAAACTGATTTACAAATAGAGATGCTGTATGTCTGCCCAGTTGATGATGAAAGAATTGTTAAAGATCTTTGTATCCCATAACAATGGACAGAGCACTGTAATACATATAATTGCTTTTACAATTCCTTTTCTAATTAAGGACATTGTCTACATTTAAACAACTGCCCCCATTCTGAAGCTACTGCACCTATTTCCCATAGCTGATGATAAATTTATTATACTGTCAGATCATTACGCCAGGGTGCATATAGAGAGATTTATGCATGTACAGAAGAATGTAGGCTTACTGTGTGAAGAATGTAAACTCTGTTCCCTCGATTTTATAAAATGGCATAATTTAAAGTTACTACTTCAGATTTCCTGAAACCAAATATCTGCTGCCTCAGACGACACTCAACTACCACATAGTCTTCAAAGTATATCTGTTTCTGTCAGACATTGGAGGACTTTGTTGCTAGGTAGAGAATGTTTTAATTTACTGGAATTTCACAAGTTGCTGGTCACAAGGTGGCACTGCAGACATATATTATTTTTGCAGCATTTTCCAATGTATTGTTAAAAGCTTACATGTCAGATTTGTGGAGAGGACAAGTATAGAAAAGATTTGACTGTTAAATCTGGAATGTTTGTAATAAGGTAGAAGACAGCATTTTTTCCTTAACATAGTTGTTTTCAAAAATTAGAATTAACCTACTTATGGCAAAATAAACAGGAGACAACAACAAGAAAATAACTTATTGGGTGCATCTATATATGTGCTTTAATGCACATTATCCTTTTTAATGCATGTTAAAGTGTCATAAAAAACTCATGCTCTTTAGCTTATTTTAATGCACATTAGCCAATGTGCATTTTTCTAGTACCTCACAATGAAAGACATTTGTACACATGAAAAGTGCCTTGCACTGCAACACTAGCAGTTATATAAATGGCAAAACTGAGAAAATGGCAGTGGCGCAGTTTTAAACTAAAACACATGAAGGTACTTCAATTCAAAAGCACACCACTGCCATTTTCTGTGCACTGATGCACATTTCACCACTGATACAACTGCACATAACATAGTGCAGTTTGCCTCAGCTCACATGTGAAGCAAGCTCAATTAATCGAGTCTGCTTGGAGGTGGCAGATCTCCAGTGCATTGCAGGGCAGAAAAGTATGTGTATAAATGCTCCTGGTTGGTTTAATACACATTGCCTTAAGCACATTCATGAATATGCAGACATGCCCTCTGATCACCAAATCTCTAGCTATTGTTTGTGTAAACAGAAGAATGGTAAAAAGCTTAATTCAAACTTCATGTCATTGTCCCTTTTTTTACCTTCTGTGAAGAGCGTAATACTTTCACTGCCATGTCATGAAACCTTGTTAAAACAAACTTTGAGCATTTTTTTTCTCTTGTGGCAGATATATAAATTGTCATATTCAAGTAGGTAGATGCCTTCTCCCCCACACCTAAATATGGCTTCTTGGAAGTGTCACTAATGTTTGTTAAAGCTGGCCAATTGAAAGTGTGGGAAACTGTAACACCAGGGCTGACCTATTAACAGTCATGAGTCAGGCCTCTCAAAACCCTGAAACTGGCTTAAAATACACACACACACACACACACACACACACACAGAGGACTTTTTCTGTTTTGCCACTGGTTTTGAAACCTCTATAGTCAAGGTTTAAAAGATAGTGGCAGCAGCATCTTTCAAGGTATAAAGCTTTTTTCTGTAATGAAAGTGTGGTTTCTCATGCAGTCATTTGACTCCAGTAGCTTTGGACTTTAGGGCTAAGTACAGACAGTCAAAAAGCCTGAGGCTGAATCAGTTTAATCTTCAATCTGCATAGACTGAACCAGTAAGCATGTGAGCGGACATTCACTTTTGATTCTGGAAATGTAGCCATGCTTGCAGTGGCTTATGCCAAAAGCTGGAGGAAACTAGAGTACACATCCCTGCTCAGCCAGAGCAGACAGCTTAGGCTAAGGCTGGTCCACCTACCCTGTGAGGTGGGGAGGGGGTTGCGAGGGAGGTGCAAAGTATCTTGGGATGCTGGGGGACTATAAGTAAACTTGAATCTTGAGGAGATCTGGGACAGAAGTTCAATAAACCAATTTAACCTAAATCAGTTAAGTCTGATACTACATCCATCCAGGTTTATCTTAAACCAGTTTCAGCCATGTTGAAAGCAGTTTATGTGCATTGAATTTCTGTTATGTTACAGAATTGAACTGGTTTCTGATCACCTATACCAATTTATATGTCATTTGTGTCCCTGGTCTGAGAGAAAAGCAAACACTGTGAGGCTTGTTATAAAGCCTGGGAGGTGGTAACAGTGATTAATGTCTTTGTACATTGAATGAGCAAAGCACTAGCAGCAAGCAGCATTGTAAGTTTTTCCACTCTGCCAAATCTCTGGCCTGGCCTGATTACCCCTAGGGTATTATAGTATAGATTGATTTTTTTTCATATACTATTAGTCCTATCAGTTTCTACTACGGTCAACAGCACAGGTGCTGACTATGTTGCAGACAAGTCGCCAAGTACTGTCAGTTACCATAATCTTCAGTGAGGTTTCAGTGGAAGATGAAAGTTTTCTTGCAGGAGGCATTCAGCAGCTCCTACAGCTTAGATTGTGAAAGGTTCTGAGAAGCTTTTCTGCCACTCCTAACTCCATCACGTAGGCACTGCTGGCACCCTCAAAACCATCACTCAGCCTTTGCTTAATCCTGTAGGTTAATCCCAAATTTCCATGTATAGGTATGTGTAAAGAGTCTAAATGCTGATGCTGCCCCAGAGCTAAAAAGGTACCCAAGACCCAACCTCAAGCTGAAGTCCCAGAAGTCATGAAGCAGGAGTCTTAAACCAGGCATTGCCCTGCCTATTTTGCTGGAAGGCTTTGATGTTAGAAGTGTGATCAGAGTACACCCGCACACAAAGGAGAGCTCCATGCACGTGTTTCTACCAGAATGATTACAACACACAGCTGGTAAGAAGGAATTCAAGACCTCCTTCTTTTACCTCAATTGGAAATGGGGCTTGAACTGCTATCTGCAGAGACCTGTTGGGTTTTCTGTGGTCCCCCCTCAAATCATTCCTGTTCAAGTTGTTCTACTAAGTGGGTACATTTACAAGAGACACTTACAGCAGAGCTGGCTCATTGGCTCCACAGTAAATGTCTTAGCACTTAGCATCTACACATACACCTCTATTAGGGTACACAAAACCAACTCCACAGCAAGGTAGTGCTTGTAAATGCAAGTACTACCCTGCTTCAGAATTTTTTTGTGCACAGCAGTGCACATGTAGATGCAGTGCAGGGGCTGCCTGCCAGCTAGTCCCACACTGAAGTACCCTCATGCCCTAGCCAGCCCCTCCACAGCACACTGAGCTCTGGGCCAGCAGGCTGAACCCCCCCAGGCCCTCTGCCAACTGGGGCTGCTCCAACCCAGCTCAGTGTGCTGTGGCCCAGGCTCACACTTAAGTGGCATGCCCAGGAGCTTCTCATGAGCAGTAAGCTCCAGAACTTATTGCTGCACATTAATGGCACATGTAGACTTGCCCAGTATAAATGAAATATGCATGGATCAGAGAAGGATGGAGTTTCAGTGGGTTTAAACCATTCATCTGAGATGTAGGGTCAAGTCCCTCCACTAATAAGTGTTTATTTATTTATGCAAAGTAGAATAGCTACAACAGATGAAGTCAAAACAGTTCCATCCTAAAATCATTGAGTGATCAGGGCACTCACCAGAGGGGTTGGAGACCTGGTTTAAAATCTCTGCTTTGGATCAGGGACTTTAACCTCATTCTCCCACACCCCATGTAACCAGGTTCACCATGCAGAAATACCCATTAGTACCCTCCATCTCTGTACCTCCATCTCTTTTGTCTTAAGTGTACTCTGAGCACATCCACAGAATCAGGCCCCAGTAGCAAAACTGTTGAAGGATGCCATTTTAAGAATCCCACTTTGGAAGTTTTCATCTTGAGCAACTTACTAGTTGTGAGGGAGTGTCAGCACAGAAGCAGCTGCTGTATTCCTGTTGTCAAAAAGCTGCGGTCTTAACAGGGTTAAACAACACTTGTGAACATGTCATTGGTGCCTAAATGACATGGGACACCTATACACGAGAGCAGGGGCTACTCTGACGTGCTGCAATTCTAGTGTGTCAGAGCAGACTCGATTAATCAAGTCTGCTGGAGTGTAGCAATTACCACGCTCCACAGCCTCCTATGTTTCATGTATCACTGTCCCCATGCTTAAAAATGGTGGTGGGAGCACTTGAACGAAAGCTCATCAAATGGACCTCTTGGAGCCGCTTTAGCTAAAGTGCCACCCCCCTCCCTCTCCCTCTCCTTCTCCCTCTCCTGGAGCATGTGTAAAAGTACCCTTAGGCAGTTAAAGGGTCACCTAAGTGACTAGGAATTCTTATTCAAGCTTTGCATATGTATCTGCCCAATGTCACTTGCTTCAAATAACTGAAAAGATCTTTACTTTCTAAACAAGATATGAACTTTGGCATAATTTATAGTTGAAGTTTTTTATATTTTTCCAAACTAATTTTTAAGTGTAGGAAGAACAGAACTAAAAATAACCTATTTTCTTGCATACAGCTCATCCCAGAATATAATATGCACCTTAGTTTTTGAAAGGCAGATATAAGGAAAAAATATATTTCCTTATAGTAAGTAATTGAGCAGCAGCTCTGAGGGAACTGGGCCTACTCATTGTTCTGTTCTTTGTGGAACAATGAAAATTTTACTTCCTGTTTTACTGGGGAAGTGGCAGAAACTGTGCTTCCCATATTTCTCATCTATATGCACACTTCAGTTTTCAGCAGCTACTTTTTGGGGTAAAGAACTGACCTGCATCCCTGATATTGTTGAACTGGACCTTTTTACCATATGTGCAAATGAAGTCTAGAGGAATCGATGTATATTTATTAAGATATTTACCTGGGAAATCCACAGTGAGATGAATCATATGGCTAACATCCCAAGGTGACAGTTCCTTCAACAACATCTTATTCAGAATTCAATAAAGATACATATTTCTATTGTCTTACTTGTATACTATACAAATCAGAAGTATATTTTCATAATTCACTGATCCTACATTGTTGCTGAAGGTCTAATTTTCCTAGGGGCTATAGTAATCATTAAGGTAATTGAACAGGTCCCGTAGTTTGCAGTGATTTCAAAGATGTTATGCTCAGTACAACCCCCATACGACATAAAGTAGACATGATTAAGCATTCCAGATAGAGTCCATGAGTAAGCAGCCATAAGAAGACTGAGGTATAATGCAGTGACATGCCTAGAGCATCTGCCACACACAGAGGCAATGGCAACTTCCAGTTGCTATCATGTTGCATACACAATTTTGTGGCTTTTTTTTCCTCTCCATGCCACTTCACAAGTCAGCACCCAGGGCTGCTGCCTCAGTTGCCTTGCCCTCATCATGCCACCAGACAATACAGAACTATTGAATAATACTAAGTAACATTTCTAATTTTCTTGTTTCAAACAATCACAGATAAAATGCCTGCTGTGAGCTCATTATGAAAATAAATGGTGCTAGTGGGGACAATACCAACAACAATAAAAATGGATGGAAACATGGAATTAGGATGTTCACCCCTGAGATCTGGGCCAGCACATGAAATGACGGCTACTTCAGTTGTACTGAAGTACTGGTCCTCTGGCCTTAGGTGACTCTCCTGAAAAGCTCTGCAGGAAACTAAAAGAAGAAACAGTCAAAATCAAAAATATATGCAGCTTGCTAGTGATAAATGTGTAAACTCATGGCCTCTTTTAACAGAGGGAAAGAACAATACAATGAAGACTGAAAATAATTTCACAAGAGCAAAAAATCTTTTTTTAAAGAAATAATTGAAATTGTCAGTCAGTTTAAGGAGCAGAGCTTGATGCATTCACACTCAGCCAAGTAATATCGAATCTTCAGGGATAGACACAATATTCACTGGCAATGCTGGACACTGCTTTCTGGCAGTTGCCAATTTTGCATAAATAAGAAGCTATTTCTGTCCTGGATAAAGAGCTTTTCAGGTGAACAACTCCTCGTGGGATGGAGGAAGAATTAAGAAGAGGATGGTACAATGAGGATTTATTAAGGTACCCAAACTATCTTCTTGAATTAGTTGCAGAGGTGTGAATAGAAACTAATTGCCTGACCCCCAAGCCCTTAGTCCACTGAGTACATGGACTCCCTAACACATGCCTAAGTTATCCAGTTCCATTTAATGCATGACCTTGACCAATAGTATACAAAGAAGGCAGGGTACATTTTCAGTAATACATGAGTAGCTCATCCTGTAGTCAAGATGGCTAATATTCTGTACCCTGACATGTTTGGATCTTCTTCCCTAATAATGGTCTAAAGATTACCATCCCAAACTACAACTTAAAGAGACCTTAATTTGTAAAGTGATCTGCTTCTTTGGTCCTTTAATATTTTTTAAATTTTGATATCAGTCCCTACACCAGACATCTGATAGCTATTCTTTTATAATGCTTAGCATAATATTGACCTTTTATAAGAAAAGGCTCCACCTGCTGCATATCTACCATCATGACACCCACTGTGGTCCAAACTGCCACACCAGTACTGTATGATGGAGACACACTAGTGTGAGGAATGGAAGTTGTCATTACCAGCAAACAAGTTCATTATCACAGATTCTACAATCTTTCCACCTGACTTCAATCTGCCATGCCATCAGTGGGCCTTACAGAACATGGCAAGGTCTGTGTGCAGCCATCCTCCACCATTGGGGTCTTCACAACAATTTAGACAGTAGCTGTGGCAAAACACACACCATGTCACATATTGTTGATGACTGTCCGCTATATTCAGTGGAAGGCTACAAGATCTGCACATGGCCACTGAGAACACTATTGCATGGTTTGGTGATTAAGCACACGCTACCTGACTGACTATAGGAAAAGATTCTGCATAGCTTAAATATTAATTATATATTTAAAGAAATACTTGCATGCATAGGTCTTGTGTAACTGATAAAATGCACATGCACAAATGAGCCATAATCAGGTTGTAATTGCAACCTTGATTCTGGGATTTCCAATGCCTTGAGTGCTTGAATGTGTATCCTTAACATTTTTTTAAGTAATATAAAGCCTTATTTATCTGACTTGAAAGGCAGCCACTACTGATGTGGACTGTAGCCATCGTGTTTAATGGCACACAACAACCTAGGAATTATTCATGAAAGTGAAGAATACTGTATTTACTTGAAACTGCCAGGGGAATTTTGTTAGGCAGAATGTAATTACCAACATTGACATTTGGCCAGGGCATTTTTAAAATATTTAGCATTCACTTAGTACTGGATTAAATATAGGTCAGGAAATGGCTAAATGGAAATCTTTTATAGGAAGGAGAGTCAAAATAAAAAAAACGCTATCTGTACATGACAGTCCTCTGCATACAAACAAAGTCAGTGACAATCTTTTCATTTGGATCAGAATCCATGAATCAGGCCCTTATTTTCTTCTTATTGTTATCACTGTTTTGGAGCATCCTATATGCAGTATGTACAATATGCTGCAGTGAGTGCTAAAATACTGACACCATCTTTGTTATTTCCCAGTATCTTCATGTGTATTTGAAACTCTTACAAAATCTATGATTATATATGGATGAGAGAATAAGAGAAGCTTTATCTGATGTTGTGGTATTGTAAGCCAGATTTTTTTTGCCAAATCTCCAGTTTGTGAGAACTGCTATAACTCTCTTGATTTAAATAGATCTCTGTCAGTTTATACCAACTGATATTGTGATTGTGGTGGTCTATCTCTTTAAAGGCTGCATTGTGTGAATCTTTTTGTGCCTTTCTGTAAACTTATGTTTTACATACTTTTTGCTGTTGCTTGATATTTCCTTTTCATAGAGTATGTGGAAATCAAAGAAAGGTAGAGTTGGAAGGGACATCTAGAGGTCAAGTCCAACTACCTGCCTTATGTAGGAGCATTCCTATCCAAACCATCCTACACAAATCCATTGCCTAACTTATTAGGAAAAATTCAGTCAACCCTGATGCAACCACAAGACACAACACCCTGACCTGCTACAGATAAAGCAGGAGGACTACAGCAGCCAGCATCTGCTGCTGAGAAGATTGTTAAAAGATATTTAAGAGATCCAAGGAATATTATATCAATCTTCCTTTAGTGCTACTTTACTGCTATTATTATTTACATACCTGCTTAAATTGATAGATACTTCAAAGATCAAATGCAAAAAATATAGTCCATGCCTCACAATATTTACAAACGAAGTCATTTTAATATTCTGAAAAGAAAATGCTAAAACATAGTTGAAAAAATCTCCTAACAGAGTGACCATTCTTGCTAGGAAAATTAAGAATCTAAATTTTTCATAGCTTCATTTTAGCTGAGTTCAATATTTAGATTCCTAGTCCAGAAATACTAATTTAAACTTGGCTATGTGCTATATTGGATTGTGGTATGTTATTTGAGATACCCCTCAAAAATAAATTCCTTTAAGCTAGCCACTAACTGATAGGGGTTAGGAAGGAACTCCCTCTGAAGTCAGGTTTCTCTGCTTTAACCATTATGTACCTAGCTGCACTTTCCTTTGAAACATATTTCACTGACCAGCATCAGAGATAGGATGCACTCCTGAGCTGTTAGGAGTATAGGCACTTCTTTGTAATACATCCACACTACAGTGGAAGAAAAGAGAGATGATGGAAGCATTTCTAGGGTCTTCACTACAATGATCTTACCTTCTACAAATCCCTCTCATCCACAGGGGTTGAAGTGAGAACCATTTTTCTCACTCTGCATGGGTCCTCCATTAAAACTAAGCATATGCTTAAGTGCTCAGTTGGAACTGTTGCACAACACCTTTCAGCATATACCCATTATGGCTTAAAGTGTAGCAGTTCCCTTTCTGTGGTCTTGAAATAGTCTTCTGTTCTCTTTCTTCTGGCCCAGACTGTCTACTGTCAGACAGATGTGCTTGGTACTCATGAGTTCCTACAGTAATTTTCTATACCAGAAACTGGACAGGGTTTGCTGCTAACAGTGTCCATTTCCTTAGCACCTGAGCTCTTTGCATAGAAAAGCTAGTGGTAAAGCAGAAGAGAAGCAATGAGACAGAAGCAAAGTGATTCAAATCAGGCACAAACCTTGGCTGCAAAGATGCAACCTTCCCATTTCTCAGTGATGGATAAATGTTCACCAGTGTAATTGGCTCTGCTGTAATTCAGAATTCAGCCTTTTTAAAACAGAAACTTTTGCCTTGGCAATTGAATGAAAAATAATCATTTTCTCAGAAATTCATAGCTGCCTATGCTCTGCACTTCCCAAGGAAAGGGCCTTTTGTATTTAATGCAGTGGCACAGCTATTTTTTTTTTACCTGTTCAGTGGAGGGGAGCACATTACCCTGGAGTAATTACATCAATTACTTCATAACGGAGTGTGCATGTGTACCTGTGCATCTGCATCCTTCTTTCTCTTTGTCTCTTGTTACCCTGTTCCAATGTACTGTTTTACTGCACACTGTTCCTTTTTCTCCGTAATTTTTCTTGTAGTTCCATCTCATGTTGTGTATTTTCCTTTTTTTTGCTTGACTGGGCAAAGCTCTCTGGCATCAGCAAGTTTGATGTTCATACATAATTTCTTAACTGCCCCTATTCGTGTCCTGCTCTGGGAATGAAATGAAATAGGCCACGCTCACCAGCAGATCAAACTGTTTAGCAGAGGCAACATACAGAGCACAGCCAGTGCCTTTTTTCCAAAGCCTTTCTTTGTGATGGCACTCCTCAGCTGTTAATTAATCATATCTCTTCACACTAAAGAGTGTTTTGGATGCCATTCTGTGCCTAAGCACCCTCATCAACTGCAAGCTGTAGTCTTCGGGAAATCTAAGTGCAAATCTGCTTGCATTAACATCAGTTAGATTTCTGGTTGGAAGAACAGTGAGTGTGCAAGGAATGGTGCTGTGACCTACAAACAGGTAGAATTCCATTTCTGGGGTGCAAGAGAAGAGTGCATATCGCTATAGAATAGGAATGTCTTTGTCCTATGTTATTTGCACAAGAGTCCTCTCCACTCAGCAGCAAATGGAACAATCCAGGTTATTTTTTCTCTATTTTTTTACAGTATTTTGAATTTCACTGTTTCTTATATTTGTATATTCAAATTATAGTTCTACAGACAAGGTCTCACCATATTTTTGGTGATCTTTGGAGCAAAATTAATAAAAATATTTAAATATTTACCATTAAAAATATCAATTCTTGGGCATTTGGATTGGAAATTAATTTTATTTACTGTAAACATCCAGCAACTACCAGGAGCAACATCATACTCATTAGCTTTAATTAAAAACTGCCAGTGGATATTAGTACATAATGATGCTGCTTAACTGTTCAAACATTTGGGGGAGAGAGATAATATTTTTCACTTAGTAAAAAAGGGATTGGTTCTTCCTGTCTACATCAGAATAATTGGTTTCATCTGTATGAAAACAAGGCTCAGAACGTATTAATATGTATTAGTCTTTTTTATTATACATTTTTGTTAGCAAAGTCCCTTAACATTTACAATTTTAAAGGTAAAAAACAGTGACACAAGTGGTTAAGATTCTTGCAAAAAGTAAAACAGGAAGATGTCTTCCAGCAGGCTAAAGAAGCCACTGCAGAAAGATTCTGGAGACAATTTGACTTGAATAGATATTGAAAGGATAGAAGTCACATTCTTAAAAATATTACTTGTGTTACTAATGAGATTTTAGAGCACCAACCCTCAACCCAGGTGCTGTGGTACGTTGAGTGCTGTAACATCCTTTTAAGGATGCTGCAGGGTGCAACACAGTATTAGCACTGCTAGGTGTATGTACATCTACACACGATTCACAAGAGAAACCTAGAGATTTTAAATAGAAATCCATAGTGTCAAACATATTTTGACTAGATGTGGGCCTTCTAAGTTCCTGGCAACAGAATCATAGAAAATTAGGGTTGGAAAGGACCTCAGAAGGTCATCTAGTCCAACCCCCTGCTCAAAGCAGGACCAGCCCCAACTAGATCATCCCATCCAAGGCTTTGTCTAGCTGAGTATTAAAAACCTCCAAGAATAGAGATTCCACCACCTATCTGGGTAACTTGTTCATAGATTTCATAGATATTAAGGCAGGAAGGGACTTTGGAAGATCATCCAGTCTAGCCCCCTGCCCAAGGGGCAGGAAGCCAGCTAGGGTCATAGGATCCCAGCAAGATAAACATCCACATTTCTCTTGAAGGTGTTCAAAGTAGGTGCTTGAACCACCTCCGGCGGCAGTCTATTCCAGACCTTGGGAGCTTGGACTGTAAAGAAGTTCTTTTTTATGTCTAGCCTGAAACGGTCATGGAGAAGTTTGTGACCATTTAATCTTGTCATCCCTTGGGGCACTCTGGTTAACAGATGTTCCCCCAGATCCTGGTAAGAACCCCTTATAAACTTATAGGCAGCCCCAGATCACCCCTGAGCCTGCACTTTTACAGGCTGAAGAGTCCTATAGCTCTCAGCCTTTCATCATAAGGTCTGTTTTCCTGACCTCCGATCATGCATGTGGCTCTCCTCTGGACTCTCTCATGCTTCTCCACATCCTTTTTGAATTGTGCAGCCTAAAACTGGATGCAGTACTCCAGCTATGGCCTCCATGGTCTGTACCCACCAAGGCCAAGTACAACAGAATAATGATGTCCTGGGATTTGCTTGAGAAGCATCTGTGGATACAAGCCAGCATTTTGCTTGCTTTACCAGCCACAACATCACATTGAAGGCTCATGTCATCTTGTGGTCAGTCATGACGCCCAAGTCCTTTTCATCCATAGTCCTATGCAGCGTAGCACTGCCGAATCTATAAGCACACTGCAGGTTTTTGTTTCGAAAGTGGAGAACCTTGCATTTTTCAGTGTTAAACACCATCAGGTTCCAATATGCACATTTCCTGAGCCTGTCAAAGTCAGCCTGGATCACCCTCCTGTCCTCAGGTGTGGAGGCTTTACCCCAAAGTTTGGTGTTGTCGGTTAACTTGGCCAGTCCACTTCTAATACCAATGTCCACATCATTAATGAAGATGTTGAAGTGTGTTAGTCCAAGGACAGAGCCTTCAGGGACCCCACAGGTCACAGCACAGCACAACCATTGACTTCTGTCAACCACCACCCCCTGGGTCTGACCATGGAGCCAATTCCCCAGCCAGAAGATCGTGGTGAAGCTGAGGCTACAGTTGGACAGTTTTGCTAAGAGTTGATCATGGGATACCAGATCAAAGGCTTTTCTAAAGTCAAGATATACAACATCGATCTCTTCTCCCTTGTCCAGGTGATAGGTAATCTGGTTGTAAAAGGAAATAAGATTGGTCAAGAAAGACCTACCCACAACAAAGCTGTGCTAGCTATCCCTCAGGATGTTGCCATTGGCCAGTCTGTTAAAAATGGTCTCTTTGATAATCTTTTCTAAGACCTTCCCTGGGATAGAGGTCAGGCTGACGGGCTTGTAGTTTGCCGGATCCACTTTCCTCCCTTTCTTGTAAACAGGCACCACATTAGCCTTCTTCCAATCTTCAGGCACTTCACCAGAGCACCAGGAGTTCTCATAGATCTGTGCTGGGGCTAAGCTATGATGCTTGCCAGCATCTTGAGTACCCTGGGGTACAAACTGTCAGGGCCAGCTGACTTGAAGGTGTCTAGCCTCTCGAGGTGTTCCTTCATAAGGTCAGCATTGATGGAGGGTAAGAAATCACCCTCACCCAGGTGTTCCCAACCTGTAATGGGCAGGGGCGTCCCTTGGGAATGGTGAAAAACTGACACAAAGTACCCATTTAGCAAGTTGGCTTTTTCCTGGGCGTCGGTTGTCAGTTATCCCATCTGGTTTAGCAAGGGTCCAATCTAAAAAAGGATTTTTTTATACTCCTTGATGCTTGTAGCTAGTTGGAGTTCAGCCGCAGCTTTGACTTTCCTGGTTCGTTCCATACAGGTCCGGACGAGTGCAGAATATTCCTTCTTGGAATTGGATCCAGTCCTCCATCCTTTGTAGGTCTTTCTTTTTAGCCACAGAGTATAGCCTGTAGCCTATCATCAAGTGTGACCATGCTTCCCTATAACTTGCTGTTGTCTGAAAACTTGGTCAGTGAGCTCTTCATCCCTACATCCAAATCACTGATAAAGATGTTGAAAAGTACTGGACAAAACATAGACCCCTGTGGGACACCACTGGCCACTTCTCACCAGGACAACACAGATCCATTCATTAGGACTCTCTGTGTCTTACCCCACCCCCAGCGTCATACCCACCTAACTGTCTCACAGTTAAGCCCACAATCCTCCAATTTTGCCATGAGAACATCTTGGGATACCAGATCAAAGGCTTTATGGAAGTCAAGGTATACAATGTCAACCTCTTCTCTGTTATCTAGGTGGTGAGTTACCTAATCATAAAAGGAGATGAGGTTGGTGAGGCAAGACCTGCCCATGACAAAGCCATGCTAACTGTCATTCCAAATCCTACCTTCTACAAGCCTATCGCATATAGACTCCTTGATTATTTTTTCCAGGATTTTCCCCAGGGTAGAAATTAGGCTAACTGGCCTGTAGTTATCTGGGTCTTCCCTCTTCCCCTTCCTGAAGATGAGCACAACATTGGTCATCTTCCAGTCCTCAGGGACCTCTCTGGAGTGCCATGAGTTTTGGAAGAGTTTCGCCAGGGGTTCTGCGATGACTTTAGTTAGCTACTTCAGCACCATCAGATAGAGTTCATCTGATCCTGGTGACTTATATATCTAATTTCTTTAATTGATCACACACCAGTTCTACGGCAATAGTAGGAAGGCAGTCATTCCCGCCTTATTCATTGTGTACCCTATCTGGCATGATTTTGCCCTTGGCCCAGTGAAATACCGAGGGAAAGTAGTCATTCAGGAGTTCAGTTTTCTCCTGAGTGCCAGTAACCAGCTGTCCTGAGTTGCTGAGCAATGGCTATACACTCCCATTTGTTTTCCTTCTGTTCCCTACATACCTAACAAAAGACTTCTTGTTGTCCTTGATTCCCATTGCTAATTTAAGTTCAGTCATGGACTTAGCCTTTCTAATTTGTTCCTTACAGGTGTGGCCTGTTGTTGTATAGTCCTCCTTGGGGCCTGTCCCAAGCTTCCATTGTTTGTACACCTCTTCCTTCTTTCTTAGGAGGACCATAAGTTCCCTGTTTAGCCAAAAGGGCTTCCTAGCCCTTCTGGTACCTTTCCTCTACATGGGAATGGAATTACTTTGTGCTTCAAGGATCGTGTCCTTAAGAAACAACCACTTTTCATGCACTCCTTTGGCCTTTGGCCTCTGGTCCCACAGCACTACCCCTACTAGTGACCTGAGCTTGTTGAAATTTGCATTTTTGAAGTCCAAAGCTTCAGTCCTGCTATCTGATTTATCTGCCTTGCAATGGACAGTGAACGTGATGGTTTCATGATTGTTGTTGCCCAGGCTATCCTCTATATTTAGGTCAGTCACCAGGTCAACTCCTTTGGCCAGGACCAAGCCTAGGAGAGCATTACCTCTGGTTGGCCTATCTGGTTGATCTGAGCCAGGAAGATCTCTTGGATGCTGGTCAGGAAGGAATATACCTACAGTTAGGTCTCTCTCACCATGCCCCCACCCCTGCAGCTTGACCCAAAGGGTTTCAAGCTGTTCTTCTCTGGAGACAATGTCAGCCTCCAAAGAGGTGTATTGCTCCTTCACATAGAGAGCTACACCTCCACCTTTCTTCCCTACCCGATCCCTTCTATGCAGGGTGTAGCCCTCTATGGCTACTCTCCAGTCATGTGAGGAGTCTCTGTAATCCCTACTAACCCATAATACCCACTGGAGAGTAGGAGGGATAGCTCCTCCTGCTTGTTCCTTATGCTCCTGGCATTAGTGTACAGGCACCTGAGTCCTCCTACTGAGGCCCTCGGTTTCCTGTCATGCTGAAGGAGAATTATTTCCTCAGGTCCTGCAAGAGTAGTTAAACAAGTTGAGCATCTTATTTAGATACCTAATCATAGATTTCAGTATCTAATATTCTGCTTCTCCATTTGTGATTCTTGCCATAAAATCCTTATATATATTGTCAGCCATTTGTACTTTGGTGCTTTAAACTGTTCAGCTCCATCAACTACTGTTTCCTTGTGTGGCAGGTCTGGGCTTCAGTCCCTGCCTCTTCCTGTCCATATTCCCAAACCTACTCCACCTCCTGTTTCTCAACAGCCACAGGTTTATGACAATCAGTATGTAATCAAAGGAAGGCTACCCTTGAGACCAGGGTAGTCCTCTCTTGGTGCCTTAGAACTATTATTGTGCTCCTTGCTGCCCCCATAGACACACCCACACCTTGCTGATTCATCTGCCCCTTTGTAGGGACACTCTCTCTCTCCCTCGAGAAAATCTACACTGGGCTTCTCAGGCCACAACCCCTGGTCAGGCTTCAGCCTTTTCAGATTCAGCTAGCTACTTACCTGAATGGGCTGCCTGGCTTCCCCTGCTTTGCAACCTTTCCTGGCTCCTTAGCCACTTTTGGCCTCCAAGCTTGAGTCCCTTTTGAGCTGCCTGCTGCATCCCCTTTCCCCTCCAAGTCCCAAATGTTCAGCTCCCAGAAGACAGCTAATGATTATTGCTCCTCCCCTCTCCTCTCCCTCTGTTGCATGAAAGTAATAGGGTTTGGATTCCCTATTACATCTTACGAAGTGGGAAGCAACTTTCTATCACACTTCCCACCCCCATTCCTGGAAAAAGGGGGTGCCTATACATGAGCAGTGAGGCTGCTCCAACGCACTGTAATTATATTTAATGAGCTTTCATTAAAATGGCCCCACAGCCATTTTAAAGCCCAGAGGTGCTGATACATGAGACACTCTGGGTGCTTTAATTAGAACAGCTCTCAGAAATGCTGTATTTAAAGTGCTTCCCAACACCACTCCCAGATCATGTGTACAACCGCCTAAGGAGGGCAGGGGTCCAATGAGGGATTCAAAGTTCTCAACTCAAGTATACATTATTTGTAACTTTTGAGAGAACCCAGAAACATAAGTGGTTGGAGGAAAGCTCATTACATAGATCAAAACTGTGCAGTTCCTTCAGCCTAACAAAATAAGGAATGCTCAAAATTAGCTTTCACATCAATAATCATTAGCTATGTTTTCTCTAAGATATCCACTGCAGCTGTTACTCCTGCATCCCAAAATCGATTCTGACAGACATTAGAATCATTTAAAGTAATTGGAACTCTTGTGGCTGGGGGAGCTGTGTTAGCCTTTGGGGCAAATTTAAATTCTCCATAAAGGTTAATGGCCTAGAAATTGTTGGCATCCAAGAAGCTGTTACAACATTATAGTTAATTTCAGTCATAAGCCAGTTAGATAGACTTGAGGTTGGAAAAGATAGAGAGGGTCTAGTTATAGATTCATAGATGCTAGGGTCGGAAGGGACCTCAATAGATCATCGAGTCTGACCCCCTGCATAGGCAGGAAAGAGTGCTGGGTTCAAATGACCCCAGCTAGATGCTTATCTAACCTCCTCTTGAAGACCTCCAGGGTAGGGGAGAGCACCACCTCCCTTGGGAGCCCATTCCAGACCTTGGCCACTGAATAAACCTCACCAATTCCCTTCTGTGCCCCCGTGATGAACTTATAGGCAACCTGTGGTAGGGCACTGGGTGTGCCTGCTACTTTAAGGTCCTGGACCTGGCAGCCTCCAGGTGCTTGATGAGGGCAGCCATTTTGGGAGCCATATAAAAACAGGCAGTTTGGCTGCTGAAGGCAAGGCAGCAGCATTGCCTGGCTGGAGAGCTGCTGGCAGAACACCTGGACGTATGGGGGAGCTGTAAGGGGACAGCAGGAGGCTCCTGGTCCTGGGCATGACCTGAAAACTGCACCCTGCCGGGAGTGGGTGGTCTGGTGGGGCTTCACTGGTGTGGGAGCCCCCAGGAAATGCCAGGCCAGTTACCACCCCAGTGGAAGGCGAGACAGGGCGCCTTAACCCCTAGCCCCCACCACTGGGTGGGTTAACCCTGAGAATTGAAGAGCCCAGAGGGGGGACCCAGGGACATAGAAAATGTGAGGGGCTAGAGGCCCGCCCAACCATGCAAGTACCCTTGACTGATGCAGACTGGGACCAGGACCCAGGGAGGGGTCAAAAAGGCCAGGGGCCCACCACGAGGGATGCCCAGAGCTAGAGACCTGGGGTCCCGACTGGCTTGGAGGTGAGCCAGGGCAAGTTGCCATAGGCCCAGGAGGGACCACACCTGAGAGGGGAAGATGGGTTTCGGGGGCCGAGGTAGCCCGGATGACGGCAGAGAGGCCGCCCAATTGTGTGGACTATAGACATAGTCCCTAAGGGGACGATGCTAAGGCCCAGTGAGGGGTCCGGTGATTTGAACGATCGAGATCTGCGAGGCTTGGGCTGCGGTATGGGGATGGAAGGAGCCACAGATAGCGCCCCCTGGCATCGGGGCACAAATAGGTAGCTTTCTGCTTACAGAAGATCTAAATGAACCAATTAAGATCAAGTCACGGGGGGCAAGAATAGGCTGGCAGTTGGCCCAAGGACAGGTGGGCAGGCTAAGGAGTTTGGCCAAGGAGGAGGCCCCCTGTCACACAGCCACAAGGTCACTTCTCAACCTTCTCTTACAGAGGCAGAAGAGGTCCATGTGCCTCAGTATCTCCTCATAGGGCTTGGCCTGCAAGCCCTTAACCATATGAGTGGCCCTTCGCTGGACCCTCTCCAGGTTAGCCACATCCCTCTTGAAGTGCAGTGCCCAAAACTGCACGCAGTATTCCAACTGTGGTCTAACCAGTGCCCGATAGAGAGGAAGTATCACCTCCTTTGTTCTGTTTGTCATGCATCTGCTGATGCACGATAAAGTGCCATTAGCTTTTCTGATAGCTTTGTCACGCTGATGACTCATGTTCATCTTGGAGTCCACTAGGACTCCAAGATCCCTTTCTGCTTCCGTTCCACCAAGCAGGTCATTCCCTAGGCAGTAGGTATGCTGGACATTTTTCCTCCCTAGGTGCAGCACTTTGCATTTCTC
>JAGPOW010003648.1:33099221-33120561 GCA_030014935.1 Caiman crocodilus
CAGCCTTGTCCCCCCTGTCCATCACCAATTGCTTCTGCCCATTTAGTAGGGGTCCTATTCCACCCTGGGCCTTCCTTTTACTCCCTATATATCTAAAAACCATTTTTTTATTATCCTTTACTTGGGATGCCATCCTCAGCTCCATGGTAACTTTGGCCCATAAGAACTGTAGACCTTAAGAATTGTTTCACCTTAAGAATTGTGGACCTGATTATAAAGCCTTGATTATAAGGCAAGGCTGTTGGGAGCGGCTTACATGTGTGGAAAGTAAACATAAACTTCTGTTTACAGAAATAACAATAATACTTTTCATTTTCTTGGTGGAGAAGGTGAAAACAGACCTTGAAACTTCTGTATCACTGTGGAAAATCTCCTTGCTGAAATACATAAAGTTACCATCTTGTTCTCCAGTGGCAATGCATAGTGGGGTGCATGGGGGTGCATGTGCATCCCCTGAGAGCACCAGTGCACCCCCCTACCTGATGTGCTCACCGCTTAGGTGATGGGCAGGGGGGGTAGGTGGGAGTGCCAGTGCTCCCCCTGTAGGCACCGGCCGATCACTGCGATCACTCCTGGAAGCAGCTACAGTGATCACAGAGATCAGCCGCAGTGGTTGGCCGTCGTAGGACCACTCGTGAAGGGACTCCCCCACAGTCGGCGGGATTGCTCATGGGGGACCCCTCCCCCACAGTTGGTGGGACTGGTTGCAGGGGGGGGCACATAAGCCCCCTAACTAAGGCGGCACTAGTTGCCCATGTTGTTCGCCTCCAAACCTCTTCCCAAAATTTTTCCATGCCTACCAACTAGATGGGAATGGGCATGTCTGAATATCCAATTACTGCTCTTGGATAAACTGCAGAGCTTATTGCTCCAGAGTTAATTGCCCCCAGGCATGACATTTGAATGTGTGCTCTTCAGTTTATTCAGTTCTGCAGTTTATTCAGGTGCAACACATGGAGCCCAGGCATAGCAGCCCTGGCTGGCAGGAGGCCTTAGGGTTCAGCCTGCCAGCCCAAGGCTGCTCTGCCCAGGCTCAATGTGCTATGGAGGGGCTGGCTAGGGCACAAAGGTACTCCAGTGTGGTGTGGGCTGGCTGTCAGGTAGCCCCCGCACTAAAGCACCCTCGTGCCCCAGCCAGCTGGGTCAGAGTGTATATGTCCACTGCTGCAGAATAGTGTTTATAAATACCACCCTCCTGCAGCATTAATTAGTCTCCAGCATTTCAATCAGGGCATCCATATAAACACTGAGACATTTTCTGTGGAGCTAATTAGTCAGCTCCACAGTAAAATTCTCATGTAGATGCGCCCAGTAAGGCATAAATGCTTAATAGTGGAAGAATTTATGCAGAGATATAGTGAAAGTCATTAAACAAGGCTGGTTTTCTTCCTAAAATGAGGCTTCATTTCATGTTTTGGTCTTGATACAAGTATCATTTGCTGGAATTCCATGGCCTGTGTCATATACAGGAGGATATCAAACAAAGAGCCAAGTTTGTGAGAGCAGATGCTCAACATGATGCATTCCTTTGTTAGTATGTATAATGTAATAATTTTGAATGCCACATCTAATCAATTCCAAAATGTCTGGATGTGTTCTAAAGGAATCAGGACTCGTGGTAAAGATGATAACTTTTATTAGACCAACTAAAAAAAAAATTCTTTTCTGGTATGTTCTAAGCATCCACAGGCAGAACACTTCTAATTTGAGGAAAAGCTGAAAAATCAAAATGGGGAGAGGGCACACATTCTTCTCTTTATGTTTATTAGATCCATGTGAAATAGCCCTGCAAATATCTGTAGAACAAAGAACTAGTTGATAGCAGATTCAAGAAGACCAATACATTCCCAGCCATTTCTCCAAATAGATGGTAACATAGCCTAAATGATTTATTTGCCAGAGTGAAAGAAGGCATATAATAATGTTGGGGTATGAGGAAGGCTGGACTAAACTGGAAATCCCTGGCTTCTGGGGAAGGAGGAACTAGAATTATGGAAAATTCCAGGGATGAAAGACTGGATCGGGGGATTGCATGGAGTACCTGAAACAGTGGGGATGGGACATAGCACAGTAGGAACTCACATTTGACCTATATCAAGTATGAAGTGTATGGATGCTTCCCAAGTCTGTCAGTCCCTCTGGCCATAAAATCCTTGAATCTATAAAAACAGTTCTATCTGAGAATAGCTGGTAGGGAAGAGTGGGGAGGAAAGTGTGGAAGGGACACAGGAATCAATTGATCACTGGTCAACTAACCAAAAACACCTTGCCAAATTCACCCCTTTGCCAAGTAATATATTAAATTAAAAGGGAGTGAGAGAATGAGCTGAGATGAAAAAACATGGCCCAGCATCCACCTGCCTGCAGTAGAGTCCACCCCTCAGATCACAGGGTAGTCAGCACAGAGACTGCTAGGGGATGCAGGGCAGGAACAGAAGCCCCCACAGGAACAGCCATGTTCACTTGCTGGCTGCCAACCTCCCATACTTGTCTGCTGGGGCAGGTATGGGAGGTTGGCACTCAGCAAGTGAAGTAGCAGGTGCTTACCTACTTTGCACAGGGGCTGGGAACAATGGCATTCTTGAAAGGATCTTGGTGCATTGCAGGCTGTTCCAGCACCCCAGCTGAGAATCACTTCCATAGGGAAATAGAAATTGCTGCCTAAGAAAGTTGCAAAGGGGTGCAGAGGGGTGGGCTGGATGACCTTTGGCAGATCCTTCCAATCCTTTGCTTATATAATTTTGAAACTCTGTCCATCTTGATCTGGCCTGGGCAAAGTGGTGCTGTTTCCAGATTCTTCTCAGTTTGGCATTACAGAGACCCAAGAACCTGTCATTGCTCCTAGATCTGTGTTGCTCGTCTAAACAACGTAATGTAAAGCTGAGAAAAAAGCAAAGATGGCTAATATAAAAGCAAATGCAATGATACTGTAATGCTGAATACCATAAGTGAACCTAGATTACAACTAGCTTTTCAGCAAAACTAATTATTGTTTGAGTTGTTTATTTGAGAGTCCTTTGAGAGAAGCAGATTATTTCAATTACAGTGTTTCTTTGATACGATTTGGCTATTTTTATGGGAGATAAATTATTCTTTGCTAGTTATCTCTTTGAACACTGTGCTTTGAAAAAGCCTAATATAAAATTAATGGGGCTAGTAATGTGTCCTCAGACAGGAGTTTGGGAATTCATTTACTTACTGAAATGCTAATTAGTTTCTATTGAATGATACTTCATGCCAAGAGTAAAAATAGCAGGATTTCTAAATCTCCCACAATACAGGGAATATATGTGCTACAAGTAAATTCATTTCCAAAGTCCTGGGTAGAATGGAGTATGTTAGTCTTAAAACTGTTTTGAGTGTGTCTACAAGTTTATTAATGTACTGTAATTATTGCACAGTAAGTTAGTACCTGTAATAACATACTAACTTAATGTGCATCAATTGGTTCTACTGCACATTAGTGCAGGTGAATGCTTTTTAGGTGACATTTAATACCCATTGGACTAATGTACTGTGCATTAGTGCATTAGCACACTTTAATAATAATTTTGATGGATAATATCTATGTTTATTATTAAGCATTTGTTTCAATTTTTATTGCTTTACATTCAGGATTGTGCAACATTAAGGGGCAGACAGTTTATTAATGACAGAATACAATTTATTAATGACAGCTTCCTCATCCAAGTTGTCATTTCCTCTTCCTTTGTTCTCAGTCCCCTGGGGTTTCTGGGAGTTGTAGTCTAAGCTACAGTCAGCATGGTTCTGTAGGACTGCCCCTCTTCTCCCTCTCCTCCCCCACCAGCATTACATACTTCATCAGTCTTCATTTTTTTTACATCCCCTTTTTATAAATTTTGATTATTAACAATGGAAATATTTTTCATCAGTCTGAGGTGAAGCTGACATTTATCAACATTTACCAATAAAAATCAAATCCTGCCAAGCCTAAACCTAAGCATAAGGCAGGGTGGGGTGGTACGTTATAAACGAATTAATTCAGAAAGATATAAGCTATGGGTGTGCAAAATGGGCTGTATTGATTCAGATTTGGATTCGGCTGTAATCGGGGACAGTGATTCTATTAATTGATTCAGGTCACTGTCCCAATTCAGTTCAGCCAAATCTGAATCTGAAGATTCAATGCCAATTCAGACAAACAGCAATTTGGCCATAGACACAGCTTTAAGTGATTTTTCTACATACCTCAAGGTGTCAGGAGTGGCTCGTAAACACTGCGATGGTGGAGCAGATGGAACATCCCATAAGAGCATGGGGGGGTCCCTCCATATGCTCAGCGGTGAACCCAGAAGTGGACCAGAAGGTGGGCCCCCCCATGCCTCCTCCCAGCTCGGTGATCAGTCACGGGGGTACCCCGGGTGCCTCCCCAGGCCCAGGGGGCACCAGTTGCTGAGCCACGGGGGAGGGGGCAGGTGGGCCCCCAGCACGCTCCCCAGTGGACCCAGAAATGGACCAGAAGTGCTTCTGGTCCACTTCTGGGTCTACTGCCAAGCACGCTAGGGACCACCCCATGCTCCTGTGGGATGCTCCATCCTCCCCAGCATCTCAGCATTCACGAGCTGCCTGGTGCTTTTAGGTACATAGAAAAAATATTTAAAGCTGTTTCTATGCCCAAATCATCGAATCTTTCTGAATCTCTCCAAATCAGTTTGGAGGGTTCCAATTCAATTCAAAGAAATTAAAGGGTCTACTGATTTGATTCAGATTTGGAGATTCAGCCACTGAATTGGGCCAAATCTCCGCTAAATCAAATCAGCGACCAAAGCTTGGCACAGCCCTAATATAAGTTATTGTGGGACATAAGAGAGAGAAAATCTTGGTAGTGGGATTAGACTCCAGAGTCTTTGATGAGATCATATATAATACAGTCCAGTCTGTGAGTGATGGACTGTCCAGGGAAGTTACAGTATTCTGCCACAGGCTTTTGTTTCTGTCTGTAATGCATGTCAAATCTGTGTCCATTATGTTTTTTTACAAAGGGATTGCCCTATCTCTCCAATGTAGACAGCAGTGTAGACAGAGGAGAAGTGTAAGCAGGTGATAAGATATGGCACTGGCAGAGGAATAAGTGAATGAATAAGTGAATGAAACCTGTTATAATCTGTGTTGTTTGGTCCAGTGATGATATGGTCTGTGTGAATGAGAGGGCAGAGCTGGCATCTGGGTCTGAAGCAAGGTCTGGTGCCTTGGTGGGGCTAAGAGTTAGTTTGATCAGTTGCTGGAGTAATGTCATTTGAAGTCAAAGCATGAAAGAACTGTGCCAAGTAGTCTTCCCTTTTGTCTCCTTGCAAAGATACCCCATCCCATAGGTGCCTTTCTTGCCCATAACCTCAAATAAAATGTCACAGGTCAATGAATCAGTATGACCAGTTTTCATGAAGTCCTATTCCTCCCCCTCCTCCAACCCCTCAATTTTCTATTAAAAATTCTTTTGGAAGCAGGGTCCTAAGCATAAGACTTGTACAAATGTCACTCTGCCAAGCTAGGGACAGAATTACCTATAAACCAGTATAAGTTACTGCTCTATAACACAATGGGGTGTGTCCCAATGAGCATGTTGTTTGCAGTGCCTCAAAGCAGTTTCAGGTGCCACAAACTGCATGTGGCATATGTGCACCCACTCACCACACTTCTAATTAGCAGTCCAGTGGATTTTTTTTTACACCAGGAGATTCTGGTATTAAAAAATAAACTGCCACTGAAAAAAGTTGCACAGCACACGTGGCAGCAGCATGTGCTACCAGAAAGGAAACTTGGCCTGCCAGGTCTATACTCTGGATGCCAACCAGGCTCTGAGCAGCCAACTCAGTCCTGCTGCTGCCTCAGAAGGCCCCCAATACTCCAGATAAGGTTGGTAGGGCCAGCACAGGTGCTGGCCTCAGCCTCCCCTACCTCACTCAGGCCACTTTGCTGCGTGCCAGAGAATACATGCAGGGCATGCCCAGGGACAAATAGCAGCGGCACAAATATATGCTGTTGCTATTTGTCTCTTGGGAAATGCATGCCCCTGCACACGTGCATTCGTCAGTACATGCACCAGAATTTCATTGCACATAAACCACTTTCAAAATGGCCCAAACTAGTTTAAGATAAAACTAGATAGATGTAGTATCAGATTTAACTTAATTTAGTTTATTAAACTTCCGTCCCAGATCCCCTCCAGATTCAAGTAACACACAATCCCCCAGCATCCTGGGATGCATTGCACCTCCCCTGCAATCCTCCCTTGCAAAGACTAGATTTGGCCAAAGCTGTCTTCTCCAGCTAAGCAGGGAGGCATGCTCTAGTGCCCCCGGCTTCTGGTCTGAGCCACTGCCTGCAGGCATGTGGCTGCATTTCCAGAATCAAAAGTGAAGGTCTGTTAACTTGCTTATCAGTTCAATCTGCACAGTTTAGATTAACCCGTGAAAATTGAATCAATTCAGCCTTGGTTTTTTGACAGTCTGTATTTAGCCCCAAAGTTTAACTCAGCAGTTCAGCGGAAAAAGTAACTTTTGTATTGCTAGTGACCATGAGGGACAGACAGCCCATGCTGCAAAGGTGAAATGGACAAATAAAGATCTGTTTATTGTTTCCTGAATTAGAGGTTTGCTGGTAGGTTAGCTTTAGATAAAAAAAAAAGGCAGGAAATAAGTCTACAGCCCACTCATTTATTGTTCACAGACAACAGGCATCCTAGTAGTTCTCTGGCTGCCTGTGACAGTATGACAACAAATTTTACCTGTATGTGGGGAAAAAGTATCAGAATCAGGCAATCAGCTGGTCTTTTCTGGCTTTGTTTCTTGCACATTATGCCTTTGATCACCCCATATTTGTTTTCAGTGTGTATATATGTCTTCTGATTTGGCTGGTTCAAATTCTTCTCATCTTACCAGTTAGTCTGTAAGGTGCCACCATGCCCACCCTTCTGCGTGACTTCAGACTACCACAGTTGACTACATTTCTTTGTTCTATTCAGACCCTGAGAACCATAAAGGGCCATCTCTTCCATGGTCTCTGAATGCACCAATTAGCTGGGCTTCATGTCCTTGCAAAAATTATGACTTTCGGAAGGGTGAGAAGTCTTTCTCATTTTTCTTTCTCATCACCATCTGTTTTCTTACTTTATGGTCTTCTTTAGAAAGGCCACTTCTTGTTTTTGTAACTTATGTAAGAAACTTAACAAAGGTATACCTCTATAATGTGTGCCAATCTAGTACAACTTGATACATCAATCACTACTTTTGCCAAAATTCTCCTGCTAAAGCTACTTACTGTATGCTGTGTTTAATTGATTTATTTCAAGGTCCTCTTGCACGCTGTTTCCTGCTAAATCTGTCTTTTAATCTAGATAGTATGTTCCATGCCTTGTTTATCTGGGCATTCTGATTACTTTGCACTTTCTGCTGAGTGTGCAGTTGTACACCTGAAATGATTTCCTTGATGTCATTCAAGAGCAATTCTGTGACCTTTGCTTTAGCCACAATCCTGCAGCTTGGTCAAAGCTGGCAACAAAAGAGCAGGAGCACGTGGAGGAGATAAAGGAGATGTGTGATGCCCATACTTCTATCCAGAACCAAAAGCACCACAACCTAATGTTCTTAATGAAACGGACAGTTCAAAGAAAAGCTAAGTGTGAAAACTTCCTTAAACCAGTAGAGAGAAAGAAAAAAATCTTGCCTATGTAAAAGACACATTTAAAACATTTGCCTCTCTTTTAAAGGCAGTTGTCACTTGTTATTTGCAGTAGACTTAATGCATATGACTATACAGTAGAGGGATTCTTTTTGTGCATTAATCCAAAGGGAATGCTTTAGGAAATCAAATATCCCTGATTTGTATGATAATTAAGGCTATTCTGATTGTCAGAAAAGCATTCAGGTCAGATACTAATATTTTAACCTTGCCAACGCAATATTCATATTTTTAGCTGTACATTTTAATTAATTATTTGGAAAAATCTCTTCCGGTAATACTTTAAGAAATATATAGTTGTGCTTTTAAAGTATTAATAAACAGAGTAATAGAATTCAGTATCTTCTGGCCATGGAGCAATCTCTTTTTTTCTGAAGCGGATGGAGGAGCTGTCTCCCTAATCCAATTATATTGAATTTATTTCAATTTGACTTGAGCTAAGCAGTTAAATCGCCATAAGTCTGAAAAAGCTAAGTATGTGAAAACATGGCTCATAAGATAAAACTAGTAATGGAAAACAACGTGAAAACAACAATAACAACAATAAAACAGATTTTAAAGAAAACAACAATTAAGAGATGTTGGCAAATCTGTTTATTACTTAGCACAGTTTTTTTTCTGCAAGTTCTCAGCTCTGGTTTTTCATTGCAGCAGAATTTGCCATAGGGCTAAAGCACATGAACATATGGCAAGAAGCAGAAGCAGCAAAAGCTGATAAGGACATTAGCTCCCTATAAGGTTTTCTCTGTATTTTGATGAGAAATAGGATTTCTTCTATGACCTCTTGTTTGCTCAAAAAGCAGACTGGATGGTAGTGGGGAATATATCCTTTAGATTGCTGATTTAGGCCCACTAGAGACTAGTTAGGTGCAGGAAGTTATGACCACTGTTCAGAAGTTTAGATATTATTGGAAGCATCTACACATGTGCTTTATTGTGGAGTAGACTAATTAGTTCCACAGTAAAGCATCACGATCTACATGTGCGCTGGCATTAGGCCACAGTAAACTAACTCTGCCCTAAAATAGTACTGTCATAGACAATACTATTTTACGGTGGAGTCATTTACTGCACTGAAATGAACATATAGATGGTAACCAGACTCCTGCCTGCTGCCTAACCACACAGCTTCTCATGTTTAGCAGTCTCATGCCCCAGCCAGCCCCTCCAACACCACCACTTGGAGCCCAGGGCACGCCCCTCCCCCTGAGCCTGGTACCAACCTAGGCCTACTCCACCGTGCCTCAAAGTGATGCTGTCCAGGACATGCATGTGGAGACTAGGGCTGTGCGAAGCTTCAGGTAGTGATTCCATTCAGAGGACATTCAGCCCAATTCGGTGGCTGAATCTCTGAATCTGAATCTTTGGTAAAGATTCAGAGAGCTTTGATGATTTGGGCAGTCCCCAGTGGCTGCAGCAGGGAGCTACACCCACTCTGAGCTAGTAAGTACTAGAGATAGGGGAGGGGAGGCTGCAGGAACGAGGAAGGGACCATGGGGGGACCCCTGCCAGCTCCCTTGGCCCCCACGTGCTCCCCTAGCATCCCCATTGTGCGCCCCCCACTGTCCCATGCTGCATAGGAGGCTCTGCACGAGCCCCCTCGAGCCTCCCCCCCACTTCCCCGGGCCCCCAACGGCTGCCCAACCTGCCAGGGCTCTAGCTCTTTAAGAAAGAAAAAGCCGAGAAATCCATTTCTGGTGCAGCATCAGGGCTTTGGAGCCTCCTACAGAACCCCCCCCCCCCACACACACACACACACGGCGGGGGTGAGTCCTGGGGTTTCTTCGGGGGGGGGTTCTTTTCTTTAAGGGCTGGAGTTGACCCATATGGGGCACCCGTGAGGGGGCTGGAGGAGCAGGGGGAGGGTTCAGGGGCTCATGCAGAGCCACCAATGCAGCATGGGGCAGCAGGGATCACCCCCCGGCCCAGCAGTACCTGCTGAGCTGGGGCTTTTTTTCCCCCCCCCGCAAGTGCTGGGAGCTGGGGCAGCCATTGCTGGGCTGGCAGAAGGGTGGGGAATGGGCCTGGCCTGGCTGATTCGGCCGAATTGAATCAGGACAGTGATTTGAATCACCAAATCAAATCACTGTCCCCCAAATCAGCCAAATCCAAAGGGAATACTAGCTGCTTTGTGCAGGCCTAGTAGACACTGCACCCAGAAGCACTGTACTCCAACTCAAAGTGCTCCAGAGTTTATCGCCTCACATTAATTAGGTGCACCCACTGTGTAGAACATCACACTCAATTGTCTGAAAGAGTCTCAGCCTCAGTCATAAGACCAAGAGATGAAAGGACATGAGACCAAGTTCACAAAGCTTTTTAGTGCCTAACTTCCCACTGAGTTCACTTTAAACGTCAATATAGTAGTTAGGCACCTAAACTTCATTGTGAATCTGAGCCATACTACAGTTTTGTAGAAGGCATTGTGAAAAGGTTGCATTGTATTTACAGTAAAGATTTGCATTTTATGTGAAAGTACAACAGTAACATTTAAAAGATGTGCATTGAGTCATGTGACATATAAAGATGATACTGTTGATAAGGAGAGATGTTAACATGGTTTGCTCATGTATGTAAATTAGGGAAATTTGCCGCAATTAAAGGTTATAAAGTTCAATACTTGGATTTTCCCTTTGAACACTTATCCATTTTTTATTTATATCATGTTCCAGGATCTAATAAACCTTTATTAGTGAGAATATAATAGGAATATCATGTTCTGTGGTGGGAACCACTCCAACTGAAGGGAGTACCTACTATCTCAGAGAGTTTTTAATAGTCAGTAATTAGACTGCTACTAATGCTTCCTAAACCTAGTCCTGGAATGACATTTCATAAATGCTTCATAAATATTAAATCAGTGGAAAACATTTCTAGCACATAATCAGAATATTTAATTCTGTCACAGTCCCTCTGGTATATATACATAGTTAAAATCATATGCTGATTATATTTTCCTATGAGGACTAACAAACCTAAAAACCCATTAGACACATCTTCTGCATCTTCAAGCCCCTAAACACCTTTCAAAATCTTGCCCTTAAATAACTTTTTACAATATATCTGTAAGACAGTGCTCAGCCAACAGAAGGCTGAGACCCAGGTGAAGATAGTCAGCAGTTAAGAGTCTGCCTGGCTGGAAGAATGGGAAGATAGCTGCAATAACCAATAAATGAGGATGGATCTATGACAGGGACAGGAAATTATTTCAGCTGTGGGGGCTGCTTGTTGAGTTTTGGTGAGTTGTCAAAATGCATGGATAACAACCCCCTACTTGACAGTTGCTCCACCCCCAGTTGCCATTTTGGAACCAGAAGTCCCACCTCATAACCCCTGACCTTTACCACCAGAAGTCCCTCCCTTGCCCCCAAGAAATACTCCTTTTGGAAGGGGATTTGCCATCTTAGAATCAGAAAAAAACCTAAATCATACACTAGAAGGCAGCCACCTACTAAAACATATTTTAATTTTGTTACAAATAACATTTGTCATGATTTGTGTTTGTGTACTGTATATAGAAGGGATTGCATATGTAACCCGGGTATACACAATGTTATGAATCAGAGTACCCTTTATTCTCTCTGAATTGAATCAGAACCCTCCGAATCAATTTGGAAAGATTTGGAAAGATTTGGTGATTCAGACATAGAAACAGCTTCAAATGTTTTTTCTCCATACCTCTAGGTAGCAGGGGCTTGTGAATACTGTGATGCTGGGGTGCCTGGAGTGTCCCACAGGAGTGCAGGGAGCTCCGCAGAATGCTCAGCAGGAGACCCAGAAGCGGATGAGAAGCACTTCCAGTCCATTTCTGGGTCCGCTGGCATCCCCCTACGCCTTCCCAACTCAGTGACTAGTGCCTCCTGGGTATGAGGGGGGGTACCCAGGGCCATCCCACAGCCAATTGCCAAGCCAGGAAGGTGCAGGGCCCCCCGCCCCCAGCACACTTCCCGAAGGACCCAGAAGTGGACTGAAAGTACTTCCAGGTTTGCCACTGAGTACATGAAGAGGCCTCCCACACTCCTGTGGGATGCTCCATGCACCCCAGTATCTCAGCATTCACAAACTACACTGATACCTCAAGGTATGCAGAAAAAACATATAAAGCTCTTTATGTCCAAATCGCTGATTCTCTGGATCAGCATCGAATCTTCAGATTCAGATTTAGCCAAATTGAAATCAGGGACAGTGATCCAAATCAAATCAAATCACTGTTCTTGATACCAAATTCACTGTTCTTGAATCCAAATCCAAACTGAATAAGGCTTGCTTCATACACCCCTACTAACTACCTTTAAAATCTGGCCCTATCCCCATTCTGCATAATCTTAGCACAAATAATATAATCTATAAAAGTCAACAACAAATTTTTATGAGAAAGTACTCTAGGACAGAATGCTATGGTAATTAAGCCCCACTGTATAATACCTTTCAGAAATGTTATCTTTTGATTTAAGAGATAGAGTTAACTTAAAGATCAGACTTGTCTGAACATTATCATTTACTGTTGCTGAAAAGTAAGCCACCCTGAAGACCAGAGAAATATTTTTTCTTCTATGTATTTAAAGTAAGCAAATTTAAACAGCAGTCTGTATGGCTGCTTATACACATTGACAGGGGTTTGGTCCTCAAGGTTTTATTCTATGCCCCCTAAATTGAAATGGTGGGTTTCTAATTGAAACCCACCATTTCAATTTTTCCATCATGTTACAGTGAGGTGCCTAATACTTTTTTTTTTGGAGCCAGAGTCTGCCTGCAGCTCAGGGGGCAATCTTATGGAGGGCCAAGCAGCCCCTGAGTTGTGGGAACCCCAACCCTTCCCACTGTGGTAGCAGCACCCCCTGGGGCTGGCCAGGCAGGCTGCTAGCAGGCCAGGTGCTGGCCAAGCTCTGAGGCAGCACTCAGCCCAATTAAACTCTTCCTCGGGCCTGAGCTGGGGCGGCACCTGGCACGCTAGCAGCCCTCTTGGGGGGTGCTGCTGCTGCAGAGGGAAGGACCAGGGCTCCCCACAGCTGAGGGACCACTTGGCCCACTGGCAAGGCAGGCAGGCTCTGCTGAAAAAAAGAAAATAGAAGGATCTGGCCCCTCTTTGCTTCTCCCCTCAGCAGGTGCCTGCTGAAGGCAGAAGTGGTGAGGGGCCCAATCTTTCTTTTTTTCCCTGCAGCGTCTGCCTGCTTCTCCTGTGGCCCAGGTGTGAGCTGACAGCTGTATCATTGCAATTTGTAACATTGCAAGTTAAAATACATCTGGATGTAATTTATTTTGCAATGATGCAAACTCATCTAAAACACACAAAACTGGCTCATATATAATGTATGACACCATAAAGCCACACAAGTGACAATTTTCATCATGTGTATACCATGACGGCCATCATGTGTACAAGCGCCCTATGTAGTCAGTTTCACTGTATCCACTGTACTGTGAGTCAGCTTCCCCAATTACAAATATCTTTGATACAGCAGAGAAGGGCAAATTAAAAGACTAAGTTTATTAAAAACAGAGACATATAACTGCAAACCAGAAAAATTCACAGGATGCTTCAGGCAGATGAAATCCATAGAAATATTTTAAAATCTTTTTTTAAAAGACTGTATACAACAAATGCATCAAGTAACACAGAGAATTTAAGTCTCTATAAGCAGATCACTCACCCAGCTTCCTTATAAAGCCAAGTCAGCTCTGACTTCAGATTTCCAGTCCAGATTTATTCTACATGGGGCAAACTTGTCCCCACAGCAAACAACAAAAATAAGCATGTGAGCAACCAAACCAAACCAAACCAAACCAAACCAAACCACAAAACTGTGGTCTTCCTTCACACCTAGGAAGGAACAGTCCAAACTCTACAACTCTCCCTTATCCTTTTCTCCTAGAGCTTGATTTTAAGTCTATCTGTAGCTCAGGGGTTGGCAAAATACAGCACTCAGGGTGCTTCCAGCCCACCTGGTCATTCTATCCAACCTGCAGGGCCCCTAAAAAAATTAGAAAAGTAATTATTATCTTCCCATGGCTGCCTGTCAAATATGACATGGTGCTAGGGGCAGGAAGACCCAGAAGGAGCTGGCAGCAAGACGGAGTGGCAGTAGCAGCAAGGCCTGACTGGTCCTGCCACACCTCACCCCCAGCCCTGAACTGGAAGCTCCTGCCTAGCAGGAGCTTCTGGCCTGGCACCCTTGAGGCTGTTCCCCACCTCCCTCCATCCAAGAGTGGAGACTCAGATAAGGCGGGAGGGGGAAGAATTGCCAGTGCAGCAGGAGCCAGCTCAGCCCAACTGGTACCATGCAGTTCCCAGCTGGTTCCTGCTGTGCTATGCAGTCCTGGCCATCCTGTCCTGCTGGATCAGCTGGTGGGTGGGTGGGGAAGGAGCAGCAGGTAGGCAGGGAGTGGTAGCAGTGGGCAGCAGGGGAAAGGCACAGATGGCACGTACAGGGGGAAAACTGGCAGTGGGTAGGAACGTGGGGCCCAAGGGTCAGGGCAGGCAGCAGCAGGAGCAAGCTGTGAGCTTCAGAGGCCAGGCTGGCTCCTGCTGCATTCTGTGGTACCAGAGTTACAGCTGGAAACCACGCACTGCTGGGAGATGCCCAGCTGGGCTGGCTGGTTCATGGCTGCAATGCTGGACTGCAATAATGCAGCAGGAGCCAGCCCAGCCCCCGTGGTTCCCAGCTTGCTCCTGCTGCCACCTCTATCACAGGGTCTGCGCACCTGTAGCTGCCACACTCACGCTGGGGAAGCCCCGCATTGGAGCCAGCTGCTTTCCCCACTCCCTGCTTCCCTGTGGCATCCAGAGCAGACCTTTCCTGGTACAAGTGAGGGAACTGCAGGCATGCAGCCTAGGCCCGTGTGATAGAGGTAGCCAGGCAGGCTGTGCTTCTTCCCTGTGCACAGTGCTGGCCAGAGCTGTGCCTCACCAGCTGCCAGCACCTGCACCAGGCATGAGCTCCCTGAGCTCCCCTTACCTGCTGTTGCTCCTGGCAGCAGGGGCTGTGTGCCATATGGAGGAGTGTGTGGGAGGTCCCCACATTTCCCACCCTCTCTCACACCCTGCCCCCACACTACCCCACATATACACAAACCCAACATACCCTATGCCCCCCCACAGCCTCACCCCCTCAGAACCTCCCACGCACCCCCATACCTCACTGTACACCCCTCCACATCCCACCATACCTGCCCCACACACAATACAAGAGAGAAAGACCTTATTTTTTAGTTATTATGTGTGGCAGGCTTGCAGCTTTTGCCTAGCAAGCCCAGCTTGTAGTAGGACACTTTGGATTGGTGGAAAATTTCCACTAATCAGATAACAGCTGGGAGGGGCTTACCCTGCCCCTTCTGGGGGGGGGGGGGGAATGCAAGAAGCCCCTGGACCTGATTGAAGACTGTACTTTTCAGGTCTGGCAGACTTCAGGAGTGAGGCCTCTGGTGTAAAGAAAAGCTCAGCATGCTGGGCAGATACCTGTGAGGGCCTCAAGAAAAGTGGAGCCAAGAAAAGCTGGGGAGCTCTCCCCCAGCGGGCAACAAGCCCAAGGCTCCTGCAGCTGCCACTAGAAGAGTGGCCTTGGGAGAGATGCAAGACCACTCAGGCTGTTGACAGCACATGGGGATGGTGCAGGGAGACCTGGCCCTGGAAGTGGTGTGAGATTGCTCAGGCCCATCACAGTGCATGGTTTGGTGCGTGGAGTCCAGGCTGTGGGAGCTGCAAGCAGCGGCTCAAGCCTGCAACCCTGGTAGGGCCAGCAGGCCGCATGGGGCAAAGGCCTTGGCGCTGCAGTGAGACTGCTCAGATCCCATCTCCTGGCAAGCAGCCAGGTCCCACAGTGTGCAGGGTGTTTCACACTGTGTACAGGCCTGAGCTTTGGGAGCCAGGGTGCAGCAGAGGCTGCTTGGGTTAGCCACCCGGCATGCGGACAGATGGCTAGAGCTTGAAGGACCTGGCCTGTGCTAAAACAGCCCTTGGTGCTGAAGCCAGGGCACGGGGAAATAGTAGTGCTGCAGCGTGAGGCCCAGCACCCAGAAGCCAGCAGCAGTGGTACAGCAGCTGAGAGGAGCTGATCCCCCGATGCTCAGAGCAGAACACAGGGTGGGGGTGGGAGAGGCCTGGAGAGGTGCTCCAGCAGAGGAGACCCCATCGAGCTGGACCCTGACCATCACCACTACCTGAGGGAGCGTGAGTCATTGGGCCCTTGGGTCCCACAGGGGAAAGACATTTGGAGCTGGATAAGCAGCCCCCTCTGCCTAGTCAAGGCCCTAAGGGGAAGGGCCCTTGGTGCATCCTGGACACCCCCCTCCTCTCCCACAAGGAATCCCATTGGAAGAAGGACGATTTCTTGCCATGGGTCAGGGACTATATTGAGGAATAGATGTTATTAAGATTGTTCATGTTTGCACCTTATATTTTGTAATTGAAGTGTTGTATTGTGATGTTGTAAATAGTGTTATTTAGTGTTATTTGGATTTGGAGATTTGGCCACCATATCAGGCTGCGTCTCCACCAAATTGAATCGGGGACCGAAGCTTTGCACAGCCCTAGTAGTTAGGCACCTAGTAGTGCCTAAAGAGATTTTCAAGTGTAAAACTGTATGTCTAACTCTCTTTGATTTCAGTACGAATTTGGTGCCATCAGGTAATTTAGCAAAATCCCCTAGATTCCTTAACTCCACTTTAAAATCTAGTCCTCAGAGTATATTTAGTTAGTCTGTAAAGTGCATAACTATCCTGCCTTCTGCCTGACTTCAGACTAACATGACTAACCACTTCTTTCTTAGATTATAAATCACACTCTCTACAGCTGGTACCAGTCAGTAAGTTCCCTCTCTTTCTCCCAGCCTCTTGAGTGCAATTTATTAATCTGCTTTCTAATTTGTTAATTAGCCTTTATAATGAGCCAATTAGTCAAACACATTCAGGAATCTTGTTGCAAGATCAGTGACATGGTGTAATGAACTGTCCCTACAGTTCTTAATAATGGGAAAGTGAAACACTAAGAAGCTAGTGGTAACGTTATTTTTTTCCTCTGCAGTTATTTAGAGTACAGTCACTTATGTTTTGATCAGCATGTTGCCCATACAGTCAGTAATGGTTTTCCTATGATATTTGTAGAATTCAAACATCTTCAGTATCACTGTTTAATAGAACCCTCTATCGTTGTGAGTGTACTTGTAGAAATGATCAGGGTTCAGAAGGTAGGAAAAAGTAAGACAACATGGATGGTATGTGAATTGAGAGAGGATTTGTAAGATGTGCCTGCAAACTGCATGTAAAAGGCTTCTTCATAAATGCCTGTAGCTTACACAGAGGTAGTATGAAATGCAGAACATGCAGAATGTCTTTTTGGCTACCTCTCTCCCTTCTCCCTGTAGTTACTATAGCAATCTCATAAAATGTATTTGTACCTTCCTAATATAAAACTGACTTTAATGCAATAAATTCCCTCTGCTGGCATACTCCCATAACTGCATCTCAGATCAGTATGGAATCCAAATCTCCCTGTGAAGATTTAGACCTTTTCATCCTTGGGACTTGTCCCAATTCAATTTCGTTTATCTTTTTTCATTTGATTGTTTGCCATGGCACATCTGAGGCCAGGTCCTTCCATTGTTGGCCTTTCTCACACAAGAACACAGTGGTAGAAACAGAAGATGTTCCCTCTCCTTCAAGCAGGGATGAGTGTATTGGACACACCTACATGAGATGCTTTACTGCACAGTAGACTAATTGACTGCACAGTAAAGCATCATCATCTATATGTCCAGATGTTTACTAAGCAGTCAGTTAGCCTACTCTGTGGTTAATTTGCTATCTGCAAATTATGCCTGTGCTGCCAGCTCCAGGTGCACAGCCCTGCTTAGGAGGCCAGTCCAGCCATGGCATTGCTAGCCCTCAGCAGCTCTAACTCCTCCCCAAGGGGAGCCCTGGCCTATGCAGCCAGGCGCTGTGCCCTTGCACCCTAGGACACTACTTGGGTCATCTCTGCCAGTAGGGACAGACTTGGGCCATGGCTGCCACACCTACCCGGTAAGCCTCGCACTGGAGGCCTTGCCCAACCTCTGCCCCCCTGCCCAACTTAGCTGAGCTCCCACTGGCTCCTGGAATTCCCCCAACAGCACTCAGGGAGGTGGGAGGGAGTGCAAAACTTTGAGCAGCCTGTGGCCCCCTCAGCTAGGCAAGCACAGACCTCTTGCACACAGAGAAATGTGTCAATGTTGTCTTCAGCTGCAGGGGGCAGGGACATATAACCTGGGGACAGGTACCCCTCAATGCAGTGGCAAACACTGCAGGGCAGCGCAGCACCCTGCATTGATGCTCAGGATCCCATGCCAGGTTCTCAGGTATGCTTGGGGCACCCTAATGAGCAGCACTAGCAGAATCTAGTGGGTCAGGCACCCTTTGATCTGTGCAAACTGCTCCTCATGGTGCACGTGGGACATGCTCAGCAGGGTCACACTCAGGGTGTGGGGTAGACATGGGGGGAGACAGCCCAAGGGCACCTCTCTGGAGAGGGCCCCTGGAGAGAGGGCAGAGGTGCCACCAGCTCTGTATCCCAGTCAACTAGGAACCCCATGCCTCTCTTGCCCAGGTGCCATGGGCCTGGCAGCAGCAGAGGAAACAGCCTAGTCTGCAGGAGGAGAATGGGGCAGGATGAGGAGGTCTGGAGCTGCAGCAGCAAGTGCTGCCAGGAGCCAGGCTTGCTCCAGCCTGGGAAGCGGGCAGGAAAGGCAGGCTGCCTGCACAAAGCACCCAGTGGCCCACCTGCTCCTGCAGAGTGAGTGGGGAGGGGGTGCTCAGCTGGCAGCCACCAGTGTCAGGCTCTGCCCTGCCGACTTACCATGGTCTCTGGGCCACAGCTGGTGCTCCTGGTACCAGGCGTCCACCCACCGTATCATTGTCCCACAGACCTCATGAAAGAGCTCCCCCTGGGCCTTGCAGATGTTATTCAGCACAAAGGCTTTGATGAGGACCATGGGGATGTTGGCCTTTGCAAGCTCAAAGCAAGCCATGAGGGTGCATCAGTGTCCTTTCAAGCATCTGAAGACGTGCTCCACCAGTGGATGGGTCTGGACCAGGCAACTGTTGAAGTGTGCCTGACGAGGGTTCAGTTAGCCAGTATAGGGACACATGAGCCAGAGGAGGAGCAGGTAGGTGGAGTCACCAATAAGGAGGGGCGGGACCCCTAGCTGGAGGTCTAGCACCCCTAGCACAAAGCTCCCACTCTCCACCAGGGCTGGCAGAGTAGAGTTGCTGAAGACACAGGCATCATGGGTGCTGCCCACCCAGCCAGTGCTCACATTGTTGAAGGCACCACAGTGCTCAATGATGGCCTGGATCATGACAGAGTAAAAGCCCTGCCAGTGGCAGTAGGGGCAGTCATTGCAGGGCAGCAGGTGACAGGAAGGCAGGTCTTGTCCAGGGCCCCAAGGCACTGTGGGAAGCCCAGGGTGCAGAACCCCACCACCATCTCCAGGGGGTTGTGCATCCAGAGCATGGTGTGTCCCAGCACATCCTGGAGTGCTCCACACACCTCCAGGACAGCCTCTTCAGTGCTCACCTTGCCCACACTGAAACAGTGACCAATTAGCACAGGTTGGCAAACATGGCCAGCTTGACCAGGGTGATGGCTGGCTGGGTGTCCATGGGGAGGGGCTGCTGCATGGTGGTGTCCTGCCATTCCAGGTATGGGCAGAGCTAGGCAGGGAGCTTCTGGAAGGTGGCCTTGGTCCTGTGAAAGGATTCTAGCCATAGCTCATCAGCCCAGGTGCGCTAGATGATGTGCAGTCACCAGCCCTGGCTGGCTGGGTGGGCCCACAGATGGCTGGGCTGGAAATCCACAAGATCATGGATGGCACTGGTGAGGACGTGACTTATGGACAGCACTGGAGCCAGGCCGAAACTGATCTGGGCCAGACTGCGGATACTGCAGTGGCAAAGTACAGTGAGCAGGGGGGCAAGCAGAAGGCTGGGATATGGGTCATTGCTCCCAAGCCCCAGAGGTGGAGCAGCCATCACATGGTGGGCACAGGCTCCACCAACAGAACCACAGAAGACTGTGCCAGCATGCTGCAACCTGCTCCAGGCCAGGAAGTCGGGTGGCCAGGGAGGAATGTGCAGGGCTGGCTTTTAAAGATAGACTGTGGTGACAGGCAGTCTTGACTAGAGCATCTAGCTCCCCCGTGGTTGCTGTAAGGGGATGGAGCATGGCTAGAGAAGGCTGGGAGCAGACTATTGCCAAGAGCAACAAAGCTGCTCACAAATGCCCACACATGTAGACACCTGTCCAGGGCACAGTAAATTACTGCAGAGTAAACCCATAGAATACTAATTGCATATGGAGACACGCCCATTGTTCCCTAATTGAAAATGGGTAAATTGATACTGCAGTCTAAGATGACTCCCAGGCCGGGCCTTCAGCCAAAATCTGCTGACCCATTCGTGATAAAACCATTAGCTCATCCCTTTGTGGCTATCCAGCCCATTTCTTGAAGTTCATGAGTATCAGGGCACAAGGTAAAGTCTGTTTCTCCCAGCATAGTGTTCACAACTCACCCAGACTAAAGATTTCAAGTACAGGAGATCTGCCAGCACCTGGCTTCTGGCCCTTCTGTACCCTGGTTTTTGCACCTGCTACCTGGAATCAGAGGCAAGTACAGAGCAGAACTCTTTTCCAAACCATTATGCCCACTGCTTATCTTGTTTTATGCCTGTGCAACTCTGGTAAAGTCATGTCAACAGGGAGGTGTGGATCATGTGGCTTGGACTAGCTATGGGCACCTCTCAAGGTCAGCCCTAAATATCAGGATAGGCCATTTTTAGGCATAAACTAAGTAAGCTTCATCATAGGGCCTTACATTATGAGGAGCCTCTAAACCAACCCCTAGGCCACAAAGGGTCAGAAGCCAGAGCAGAAGTGACCACGGACCAGCAAACCGTGGCCCCTGCAGAACCAGGCAGAGAGGCCATGACTCCTCTTGGAGGCCCCACAGCAGCTGCAGTTGAGGTTTAGGCCTGTCCCCCACCTCCCCCGGGGGGCGGGGGGGTAGAAGTATCTTTACTTGTGTTCTGGCTGGAAATTCTGACCACGGGGCTCTGCGTGGTAGTCCACAGTTTGCCAGGCCACAGCTGCTTCTGGTTCTCAGTTTGCCAGGTCGTGGCATAAAAAGGTTGTGAACCCCTAGTTTAGGGCCTAAGCATGTCATAACCTGGCCCTGCATAACCTTCCATGCTCCCCAATGACTCTGTGCAACTAGTCAAGGCTCCTGTAACAGGATCTGTTAAGAAATTCTCCTTGCTTACTTCCCTGAATAATAATAATAGCAAAAAAGAGCTACCTTTCTATTGCACCAAACTAATTAGGATGCAAACAAGTACAGTGTAAGGTGATGGAGGTTGCTGGAAAGAATCCCATACAAAGAAATGTTCTATTCTTGTTCTAGTCTTCCGAGCTGTAGCCAAGTCAGTATCTTGCATCATCAAGCTGTAGCCAAGTCAGTATCTTGCATCGTCAAGAATTAGAATAAAAAACATTTACATTTTGCAATGTAGTCACCTTCAGTATGTGGCGGGCCAGTAGGGGGCGCTCCCGTTTTGAGCCGCCCACCTCCCTGCGCCCGACCACCTTCCAGGCTCCGAGTGCCTCCCTTGGGGTGCC
>JAGPOW010003648.1:33120661-33132303 GCA_030014935.1 Caiman crocodilus
GTGACCCGGGTTGAAATCCCTGCCCTGAGGGATTCTCCAGCAGCCTCTCAGGCTGGCACAGAGAGACGCTTGTGGAGGAGGGCGCCCAGGGTGGCAATTTGCAATGTAGTCACCTTCAGTACACCATAGCTCTGTCTTTCTGAGACTCCCCACCTCTTTATCCCCTATATCTCAGTAGGAGATACTGAGAGAATAAAAGGCTTCCTAGTGTTGCTTACATTTATCATTGATGAAGGAAGGTAAGATGGAATGATAGGTAGGGGAGTTTTAGCATTGCTCTGGATTAGCTACTGTAATAGCTTCACTTACTGTATTGTTTTTCTTCTGCTCAAATCTAGTAATATACAAAACAAGAAGTAACAATGCTCTAACTATAAGAGAACTGTTATCTTGAACTGGGCAACTTGATACAAGTTTCTGAAGTGAATCCCATTTTCCTTTCTTGTAATAATTACAGGAAAACAGAGAGCACAAGACAGTAACCAAGCTTTATTGTAAGAAATTTCTCAGGAAAGATAGTGTGTAGGCATGCCTGAGACTCTCATCATCCAAGATGGTAAAGATGAAAAGGTGCTACAAAGCTCAAATGTGTAGTGTGGCAAGAGTGCTGATTCCATTACTGTCTGCTTCCTCATTTCTGGGTTTCAGCTGGTAATGATAAGTTCAGAATACCAAGCAGGGAGATGTTCTCTTCTGATAGTGTCCTATGCTAGCATTGTCCATATTGGGGGAATGGAGGGGTGAGAGAGGGAGTCTGCTATAATGTGCTCACCTTGACTGGTGCAGATACACTGTTTTTCTGCCTCCATCTCCACAAGGCTTGCAAAATATTCAGGGGATACTCTCTGCTCTCACCTTCAAAGTATAGAGATTCCAGTAGTCCATGGAAAAAAAAAATGTACCGCCATTGCTAAGGAAATCATCAGTACGGATGCATTTGAACACCACCTCAACTCTCCATCCAGCTTTGTCCTCTTTGAGCATCATTGATCTTCCACGAAATAAAGAAAGGGAACTTCCTCTCCCTGCCTCATCCCCTCCCTAAACACTCACCTCTGCTTCCACTGATTGCCCTCCATAGGGCGATTCACAAATGCTCTGGTTTGAGTAACATTAGACTGCAGCAATCCACATGTAACATGTCTACAAAATGTACCTTGGGAATTGACAGTTTCCTAGCTCTCTCCCCAACCAGCCTTCATGCTTTTCCCTCACAAACAACAGCAGATTCCCAACCATGTAGGATGCAGACTGAGGTTACATCTACACCACAAAGGCAGCTGTGTGTTCCAGCAGGAACTCTGCTGAGCACAAGGTGCCCATCTGTGCATGCAGGAACACTCCAAATGCAGAAATAAATAAGTGAAGATGCTCTAGGGTTAGTCTAAGGGGCTGCTTCCTATCAGGTGCTAGGATGGCAGGCAGTCTCAGCCCCCAGCTAGCCTTCATTGACTGTGGGCTGCTTGATTGCCCCCTCCTGGCCCCAGCATGGATGTGGCTCCTGGCATACCAGCTGCTCAGCAGGCACCCCAACAAGATAAGTCTTCCATCTGACCAGACTCAGGCTTCTGGTTCCTAGTCTTCCCGGTTCCTGCCATCTTGTACCTAATCTTGTTCTTAGTTCCTTGCCTGGCTCTTCCTGCCTTCTTGGCTCTGAGTCCCTTAGCTCCTGGTTTCCAGTTCCCAGGCCCTGGCTGCCAGCTCCTGATTTCTTGGTTCCTACTTGCTAGGCCAGTGATGCTCAACCTATGACCCACGGGTCTGCAGAACCATGTCATTTGGTCTTTGGGATTCCCCATGAGTTTGGATATACTGTGATGGGGAGTGGTGGCAGGATCCCACGTGTGGCAGTAGGGAAGCAGTGGCATCATCAGCTGTCTTGGCTCCTAAAGCCAGGGCCCCCATTGCCACTGTCACTGCTCCTCTGCTGCCAAATTTCCAGTCCCATGAGGAACCCTTTGGGTCGGACGATGTGGCCCCAAGCACCAGAACACACTAGCGGGTAGGTTCAATCCACAGCCAGATTTGGGACACATGTTTGGGCTGGTACTCAGGGTCAGTCCATAGCCAGGCAGGTGGGGTTAGGCCACCATGCCAGATCACGCCCACAGACTGACCCCTTGCACAGACCCTGACTGGTTTTGATCACAAGCAAATGTCTTTTTGTCAATCATCTTTCACAAAATTGTCAATCTAGTATAGCCACAAATTCGTGCTGTTGTTGATTATAATGGTGGTTAGTTATATGTATACATGCTATTCAAAGTCAGTACCAATACCCAGGGCCTTCACATCCAAAAACACAACCACCTGAATTAAAGCTGTACTAGTCACAGAAGTTGTTCCCTTTTCTGTGGGGAAGCCAGTGAGTGATGTCACAGTCCCTGAAATCTCAATCCTTGTATTAGCATGATCTCACTGATTTTCAATATAGCTGGCATTTTTAGGTGCTTACCTGAACTAGAATGTCAACACTTGGCAGTCCATGCATTGCCTTGCTGAATAGGTTTCAGGTATAAAGGCACTGCAGAAAGATTCACTGCCTGCCATGTATCATACAATTGACTACCTATGGCTAAATAAGGCACCATCTTCCTAAGTGACCCAAAGGAGATGTGACTAAAGATTTCCTTTTATCATCATATGACAAGGTTCTATTCCCTTCCAGTTCTGAACTCTTGTTACAAGAGGCATTACTTACAATTTTGGGTGATGTGTTGGCAGCATGTCAAGTGGGGAGAGGGAGGGGTTGCAAAGTGAGAACTTTTTACCTTCTTGCTCAGGGACTGCTACATTTGTGGCAGCACAGGCTACCTGGGGGCTGCCATACTGGGTCCCACAGAAATGGTACCCTGCTCAACCATCTTCAAGTTATGGTACCATTAGTTACAGTTCAATCTGTTAATAGCAGTGATACTAAACCTTCTGGCCCTGCAGGCCAGGTAAGTATCATAAGCCCAGTTCACAGGCTATATCCAGCATACAGTATCAGCACATGAGTGCAATGTTAGCCTGACCCCATGCATTGGATCCAGCTGCAGAGTGACCCAGTGCACTGGTCCCATTGTGGACTAGTGATCTAGCACACTGGGATACATCATCTGACTTGCAGGATTCCCCACAGGTCCAGTAATGTGGCAGCAGGAAAGCAGCAATTAACATTGACATCACTCCCTCACTGTCCAGTTTCTAGAGCCAGCACAACTGGTTAATGGTATTTCTGATCCTTTGGTTTCCCTCATGGCCAGCTACCAGCCTACATTGCATGGTGGGTGTAAAAAAAAATTGCCTAGAAAACTCAAAGCCAGGAATGTCATTTTAAAATGATGCAAGCTTCTGCAAACTGTACCTTTCAGGATAATTTTTTGCTCCCCCCAGTGAGGCTGCCCCATACATTAATGGCTTTTCCAATGGAATTAGTCATTGAAAGCTGAGGATTAAAAGGCTTTTTTCTTTTCAAGACAATGGCTTACAAAGTTTTGTCAATATTGAGATTAGAAGGATCACTGCAGAATTTCTTTAAGGCTGCCCTACTCTGATTTTTCTTTCCTGCTGTATCTCTGACAGACAGAAGTGCAGCTGGAGGCAGGCAAACAGAAGGAGTTTACTTGATTTTCACTGCAGGGTTTCTATCACAGAGCAGTAGTGAGAGGCAAAAATAATGGCAGCACATTGCTAGCACTTGCTGTTGAGCAGAAAATTAATAATGGAAGAAACTGTACAAGAGTGCAGAACACCTGGCAGCCAATCCTGGATAAAAGGATTTTACCATTTCTGGTTTTGCTAAATTTTAAACAACAGCAGAGAGGAAGTCCTGATGCTATAGGCTGTTGTAGGGTCTTTGCTTGTCCTTTTAGTTTTAAATAACATTTGACACTTCTAAACTGGTTCTGTGGTCATAGATGCATAAATGACCCAGAGTAATTAAAAAGTAAAAGGTAGAGTTGGAGTGAGGTTGCAGCCACAATGGTCCAGGAAATATTCAAGAAGCAAGGGTTTTTGTGGGTAATATCTTCTACTGGAGCAACTGCATTGCTGGGATAGTTTTAAACAAACTTTTGAAGGGCATTGTTTTCCCTAAAAGAGCATTCACCTGATCACCATGATGTTTTACTGTAACAAACAAACCAGGAGTTACTCAGCTGAGGTTAATGTTGAGTGCATAAACCTTAGGCAGAGTCCCTAGATGCCACTGTCAGATCAATCTATGTCTATCGCACGCTGGACAATGTTAGTTCTGTCATCTCATCTGCTAGGAGAAATGCAGAATCCTGGAATCGAGTGCCAGTTTGGAAAAGAAAAACTTATTTCATGTTTGCAGTATACTTATTTGTAGTTTTTAAACCTTCACTACTTGTGTATTTTAGTGCTTTGAGAAGGGTGTCTCATTCTGCTTCAGTAACAGCTTTTGAACAGTGAGTCTTTTTCTTATCTAACTGGAATGAAGTTCCACGTTCTGCATTTCTCCCGCAAACAATACCTGTTTTCAAAGGGGTTTGCAGTCAGAGTTCTACCAGCATCCCCTCCAATCCTAAATGTATCTTATGCCAACAGAAAAATCTTCATCAGTACAGTTTATGCATTTTCCCTAGACCAGCAAAATGATTTTTTGACTGTTGATACCTATATTTACACTTGAATTTTTGTTGGCATAGTTATGCAGATCCCAAATGGAAGGAATGGAGTTCGTACTCCTAGCTGACATGGCAATGCCCTTAAAACTGCTTAGTGTAGCTAGGCCTCACTGGCACTGAATGCAGGTGAGTAAGGTAAGTACGCCAGTTCTTGGCTCCATTGAAACCCAAGCATAACAGTTGTTGAATGCCTCTAGCTTCCTCCCAAAGCTGGTGGGAGTTGTTGGACACCTGTAGGCATTAGTAACATCATCTCATCTTCTAAGCAAAATGCAGAATCCTGGGATTGAATGGCAGTTTGAAGAGAAAAACTTATTTTGTGTTTGCAATGCATTTATTTGTAACGTTTAAACGTCCAGTACATATGTATCTTAGTAATGATTTGAGACCTTGCACTACCTGTTTTTTGCTAATTTTAATTTTATAGCCTCTTACGTATCTATAAAGTGTCAGTATTGTAGCTTTTCACTGCAGGGCTAATAAGTAGATGCTTCATGTCTGTTTCCACAGCATTGCTTGTTGTGTATGTACCCAGCCCTTAAATTATAGTTGAAGTGTTTTGCTTCATCTTTAATTTGTTAATCAGATTTCATGATAAAGTCTTTTCTCAAGCTGCACTATAAATGTTATTCTAGTCACACCTAATGCATTAGTGGCATTTGCTAAGTACTTCCAGTTGGAGAGATTTCTTGCCAGAGAAATAAATGTTATTCATAATAAAGACTGTTAATGAACATTTACATATAGGGAATGGCAATACTGAAAGCTCGCCTGACTGGATGCCAATAAAATATAAGAGGTAAACACTAAGAGTTTCTTGCCATGTTTAGCTTTCCTGCCAGCATCTGCATACTGGTCTGCATGCTTCCATTTCCATCTTGCCTCTAATGGAGTCAAGATGCCTTTTTTCCTTATGGGAAGTTAGTAGCACATTGTGAGAGCTACTTGTAGCAAATAAGACCATATTTACTTACATGCTACATCACCTTTTCCCCAAAAAACTAGCCCTCCAAAATTTAGGTGAGTGTCTTAAAGGTGAAGCTTTTTTCTATACTAGAACGGAAGTGTGTGGATGCTGTAATGGTTACCACTTCCTGTCCGGCCATCAAGCAGAAGGATTGACCCAGACTTCAGTGTCAGAGCTGTTAACTCTCTCACAGCACTACTGAACTGGTAGGATCTTTCTGCTGAACAGCCAAAAGCTACTGCCAGTTCAGCTGTGGCTGTTAGAGGGCTAAAACCCTAGTCTTTGCTAAGCTGAAAAGGTGGGTAAATGATCAGACTCTGCCCCTGCTCCATGCAGTCAGCCAGAAATCTAGAAATACCTTTTTTCTTTTCTTTTTTTTTCCCTTCATTCTGCCTTTCCAAAACAAGTTGCATGTCTTTTTTGAAGCTGTGTGGCCTGTGAGAAAATATGGTAAATAAATATCTGGCAGAATTTTACCTAATAAATCCAATTTACTATTCTGAGTGTAGTTACTGCAAGTTCATTTTGATTAGAGAACTCATATCCCATGGTGTGTTTGGATAGTTTTACTGGCTGCCACTAGCAAAGATGCATACTCTTCCTTCATAATTAGTGAATATGGAAAAGGGCTGGCTCAGGACAGACATTATCTAGGGGAGAGAGCTAGTTAAGAGACAGAGGAAAGTGTTCATCAGGCTCAGAGAAAAGAAAAAGACAGGGCTCTATGTGGTAGAATAGGAGAAACACACCCCAGATTACTAACCGATGCTGATTTAAGTTTCCCACTCATCAGTCACAAAAGAGTAGCTGGCTCTCCATTTGTGTGTGCATTTTTTGAACATTTTCAGTGTCAGTGTGAAATGTGCTCACAGAAAGGAGAGGAATATTCCCTGAGTTCAGGAATTAGGAGACAAACTTGAAAATAAAAGCTAACATTGATTACAACAATGGCATAACAATTTTGTCTCACTGCTTTTGACATTGCAGATGATACTGGGCTCTGGAACCTATTGCTTTGTAGTCACGGGAGAGGTTGGAAAGGGCTGACCTCTAAACCCATGCAGGAAAATCTTCCCGGGGATGAAATTCAGAAGCACCATTGTATTTTTTTCTCTGTGACTTCGTGGGCATGCACTGATCTTCTGTGAAACAGACACAAAGTCTTAGGATACCACAACACTAGAAATGGGTCATCTTTGAAATTTGCTATGGAGAAAGGGTTTTTATAAGGCATTTTCAATGGTTTTTTTTCTTGATAGTACTAAGCCTTCCAATCTGCCATGTGGGTTTACTGCAGTACAGCATTGTGCTAATTATTTAATACAACAAAGTGTCATGGATTTTCAATTCTGTGATTTTGTTTAATCAGTTTCCACAAGAAAGTATGGGAAGCAGACATAATCAGTGTCCATAATCAGACATGGGTAGTAAGTTATGGACTCAAACCAAATCGTATCATAAACTAAAATATCTCTACACTCAGATGCATTGAAAAAAACTTCAGACTGCCGACTATTTTGGTTCCATGGCAACTAAATAGTTACTAAAATACTTTCCTTTAAAAAAACCCAATCAGACTGACAGTAGGGTGTGTCTACAGTAATACAGGATAAGCTTGACACAATGTTCCATACACTGAATGGTACCTGGATTAAAGACCATAAGTAAAAGATCATATAATTTAGAATAAAAGCTAAAGTGACAATAGATAAGCTTGATAGCAACACCTGCAAGTTTTATGAACAATGTATAGGAAACAAATGGCTTGTTTCCAGTCTCTTCCTCTGTTAAACACTTACTTATAAAAAGAATCTGGCTTAACATATGTTGTTTTCTCTTAGCAACAAATAACCATTTGTCAAATGCTGCTCTTGCTAAATCTGGTCTTTGACAATTCAGGGTGTTTGTTCTTTGAAGAGATGTCTTCATGTGCTGGACAGAAGTCCAATTAAATATTTTAAGAATATTTACAGAAGAGTTTTGAGAGTGTGTAAATGTTCACTTCTTCAAATCATGCAAAGATTTTCATATGCTTGGGAAATAATGAACATATCCGTTCTACTCTGCAGCCTGGGAACAGCAAACGTAACTCCATGCACCACACCCTTTTACTGGACAACCAGAGTTCCCTTTCTCATATCCCCTTCATAATCGTATCCTAGATGCTTTAATCTACTTTCATAACTAAGCCAGTTGTGGAGCTCTGCTTCATTCTTCTGCTACTGATTATGGTCATTTTCAAGATCCATCTGTTTTAGGCAACAGAGCTCTTCAACAATACATGGAGGGGGTGGGGGCTCCTGGTCTTCTAATTATTGCTCTTTACAGAACACTCCAGGGATAGCTACTCCTAGGCCATACCTGACCAGCTTATCCTATCACTTCTGGAAAACCTGTGATGATGGAGATTTTGCAACCTTCCTGGGCAGTCTATTCCACTGTCTCAGTGTTCTAACAGTGAAGAAGTTTTTTCCTAGTATCTAATCTAACCCTGCTCTGCCATAACTTCTTATCCCGCTTGCTGCACCAAAAGAAAAAAGAGTGTTCTCCCTCATCTTTATGGGATCCCTTTAGATATTTGAAGACTGCTATCATATCCCATCTTAATTGCCGTTTTTGGAAAACTCGACATTCCTGTTTCTTTCAACCTCTCCTCATATGCTTTGCCTTCCAACCACTTTATCATATTTGTCACTTGCCTTTCTAATTTCTCCATGTCTTTTTTAAAATATGGAGCCCAAAACTACACAAAATATTCTAGATATGGCTTAAACAGTGCCAAGTAAAGAGGTATGATCACCTCCCATGCCTTTCACCTAATGCTTCTACTGATGCATCCCAAAACCACAGTTCCTTTTTGTGCAGATGCATCACACCACAGACTCCTGTTGATTTTGTGATCCACAAAGATTCCTAGATACTTCTTCATAGTACTGCCTTCCAGCTAGGTGTCACCCATTTTGTATTTATGTTTTTGATTATTTGGCCCAGGGTGTCATGAACCAGTTGTCTATTGACCTTATAGTAGTTTTGTCTAGCCCACCTTTCTTCAATTTGTTTACAAAAAGTTCATGTAACACCTTATCAAAGCCTTGCTGAAGTTGAGATATTCTATATCCACAGCATTTCATTCATCAACCAAAGTGGTTACTTTGTCAAATGAATGAATAGCCAGAAGGTTATATGTTACAGATGAATAAAGAAATTAGTTGAAAGTGATCAATATAGCGGTGCACTGATACATTGGTCCAATATCAGATCAGCACCAATATAAAGAAAATTGACTGTGTCAGAAATTGGCCTGACATGGCCAATAGTTCAGCTGATGAATGCCTATGCATGCGCCTAGCCTCAGCACAGCACACAATCAGCAGTATGCAGTTGGTAGGTTTGTTGTGGTGGAAGGGAAGGGGGAAAGGAAGGGGCATGGAGTGCAGATCAGTGCCCCCACAGTGAGGGAGGGAGTGGGGCTGGGGCTGAGGTACGCACTGGCCAGCCAGGGCAGAATGGCCACAGGATGGAGCTGCAGCTTGTCCAGGGGGGTGAGGGAGCGGTTACCACCACTGCGTGCTGCTCATCCGGTGGCTTGTGCTGTTGCTCCTGCCAATCATCTGGGAGGGCACGGCGGGGTGGGGAGGGGGAGCTCTGGACCTGTGCAGGGCAGGCTGCAGCTGCAGGCTGGGGTCGGGGGCTGTGCTGCACTTGGGGCAGATGGTAGCAGCACGGGGAACGGGTTATAGGGGGGCTACAGTGAAATTTGGGGTGGCTCCATGACGCCCCGTAGCCGCCCTCCCAGTGCCACCACTACCTGCCCCAAGCACAATGCTGCAGCCTGCCCAGCCCACCCAGCACAGATCCTGGGACACATGCCTCCCCATGCCCTCTCAGGCGAGCAGTGGGAGCAGCGGTGGGAGCCACGCCCCTCCATGCACACCATCCAGACAAGCCATGGTGTCGTTCTGTGCCCTCCCTTCCCTTCCCCACCCTGACTGGCCAGCACCTACCACAGCCCCACACCCTCATTTGCTGCAAGGGGCATTGATCTGCACCCCCATGCCCCTTCCCTCCCCCCTCCCCTCCCCCATCCCCTTTCACCACAACAGACTTATCAGCTGCATGCAGCTGTATCAGAAATCAAATTGGTATTACCCAGTATGCCTCCTTAAGAATTGGCTAGAGGCATCAGCCCGCAAAAATCTCTATCAGTGCATCCCTAGTTTTATGTAAGAACTTGACTGGCTGAAGTATAGATTGAACAGTTCAGCTATATAAGAACCTGTGTTATTTGTATGTTTTCTTAAACTTCTTGCAAGATGACTGAAGACATGGCATTTCAGTAGCAATGTACAATCTCTTGAGAAAAAGACTAAGGATAGAGTCTCAGCTGATGTAAACTAATAAAGCACTCTAGAAGTCACTGGAGCTGCACACTGATTTATGCAAGTTTATCTTCAGCTAGAGCTCCCAGACATTAATGAAACAGTGCAGGGGTTGGCAAGGTTTTTGACCGGAGTGCCAAAAACACCCACAGCCTCAACTTGTAAGATGTTGGCGTGCCAAGTGGGGAAGCTGTGAGGGACCCGATCCTTGTTGTGGCAGTGCAGCCCCGGCCCCTTCCCCACTGTCCTCCCTGAGGCACTCATGCCAAGCAAAATGCCTTTGTGTGCCACACACTGGCACCCATGCCAAGGGTTGCCTACACATGAGATAGTGGTCTAATCCTGCTCTTGTATAAATCAGTGTATCAGTCTTCATTGCTTTTAATGGAGTAGAATTAAGCACTAAATAAAATGTAACTGATACAGATGTGCTAATCCTGAGAGGCAGTAAACATCTTAATCCAATTAAAGAAGTTGACTGGAATCCCATGTCCCAAGTAAAGGTATGGTACATGGTACCTTCTAGTTCTATATTCCCAGGTTTGCAGCATCATTTATGCTTGAATGCAAGGGTATTACTAATAAGCACATAAAATTAAATGACATGCAATTAAACTTGTATGAAAATAACTTACACTTAGTTCTCTTACACATTTTCATTGACATCAGCCAAGGTTGCATTTCTTATAAGAAAACCCTGTGTCTGTTTGAAGGCAGTTTAAATTAAATCAGGTCACAAAATTTGAATTAAACCAAGTCACAAAATCCTTAGACACAGGGTTAGCAGTGTATATAGTCTTTCTGGACTTCAGGAAGGCCTTCAACACTGTCTCTCACTCCATTCTCATTAAAAAACTAAGGGACTGTGGCGTCACATCTACACAGTCAAATGGGTCGCTAACTGGCTGGAGGGCCGCACCCAGAGAGTGGTGGTGGACAGGTCATTTTCAGCCTGGAGGGATGTGGGGTCCCCCAGGGCTCAGTCCTTGGGCCCGCACTGTTCAACATCTTCATCAGTCACTTGGACAAGGGGGTAAAAAGCACCCTCTTCACATTTGCCAATGACACTAAGATGTTGGGGGTGTGGGCATGTTAGAAGGGAGGAATAGGCTGCAATTGGACCTAGACAGGTTACAGGGGTGGGCAGATGAGAACAGGATGGGTTTCAACACTGACAAGTGCAAGGTGATACACCTAGCTAGGAAGAACCAGCATCATACCTACAGGCTGTGGAACTCCCTTCTTGTCAGCGCAGAGGCAGAAAAGGATCTTGGAATCATTATTGATGCCAAAATGAACATGTGCCAGCAGTGTGGGGGCGCAGTCAGGAAGGCCAACCATACCTTGTCATGCATCCACAGATGCATCTCGAGCAGGTCCAAGGAGGTAATCTTCCCCGTCTATGTGGCACTGGTCAGGCCGCAGTTGGAGTACTGTGTCCAGTTCTGGGCGCCGCACTTCAGAAGGGATGTGAACAGCGCTGAGAGGGTCCGGAGGAGGGCCACTCGCATGATCAGGGGGCAGCAGGGCAGGCCCTACGAGGAGCGGCTATGGGATCTGAATCTGTTCAGCCTCCACAAGAGAAGGCTGAGGGGGGATCTAGTGGCCTGTTACAAACTAGTCAGAGGGGACCAGCAGGCACTGGGGGAGTCCCTGTTCCCC
>JAGPOW010003648.1:33132403-33210165 GCA_030014935.1 Caiman crocodilus
CCTCCACAAGAGAAGGCTGAGGGGGGATCTAGTGGCCTGTTACAAACTAGTCAGAGGGGACCAGCAGGCACTGGGGGAGTCCCTGTTCCCCCAAGCACTACCAGGAATGACTAGAAATAACGGTCACAAGCTGGCAGAGGGTAGATTCAGACTAGACATCAGGAGGCGCTACTTCACAGTTAGGGCAGCTAGGACCTGGAACCAACTTCCAAGAGAAGTGGTGCTGGTTCCTACCCTGGAGGTTTTTAAGAGGAGGCTAGCTGAACACCTTGCTGGGGTCATTTGACCCCAGTACTCTTTCCTGCCATGGCAGGGGGTCAGACTTGCTGATCTGTCAAGGTCCCTTCCGACCCTACAAACTATGAAACTATGAAACTATTAAATTAATATGCAGCAACCTAAAGTTATTACGCAGTACACGCATGCATCTACATGTACTACTCAGTAACTATGGCGATTTTCATCAACTTGGTGTAAATTTGATAACTTCATGATGCAGGTATCAAATTTATGCCCCATTAGTTACTGCACAGTAATGCACATGTAGACAACTTACTGCACAGTAACACCGTGTGAAGATCACACACAGTGTTAATGTGCTTTAATGCCTGCATGTGTAGATGCCAGCTTATTTCCACTTACTTCAGAAATAACTTACTGCACAGTAAATTTAATGCAACCTAAATGCATGTGTAGATATGCACGCTGCCATGTATTGGCAATTCCATAAATGCAACATTCTGTAGTTCTGCTAATTTTGCACATTGTTCCCATGTTCTTGTTTTATTATTTGATCAGTCCTCACACATTTGTAAAGATCAGATAACACTTGGCTGTTTATGAAACAAGATAGACTTTGCCCTTTAAACATCTACTTTTGTTCACTCATCCCTGCCTAAGTGTAGCATGGATATTTTAGCACCTTTGCCCATTCCGCCTCACAATGGTAAAAGCATGACTTTTATCTAATACGTCACGCTTAGGATGGTTGAGATTCTTTGCTAGTGCAAGCCATGGACACCACTAGAGGTACAGCAGCTGAAAACATGGCAGCTGACTCAAAGCCAGGTGAAAACAGTGAGTTTTTTCATTGGCTTGAATAGGCTTTGCATCTGTCTCTTGACCCTTAAGGAGAAATTGAGAACCTCAGTGTCCTGTAGGTGAGCAGCTATTCATATGCTCCTGGTAAAACTCTTGGATTATTTGTGCAAGTAGCTATGTTTTATTGAGAATAAAGATTTACAGTCTTGATTGCTATGCAGACAATGTCACAGATATGGCTGTGTGACAGGGCACTGGGGCCCTGGAGTTAGCAGCCTCCTGGTGCTTGATGAGGGCAGCCATTTTGGGAGCCATATAAAACCAGGCAGTTTGGCTGCTGGAGGTGAGGCAGCAGCATTGCCTTGCTGGAGAGTTGCTAGGAAGAACACCAGAGGTATGGGGGAGCTGTAAGGAGGCTCCTGGTCCTGGGTATGACCAGAAAATTGCACCCTGCCAGGAGTGGGTGGCCTGGTGGGGCTCTTAGTGGTGTGGGAGCCCCCAAGAAATGCTAGGCCAGTTACCACCCCAGTGGAAGGTGAGATGGGGGTGCCTTATCCCCTTGCCTCTACCGCTGGGTGGGTTACCTTGTCTAGGGAGACTTGGAGAGTCCAGAGGGGGACCTGAGACTGAGTGAGGGGCTAGAGGCCCAGCCCGACCAGGTGAGTACCCTTAACTGGCCCAAGCTGGGGCCAGGACCCAGAGAGGGGTCAGAAGGGCCAGGGGGGCCCACTGTGAGGGACGCCCAGAGCTGGAGGCCTGGGGTCCCGACTGGCTTGGAGGTGGGCCAGGGCAAGTTGCCGAAGGTCCGGGAGGGACCACACCTGAGAGGGGAAGATGGGTTTGGAGGGGGGGTAGGTAGCCCGGATAATGGCGGAGAGGCCGCCTGATTGAGTGGATTATGAACAGGTCCTGGAAGGATGAGAGTGGGCCCAGTATGGGGGCCGGTGATTAGAACATTGAGATGCCATCTGCGAGGCTTGGGCTGTAGTATGGGGATGGAAGGAGCCGCAGATAGCACCCCCTGGCATTGGGGCACAAATGGGCAGCCTCCTGCTTATGGAAGATCTAAATGAACCAATTAAGATCAAGTTGTGGCGGGTGAGAATAGGCAGGTGGTTGGCCCAAATACAGGTGGACGGGCCATGAAGAGTGGCCCCGAGGAGCCCCCCTGTCACAGGCTGCCAATGTGAAGAAAAGAGGGTACATTAAATTGACATCATGTGAATACTGAGCAACCATTCAAGTAGAGCTACAACAGCTGTTAATGCTTTTGCTTGGTTCTCCTACTGACTCATACAAACAGACAAGCTAATCACCTCAGGTTTTCATTCTGTTCATATTGCTTTCTAGTGTCACTGAAGCGTGCAACTGGGTTTTCATTTGTAAGTAATCAGATTTTTGGTGTTTATCAAGCACCATTGCAAATTGTGCAAAAGATAGATACATATATTTGGATATCAGATCAAAATGTTTTGATAGGTGATCAGTTCATCTTCAGAATAACAATACTTATAACAATAAAAGTACTTAATGGTTGATACACAGTCTTATGTGGATGGAATCTGAAATTGAAGTTGGTCTTTGTTCCTTTTGTAGGATTCTCCTGTGGAGCTCTGGATTTTTGGTAACACTGTTTTCAGAAAACACTGTCTTCAGACAGTCAGTGGCATGAATCAGAATGAGTGGGCATGAGTCAGGATAAGTGGTTCTCTTTCTGACTCTGACACCCATCTTAGGCAAAACAGTTGACCTGCTGGTGAAAGCTGCATAGTAATTTGTCACTAGAACCCAGTCTCTCACTGAGTTGCCCATTAGAGCAGTACAGCTCATCATAACATAATTATCAGTAGTTCTGGTTGACCTTTATAACAGGAACAGAAGAGGTGCAAAGAGAGGAAACAGAACTACTTGGACATGGAGAAGCTTCTGCACAAAGAGATAAAATACTTTTTTTTTCATTTAGATAGGAGGTGAATGAGAGTTGTCAGCAATCCCTCATGATCAATGATGATCACTCCCATGGATTGAGTAAAGAGTTGTAGATGAATCCTTTGTTAGCTAAGAAAGCCAATCCTGGAGCTGCAGACTCTGCAGGTGGTGGTTAGAGTAGGGGTTGGACCACGGATTTCCCAGTCTTATTTCCTTTCCTTCCATTTCTGTAATTTTTCTGCCTCCAGACCTGGATGGTTTTTGTTAAAGTAAGACATATCTTCTCTTACAAGATGCTGCCATGTAGCCCTGTCCTGGCTAGTTTTTCCTAATGTGTGGTGTCAATGCCACACTTAATGTTTGCCTTGAGGATGTCCTTGAAGCATTTCTTCTGGCCCTTGTGTATCCTTTGTTCTTGGCTGAGTTGGGAGTATAGCAGTTTTTTTGATAAATATACATCAGGCATCCACCCATAGTGCCCTATCCACCACAACTCATGTTAAATAATCAAATCAATGCTTCCATACTGGTAACATTAAGCCAGTGTCCTCCCCCTTTATGCCAAGGATCTTCTGGAGGTAGCGCTGGTGATGGCATTCCAGGCTTTTCAGGAATTCCCACACAGGATTAGGACCCTCAAATCCTGGGAGGTCCTCCCAAGCCATCCTCTCTTACAGAGGTGTGCCCCAGGGAATCTCCATGGCATGTCTTGTTAATCATGGAGAGTCAGTTTCTCCACTTAGAAACACATCCCTGGAATTTCCCAGGGCCTTATCTCTGTTAGTGGGAAAATCTCAGCATTCCCAGCTGATGAGGATGAGGTCTGAGATTCCCTGGGTGTGTCTTTGTAACAGGGAAAGTTTGGGGCAAGTGTTCTTGGGGTTTGAGGGGCCCAATACTACATGGGAATTCTTGGAGTGCACAGGATCAGGCCCCTCATCAAAAGTCAGATGTATGATAACAGCTTGTTTACAACTTTTATAACCAGTAAATCTATTTCATCACTCTGGCTCTAGAAAGGCCAAATACAGACAAGTAGTTAACCAGAATAAGAGAAATGGAGCAACTTGTTACATCTGCTAGAAAACCAGCTGAGAGTTTTAACAAAAGATGAGCCAAATGGGGTGACTTACATGAACACAACATGATTCTCCATTGCCACACATTTAATGCAGTCCAAACAAGTGAAAAGCTGGGGATCACACTTTATCAAATCAAAAAGGGTTTGTTTTGTACTCACTTTGCACAGGCTGTACAATAACAGTGGTGAATGTATACACCATTGAAACCAAGGTGGCTGGAGAGCCTAGGCATTTCTGGGGTACCCATACTCTTATTTGCTTGTCATAATGCAAACAGATGTCTCCAATTAAACAGTGGCACAAATTGTTACCACTTTTATCATGGACATAAATTTTGAACATTTTGGAGCAAGGGGCATGAACATCCGTTTGCTTGGTCATTGTGCCACCATACAATTTTTATGGTGATGAAAAACTATGCTTGTTTCCACCCTAAATCACCAATGCAAATTCCTGCACCAAGGTCTCCCATGCAAGTAGTGACTCATGTTTAGCCTGAGTTGCAAGAGCTAGGTTTTGAGGAGAAAAAAAGGACGAGAAAATGTTTTGGGAATATAATAAAAAGTGCTTCCATGGGTTCTTTGGTGATTTCAAATGTTTTGATTTATAAATATTTATTTCACAAGCCTTCTTGGGAGGAAGACAGTAAAGGAGAAAAAGCAATTATTTCACTGGGCTTACAAATTAAGCTGGGGAAAGTAAATGATATTACCAGTTCCTGCCCTAACATTTTACAGAACCCAAATCAAACTCAAGTGACTGTTTTAGCAAGAGAAAATCATTCTTATTTTCCCCTGTTTCCTTGGTATAATTGCTATGAATTTCAGCCCTGCTGGTAAAGAGTGCTTTATTGGCTTTAAAAACAAATCATTACTTTATGAAAGCAGTGGGGGTGGGGGCAGGTTTCAGAAGCCTTTGAATTATTGCACTGAAAAGATAAAACAAACCTCTCCCCGTCCCCGCCCCACAGAAAATTACCATAGATGATTCTCATGGACCGTCTTGTGCATATCATCAGAGTGAAAGTCTGCCCTTCCACCCAGGTAGGTTGGAATTTTGCTGCTGACCTCTGTAAGTACAATGTCAGTGAAATGCAGTAGGGCATAGGCAGCTGGTGCCACCTTAGTCAGGAAGGGTACATGCCTCTTCAGCAACCAGTCAGCAGCCGGCGTGGGGGTCCCCCTGCAGCTGATCACACTCACCCGAAAGTGGATGGGACCACTACTTCTGCTTCATCTTCACAGGTGTGGCTACAGGAGTACCATTTCTGCTTCTTCCACTTCACTTCCGGGAGCACTGCTTTATCCAGGCTGCTTCATCTGGTGCTCCCACTCCCCAGCCAGTGCTCGCAGGGAAGCACCAGCCTGTCACCTAAGCAGGGAGTGCAGCCTGACAGGTGGTGCACCAGCACTCTCAAGGGGTGCACATGAACCCCCTTGCATTGCCATTGCAATGGGGTGAGGTCAAAGTTAGCAGGCAGCCGGCACGTGCGTAGGTAATTGCTGAGCCAGAAATTATTTTTTTTCTTTCAGGCGATAAATGAATTATAGGGATGTTGGAAGGGAAAGAAAAGAAACATTTTTATTGTCCTTTGCCAGAAGCCAGAGTGGCATTTTTGGGCAGGAAGCACATAGATATTTGCTTAAATGTATTTTGCTGTTTTGAGTGCTCTGGTTCCCTTGTTAGTCTTATGGAAAATGCCTACAGTTAGATGTCTTGCCATGGCACGAGCCTTTTATTGCTGCCTGGTCTGTTTTTATTTTCACTTTTTTAGGAGTTTTTAGAACCACAAGTATTCCTACTCTGTCTATGCATAGCAGTGGTAACTCTAGAACACAATTGTGTTTAGCTGCTGTTTATTAAAGGTAAACAAAATTGTTAACAGTACATACTACTGTATAGTTTTACATAAATGCTAGGGGAGAGTAATACATACAAAAGATAAGGGAACTTGGCAGAACCAAACAAGTACAGATTGTAAGCCAGTGTTGGCATACGTATTAATCACTGTTTTATAGCTTGCACAATCTCTCCAAAGTGTATTGAGAAACAAGACCTATCTGATTTGATAGTGTATGACCCTTACTTTGCACTGGTTTGGAGGACTGCAGAGAATATGTGGCAATAGAGAATAATGTAGTGCTTATAGAAAAAAATGTATATCACACTGCTTGGTTCATCTTTCATCAAAAGACTCAACTGTTTTCCTAACAGAAGCAGCAAATTGCTCCATTTCTCTTATTCTGGTCAGCAACATGTCTGTGGATGGCCTTTTTGGAGCCAGAGTGGTGAAATAAAAATTCTAAATTATCTGTTATTATATGCCTAACTTTAGCAAATCAAGAAGTTATCTTAATGCACAGTGTTAAGAAATTGATGAATATATTCCTGAAAAAATCTGGCATCACTTATCTGAATTTACCCTTGCATGTTCCTAATATCCAACCTGAAATTTCATTCTTGCAGTGTAAAAACCTTGTCTTGTAGTCGGTGGCCATAGACCATGGTCTATCTCTGCCTTCTTTATATGCTTCAGGTAATAGCACAGTATGGCATTGGCCTTTTTTGGAAGAAGAGCACATTGTTGACTCATATTCAATTTACAGACTACTGTAATCCCCAAGTCCTTTTCTACGGAAGTTCAACCGAGCCACTCATTCCCCAGTCTTCATTTTTTGCCTGTAGTTCTTCTGTCTTAAATGCAGGACATAACAACTGCCCTACTGAATTTTCATTTGATTAATTTTGGCCTATTTCTCCTAATCCTGTCCTCCAAAAGTGTCTGCAGCTCCACCCAGCTGGGTGTCATCTGCAAATTTGTTAAGTGTGCACTCCATCCTCCAAAGCATTACGGAAGATATTAATATCAGACCAAGAATAACTCCATCTGATACCTCCTCCCAGCACCCCAACTGATGACTGCTCACTAACCATGATGGTCCAACCAGTTGTGTCCTCCTTACAGTACTTTCATCTAGAATGCATTTCCTTAGTTCACTAATTAAAATATTCTGGAAGACGGTGTCAAGAACTTTACTAAACTTGAGTTATCATATCCATTAGTCTCCCCACCATCCACAGAGCCTGCCACCTTGTCATGGAAGGAATTCAATTTGGTCAGGTGTGACTTTATCTTAACAAATCCAGATTGGCCATTAGTGATCATCTTGTTAACTTGTAGGTGCTTAAAAATAGATTTCTTGTTGACCTACTTTTCAGGTATGATGGTCTGTAATTCCCTGGATCATCCTCCTGCCCTTTCTTGGTGATGGGCACTACATTAACTTCTTTTCTGTTGTTCAGAACCTCATCTGATCTCCATGAGTTATCAAAGATATTAGGCAGGATAGCTTTGTGCCTTAAAGACCTAAGTAAATCAGACATGCATAGCTTTTGCAAGCAACCACTTACTTTACTGGACCTTCTTAGCATCTGATGTAAGCTGCTTCTTGCTGAAGTTTATGCATCTCTGATTTAGTTGGTATATAAAGTGCAAATCTATCCTGCCTTCTGCCTGACTTCAGACTAACATAGCTAACTATCTCTCTCTTCTCAAAGGTAAGAGCCAGTGGCTCTAATTACCTCAGCCAACTCCTTGAGTTAACTGAAGATGCAACTTGTCTGGCCCTGCTGACTTGAAAACATCCAGCTTCTCTAAGTAATCTCAAATCTGTTCTTTTCTTACTCTAGTCCGATTATCTCCTCCCCTGTCCATTCTGACAAATATGCTTGTCATCTGACTAGCCAATCTTATTCATGTAGGCTAAAGTAAAAAGGGATTAAATATTTCAGGCTTCTCCACATCATTAGTTACTAAATTGCCTCTTGTATTCAGTAAGGCACCTACACTTTCCTTGGTCTTTCTCTTACTTAGAGACATACTTGTTGCCTTTTACATTCCTTGCTCATTGCATCTCAGTTATCTGCCCTGGCCTTCCTCATTTCTAACCTGCATGATCATTCAGTACTCTTATATTCATCCCTAGTAACATCAGGCTGGTCTCTTCCTTCAGGCTGTACTTCCTAACCTTCCTTCACATTTGGAGCAGTCCCAGACAATATAACAGTAATTTCCTATGTAGTGACAACCCTTCTAGCATTACAGGCAGAATTTCATGTAGGCTTGTACAGAAACAGATTGTTATAGGGGAGGATTGATTCCTGAGACCAGGGACCAGTAGAAGGGTTGTACATCACTTAAGTCCCACTGTCTTAAGTGTAATCAGAGTTGTTCAACTAGTGGCCTGCAGGCTGAGTGGTTAAATTCCACCACACAGGGCTTACCCCTGCCACTCCAATGCCCCCTACTCAATCTAGAGCCTTTAGTTACAGTTGGTGACTAAAAAAGGGTGGAGGGAGGGCAAGCAGCAGCAGTGTTCACCCCCTGGGTTCTGCAGCTGCAGCATCAGGCTGCCACCTAAACCACTGGACGGTGTTGCTATGCCCATAAGAAGCCCTGTGGTCTGGATCTGGCCTGCTAAATCTGTGCAACTGCAAAGCTGAATGAGTTGTGTACCCCTGGTCTAACGTTTTTGTTTGTCCTTCGAATTCAAAAATGACTATGACATCACTGGTTGGGTTAGTTTGTGAACATATGAATGGCTGATCAGGCCAATTTGTGCTTTGAACTATGGCACATGGAGCAAGAGATGCCGCTTTGGGTTGCTTGATCAACAGTGAACATGCTGCTGTAGCAAGATTTATGCTATTTGCATCTCAGCAGTTTTGCTCGTATATGGTAGCTGCAGTATGAATGAGGCTTCTCCAGCGGAACAATCGCGAGTGAAATCTTCCCAGGACTCTGGGTTGCTGTTGAAAGGTTTCGGGGATGACTTGAGGGAGTCTTCCGGCCTCCCTGAGAGCACTTTCCCTGAGTAATACCCTGTTAATTAAAGCCTTTCATACCAAAGGATCCCAAAGAATTTGCTGACCACGTATACTAATTCCACGGCTTTTTACAGTCATCTTTGAACTGGAAATGTAACAGTTACACAACATGACAGCAGTTTGGGGAAGGAAAGAATAGCTTTGTCAGAGGAAATACCCAAGGGACAAGTAGGTATAAATAAGTACAATAGGTCAAATGTAATGACCTGCATAGGAGTTTTGCCAGAATTTGGGGACTTTCATCCTATTTTTTGTAATACTAGTGTAGGATCTTCAGTGGCATTGAACGACTGTCTTTCACTGATAAGAAATGGTTTGAAATGCATAAATTGATTGGGCAGGATAGCAGTGTACTTTAATAATTAATCTCACTGCATATGTGGAAATGATGAAAGAAGAAAAAACTGAATAAAACACTCTTTGAATAGAAAAGAATCATCTGCACCTATATATATATATATATATATATATATATATATATATATAGCATCCCTATTCAAAATACAAGCACAGTACATTGTTAGGAGCATGAGAATCCTGTTTTAATTTGTGTGTAATTTATGACCTTTTTCCACTAGCAATAGAATGGGATGAGAATAAAGATTTCTGTGCTGATGAAGAGGAAATGAAGTATCAATGACATAATTAGGGACATCTGAAATGAACATTAGTCACTGAATGCTAATTCTAGTGATTGTGGTTGATTTCCTAAATATCAGAACTGGAATTTTAGGTGACAAATGGGCTTTATTTGTAACTTTCTTGTTAGGGATGAAGAATGAAATGGATTCTGTCCAATTAAAGACAAGCTATGGCAAAACTATACTGGAGGAGGAATGAAGGCAGTTAAGAACATGTAGAAATTACAATAACTATTTTCACTCGAGATGTCTTCTAAACTGATTATTTAGAATGTCATTATTTGGATAGCATCATTTGCATTAAAACATTGGCAAATACTATACCTTTGAGCAGCTGTATTATCCTGCTGTCTACGAAGGGCCATTTTTTTTTTTTAAAGAATGGGATTTTGACTATAATCCTCCTGCTTCTCAGGGATTTAGGCATTTAGTAATAAAACATTAAGTATCAGTTAAATGGGGTAAAGCTTATGATACATAAAATAGATTCAGTAAAGCAGGAGAGACTCATTTTCTTATGTATAATAATGCCCTACACTGTTATAGCATATTCATTCAAGAGCACCTGAGCTCTCTAAGTTTGACAATGTCCAGGTGAAACAAGTGCATATCATTATTCACATTTTACATACAGGGAAATGGAAAGGTTAAAAGGCTGCTCCAAGGTTTCTTACATTCCTATGAGAGAACCATGAATAGAACACAGATCACATTTCCTCCAGGTTTGGTTCCAGACCACCATTCCCAGCTTCCATCCATTTAAAATGCCACTTGATAAAAAGAACTGTTCTTAATTGTAGTGACCAGTTGGAGGGCAGCACTTGGCCACTCTGAGTGCTTGGTAATAAATATTGGCAGGATTTGACCCTTGATTTGATGAAAAGTTTCCAAACAAGCAAAAGCAAAACACATAATGTAAGCAAAGGAAATGGGACCTCGTTAGTGAGTCATCTTATTTTTAACAGAATGGCTTCACTCTGCTTACAGTTTCATGATAATCGGAATAACTATATGGACAGGCCAGACAGGATTTCTGATCTAATATTGCTTACTAATGATGAGATTTTTTTTTCCAAAATTCTTTAAATGATTTATGGGCACAAGTGCATTTGACTTATTGGCTCTAACCTATCTGCATGCTTTTGAGAATCTCATCTTTGTTTCTTAAAATAAAACAAAAAACCCTGAGATTCAGACCAAGCTATTCATGGACAAAGCTAATCTGCATAAACACGGTTTCTTATCACTGCTACCGTCATTGTTTCTTTTCCTTTTGTTCTATCTTGTTTTAAATAGTATCTATCTCAAAGACCTCAGCTTTGCCCTTTTCTCTTTGTACAGTCTCCAGCACGCGTCGTTGGACTTCTGGGCACAACATTAACATAAACCATAAATAATATAGCAATGTGTGCAGATCATTCTGGGGTCGAACTCTACTTCACCTACCAGAGTTTTTCTACACTTGGATCCACTCTACACAAGTTATATTGTGTGGATGGCATTACAGTTCTGAGAGTCCAAATTCAGATGGCTAGTGAGCTGATTGTGAAGCTAGATGAACCATCTGTCTTTCAGATTGGTAAAAGGCTGAATATTTTGGCTTTTGTTTTCATTGAGCCCAAAATCTGAATATTGAAAAGATTTAGAGACATTCTGGAAGGAATGCTGCACCATTCTTAAAGCTAGTTACCATCATATCTTGGAGGCTACTTCATATATTTTTTATATGTTCTTATTTTTCTGTTCAGAGATATACCAACATTGATCCAGGCAGTATATCAGTAGCTATGAATCACAAAATGTAGTGGTGTTTCCTGGATGAGTTTCGCTTAAGTACCTTGATAAAAATGCATGTGATTTTCCTATGGGGAACACATAACAAGCAACATAAAAGGTACTTGGATCCTTTGGTAAGGAGGCCAGTAAAAATGCCTAGATAGATATATCAACTTATCCCTAAACGTATATACACTGGTGTGCAATAAAGGTACTTAATGCACTTGATAGTTCAGGGCATGTAAACTGCAGGCTTTGTCACACCAGTTTTTTACAACTTTAAATGAATGAAACAACTTTGGACCAGTTGAAATGCATGAATCCTTCCCTGGACACTGTCCTAGATTGAACTGTATCCTATCGGTTCAAGCAAAGCCAGTCTGTAGCAGCAAATGTCATCTGTTTTGTATCTTATGCCCTTACATTTTTCTAGTGTGTATTAGGGGAATAGTGTTTCTATCTGCTTGCAGCCTCTGGAGTATTGTCATGCATCCATATCATGTTGGTTTCAACATGCATGACAACAAGACACAGTAATATTGTTTAATATTTGTGTAATATTAATTAGTGGCCTCTGGCTGCTTTATCACTCCATCCAGGAAGAGCACAGACCATCTTAGAGACACTTCATCAGCCTAATGAAGGGTGTTTGTCCCTGAAAGCTTGCTAAAAAGAATTTTTCCAACTATTTGAGTTGGTCTAATAAAAGATATTGGATTTACCCAAGAAAACATGTCTGCCTACTGATCCTCTGGCACTCACTCCCTTCTGACAGTTCTTTTTACACGAACGAGTACTGTAGTTGAATACTGGAATGGCAGAAGCTATATTAAGTATGTCTTCCTACCAGGAAAAGCAGTTGTCTTTACCTGTCTTTGGTAAGAGAGATCTTGTCACCAGCCTAGCCACTCAAGGTGCCTCCTAAGCACATAAATACCTATGTTGAGTCTCTGGTCCACTAGGGCCTGATCTTAGAAGATATTTGAGCCTGGAACTGCCACTGAAATCCCCTTAGAGGCTTCATTAATGCATGAGGAGCCTTGTCAATATCAATTTATAATCTTGAACCCTGGAGAGTGTGTATTTTTTCTAAGTTGTTTTAAAAGCTCCTTTCAGTGTGCAATATCTGATTGCTGTACAGCAATTAAAGGCAGCATCACCTGTGGCCTAGGTGGCACTATTTGTTCATCCTGCCTTGTGGCTAGATATAAATATGCATGTTGGTTTTTGTCTTTCTTCTTCCTCCCTGTAATGTGAGGATTAGACCTGGAAAGGTGCCTGTGGCAGGGCATTGCTGGTACCTGCCACTTTAAGGACTGAGCCAAGCAACCAGCAGGTGCTTGATTGCAGTGGCCATTTTACATCTCTGGCTGCCTATATAAACAGGCAGTTCCCTGCTGACAGGCCAGGCAGTAACATCACCTGGCTGTAAGACTGCATGCAACATCTTGGAGGTAAGGGCAGGAGCTGTAAGGGATGGTTTGGAGGCTCCCTGGGCATGACCTAAAACTGCATCCTGCTGGGAGTGGGTAGCCTGGTGGGACTCCCAGTGGGGCAGGAGCTCCCAGGAAATACCAGGCCAGTTACCACCTTGGTGAAAGGTGGGTCAGGGTGCCTTAATAACCCTAGCTCCCACAACCAGTTGGGTTACCCCACAGAAGGGTCAGGAAGGTGGACCCAAGTTAGAGAAGGGCCTAGAGCCTCATACACCTGACTTGAAAACCCTTGACTGGTCAGTGCTGGGGTCAGTGCCAGGGGCCCATTGCAAAGGGCACCCAGAGATGAGGGCCTGGGATTTCAGACTGGCCTTGGAGGTGAGGCCAGGGACTATGTGACCAAAGGTCCTGGGGGCACCATACCCAAAAGGGGGTACAGTTCAGGGAGCTAGGCAGCCCAGAATGAGAGCGGTGTAGGCCACCTGTATGGAGGAATCTTATAGGGGTCTGGGGCCCAGAGTGGGGCCAGTGATATTAACAACTGTGGATGCCATCTGTGGGGCTTGGGCTGCAGTGTAGGGGAGGAACAGAGCTGCATATAGTGCACCTAGCATCAAGGCAAGAAATGGGCAGCCTCCCAACTAATTAAGGTCATTAATTATATATCATCAAGGCATGGTAGGTAAGGAGGAGGGAGGTTGGCCCAGAAACAGGTGAGCAGGCCGTTGGTAGATGGGCCTCAAGAAGGACCCCCTGTTACAGTGCCATTATTGGGTAAAGGCCTTGGCAAGCCAGTAGGACTTGTATTAGACCTGAATGGAGATGGGTTTCATGCTTGTTCAGGGTAGTCTGGACTGAAGCACACCTCCCAGACCATTGGGTTTGGTCTCCTTCATTCACAGGCAACCATTTGTCCTAAAGGGTCAAAGTTCATCCTCTCTAGTTCTAGCCTGCACATCACACCCACAAAGTCAGTAAAGAAAACCTACAACATGCCACAAGAGAGCAAGAAAATAAAAGGCACTACCACTGCATTGGCCAATACAATAGAATTTGTTACGTAAAATATGCCCAGATGATCCTAGGGAATGCACTTGGGTCCATGCTACAGAGAAATGAGTTGGGGATAGTCTCCATGGGATACCTAGACAATGAAAACTACATACTGCTATTCTCATTGCTATTCCCATGACAGTCCTGTCATATTTATCATACTTTCTTTTCCATAAACTAATCAAGCTCCATTTTGAAGGAGCTGATTCAGGTTCTTTGACCTAGCTGCTTTGTATGGAAGACCATTTCAGAACTTAATTCCTCAAATAGTTGATTCCTTCAATTTCCTGTCCAAATGTATATATGACCAGATGGTACCCATTATTCTTATGCTGTTATTGTCCATTAATGTAGCTACCTCTTTTTCTCTAATATTCACTCCCTAACATAATGGTATCCCTTCTCACCCTTCATTTTCATCAGCTAAATAAGCTAAGCTCTTTTAATTGCTTTTAACAGGGGTGGGCAATTATTTCAGCTGGAGGGCTGCTTCATGAGTTTTGGTGAGCTGTTGAAGGCCATAAAGGTAGCGCTAACCCTTGAAAAGTGCCCTGCCCCCTGGTCACCACCTGGGTCCAAAAGTCCTAACCTCTCACTTTTGGCAATGAAAGTTCCTGCCCTTGCCCCAGAAGTACTCCTCTTGGGAAAGGGGTTTGCCATCTTGGAACCAGGTTTATATGGACTGTGGGGTGTGAGGGTATGTGTGAATGTGGGTGGGTATGGGGGGGTTTGTGGGGATGTGTGAGTGGGTATAGGGTTTGTGGGGTGTGTAGAGGGGGAGGGTGGCTGGGGGTGCGTGTGTGGTAGGGTTGCAGTGAGCAGGTCAGTCCAGCTGCAGAGCTGCCTCAGCCCTGCTGCCTGCCCAGAGGGCAGCAGGACATGCCACCCAGGAACAATACCTGGGCCAGGCAGGACTGAGAGGCCCGCCATGGGTGGACAAAGCCCTTCCATGGGCCAGATCCAGTCCACTGGCTGTATTTTTCCCACCCTTGGCTTATAACATAGTTCCTTCATTCTTCTAACCTTCCTAGTGACCATTCCCTGCACCTCTTCCTGCTTATGTTAATCTTGTTTTGAATATATATAAATAAAACTGTACACAGTATTCTAAATAGAATCCAGTACCTTCTACCATCATATAATACTTTCCAATTTATACTAAAAATACACTGCCTAATATACCCTAGATTTGCACTAACCCTTTTTCCAGGCATGCCATGCTGGCAGTTCATGGTCTTCTTATGATCAAGCAATATACTGACCTGCCTCTTTTCTTCCATTGCCTGTATACTAAGAATAACCACCTTATAGTAGAAGTTCTGGGGACATCTTTGGTTCTCCCCAGTGTAGGGTATTATCCCCACATTGACAGATTGCTTGTAGACCCATGATTACAGGAATTGCTGTTTTATGCATAATTTCTTTCAATATTCTGCAAATGAGATCATCTGGACCCCCCCTCAGTTCTTCACAGAAAGCAATCTAAGTGTTTTTTTCTGTTATCGTATCCTTATTTCTATTAGATAACTTCCCATTGTCCTCATTTACATCTTCATTCTTAGTAGAGATTGAGGCAAAGTATTAATTTGGTACTTGGGTCTTACCTAGTTTATCCATAATCTCCACCCCAACTTCAATGTTTAGTTCTCTTTTTATTTACATAACTGAAGTGTTGTTGTTCATTTTTTATAGCCTTTGCAAGGTCCAGCTCCACAAAAAACTTCTGGTCAGTCTCACTTCATTATTTAACTTCTTTACTTCTGAAATGTTTTTTTTTTTTTCTTCTTACTGCTCAACCTCTTTCCCCCCCCCCCCCCCGGCATCTGTTGTAAATGCTGTACTTATTCTCTGTTTCCTGTTTAAGGTGCTCATTCCTCCAAATAGGTCTTTGGCACTCTCTACCATTTTTTTCACCTTGCTTGGGCTGCAAGTTCCAGATAATATTTGTACTTGTTATTAACTGAGAACAAAACTGAAGTGCTTTGTTAATGTCACCAGGACCCTGAATCAGAGCTGTAGTCTTGTTTTATGCACAGTTCAGGAGGATACCAAAGGATATACTATCTGCCTGCCCCTTTTTTCTGTCCTATGGAAAATTCAAATTAAATTACAGAGCTGAAGCTTGTGGAAAGGAGAGAGAGAAAGATAAAGACATATCCATATCTGACAGGAATGACCCATAGTTCCAGATTTGCAAATGGACCTCCTACTAGCAGCAGCGCAGCTGGAGGAAGGATAGGTGGGAATTCAAAGGTGGCCATATACCATCTTTGTTCTCCCCTTTGTTCCAAGGGTTATTCAAGCACCAGTCCTGTCCATAGCAGGAAATTAAAGGATTGTTCACCTCAATTATACTGGTTGTAAATGGCACCCAAAGAATTTGGGTTTACCAGTATATGTGGGAGCCCCTGATGCCCATACATAGAAGGCTTCTTTTCCCTGATCATACACAGAAGGCCGCAGCATGTGTGTGGGTGGTATATGAGCCACTATGCTTCCTATATAACCTCCAAGGACTCCTCATATGACCATATCTACTAGGTGTGTGTTGTGCTGTTTATGCCACCGGAGCAGCAAGAAACACGTGGGAAATACCAGTGATCTGACCCAAGGGCAACCAACCAAGTATAAACTATATTTTATACTGTATAAAGTCTATTTTAAATTGTTTTTTATAAGCTCCTGAAGGGCTTGACTTGGCTTACAGCAACAGTATCTAGCCCATGGGGCTCCCCACAAGTCTGAAAATTTGGCAGTGGAAGAGTGGGTGGTAGCATTAATTGCCATGACTTCCAAAGCCAGATCCAGCATGCAGGGTCACATCCCAACTGGATCCAGTGTGCGGGGCCCATGCTGGATCAGGCCTGCAAACTGATCCCTATGCCACTCATCTGGCCCATGAAGCTGAAAGTCTGAATACCACTGGCTTAGACAATAGAGGAACAGTTCTAAATAAAGAGTGTTCTTAAACCCAAATAATACATTCAGAAGACAAGCAGCCATATTGTACTGAAAATTCCTATACCAAATAAAATAAACCTGCAGGTCCTGGGGCACTTGGGGAGAGAGGGGGGCTATAGATTGGAAATAAGGGGCATTGGCAGGACCAGGGGGATGTGGTTTGGGAGTGAGGGGCACCTGTGGTGTGGGGGGCTGCGAGTTGGGAGTGAGGAGCTATGCTGAGGAAATGGGGTCATACATGGGTTCATGCTGAAAAAAGGTTTGGGAAGCACTGTGTTAGAGGCTTTCACAGTTTACTACTAATTAATGATCTAGACGCATTCTCCAAAAGCATTAACTAAAACAGGGGTATATGTGGTAGCCATGCTGGTCTAAGAATATAGGCAGACAAGGTTCTTTGGGTAAATCTGATATCTTTTATTAGACCAATTCAAATAGTTGGAAAGATTCTTTTTTGCAAGCTTTGGGGTACAAATGCCTTGTGTCAGACTGAGGAAGCATTTGCAGTTAGTGTGTGCTCTTCCTAGATGGAATGAATAGTAAAGAAGCCAGCAGCTGGTATGCGTGCAAGAAAGCCAGTCAGTGAAGATGTAAATTAAGGAGTCAGTGTGTGAGAGACAGGTTGGGGTGGGGAGGAAGGGAATGAATGTAGCTGGTAAATAGTGGAGAGGTACCTGGGGAGTCAAATGTTAGGCAGGTTATAATGCGTCATAAATCCAATGTCTATATTTAGTCCATGATTTTTTGTATCCGGTAGGTTGAGGAAGTGAAGTTGGTAGGCTTGTCTGTGAAAAGTGTCTTGTAAATTAACTTTGAGGATTAGAACTAAGATTGGAGAGAGGGCGGTTTTCTTGTGAGAAATGTGCCCCCACAGGTAATTGGGTATTCTTGTCTTGATAGATTTTCGATATGCATTCATTGTGGTGCGCAGTTGTTTTGTCTCTCCTACATATTTTTCCATTAGGGCATTTGGTGCATTGGATGAGATGTATTACATTTGTGGAGGTGCAGCTGTAAGATCCAGGAATGCTGATGGTTCTATTGTGGAATGTAGTAATTGTGGGGGTGGTGGAAATGTGTTGTCAGGTTTTTCACTTCTTGTCCTGGCATGGTCTGGATCCATTTGGTATATTTTGGGCCATAGGAAGTTTGCTTCTGATGATGCAGTTAGTGAGGTTTGGTGCTTGTTCAAAGGCTAGGATGGGCCATTCTGGGAAGATATCTTTAAGAAGAGACTGTACTCTTTAAGACCTTTGGGAAGATCTTATTCTAGTATGGGTTGCAATTGTTTGGGGGTTTTCCTTATAGGTTCTAGGAGGGGGGTGATATGTCATAACCAGTGGTGTGCAATTCATGGGGTTTTTCTTCTGTACTGCAACAATTCTTCATATGGTATCTGGGTGGCTCTTTCAAATGTGCAGTCTATCTCTTTGGAAAAGTGTCCTTGTTGAGTGAAAGCCTTTTTGAAATTTGTGAGGGGGAAATCACAGGTGTTCTCAGTGCAAATTTAGTGGTATCTGAGGGCCTGGCTGTATATTACAGCTTTCTTGGTGTGTTCAGGGTGATTGCTGGTTCTGTGCAGATATGTATGTTGGTCCATGGGTTTCTTGTATATAGTGGTCTGTATTTTACCATTCTGGATATTGATCATCATGTCTAAAAAGGAGATCTTGATGCTGGAGTATTCAAGAGATTGTCTGATGGAGGGGTGATGATTGTTGAATTTCTGATGAAATTCAATCAGAGATGCAAGTTTTCAGTCAAAATGATGAAGATGTCATTGATATATCTTAAGTATAGCAAGGGTTTGATAATCCAGTCCTTGAGGACTTCTTCTTCCAGATGACTCAAAAAGGTTTGTATACTTGTATACTGTCATTTTGCTTTCGTAGATATGTAAGGCAAGCTTGAATGCTACCCTTCTGTGGGATGTTGGTATATAAGCTGGTAGCATCCATGGTGGTTAGGAGGGTGTTGCTGGCAATGTTCCCTCAAAGTAGTAGTGGTCCATGAGCGTGGCTTCAGTCCCACCTACCCCTTTCAGTGCAGTCTGCCAGTAAATGTCCCTAAGGACAATATAATTGTATTAACAGTACTGCCGTTCCCCTGCCATCAAACTTCCACACCTTTAGGGAGCCTGCAGGCTGGGTGACCTGGCTTTGTGTCCTGGAGGTTGAGCATCATTGAATTAGGATAAGACGAGTATAAGACAAGCACCTGAAATGTTGTCTGGAACTGGATCATCAATAGCTCTGCTCTCATTAAAAGAATCTCATCATTTAAAGTATTTGCTGATTCCATTTAGGTATCACGGGTTTCCCTTCACTTTGAATGTCCAGATTAATGCCATTAGGTGCAGATATCAGACTGGGGAGAAAAAAATCAGCCGATCGCTTATTACTGAGTTTTTCATCCTGTTCACCTCTGTATTCTCAAATGGTATATACTTTTGGGAGGAAGTGTTGGTATCTTGTCAGTACTTTCTCTTTGAGCTCTACCTCTGTGTTGAAGTTTAGACAACCACAGTGTGGACACGCATGCACACTTGGGTACAGATGGGGGCTGGGGGCTGGCATGGGCTATGCTGGCTCCAGGGAACTGCTCCACTTCCCAGCTCCAATGCCATGTGCCTCCTCGATCTCAGAGGCATGGTGAGGCAGGAACAGGCGCTGGGAACTGCTCCATGGGCTCCGCTGGCTCCAAGAAATTGCTTTGTTCCCCAGCCCTGACACCATGTGCCTCCTCACTCCCCAAGGTGATGCGGGGGTATAAAGCAGTCCCCCAGAGCTGGCAGAGCCCATGCCAGCCCCCAGCCCCAGCCCCTGTCCTGCCTTGGGGAGGAGCTGCTGCCTGCCCTGGAGTAAGGAGCTTATCTTCGGTAAGTGTCCCATGCTCATGCTGGCCCCAGTGCCTCCACCACACTCCGCACCCAGCTCCTCTGGGTGGGCGTGCAACCTGAAAAAGTTTGTGCGCAGCAAGATTTTTACTTGTGTGTGGCCACGCATGCGCACACCTTAGGGGGAACATTGGTTGCTGGGAAGGCGGTCTATGTTTTTAAATTTTCGTAAGAAGTCTGTGTCTTGGACAAAACTTGCTCTTTGAATGACAAGCAGTTTTATGATTGACTCGATGAAACCTGATGTTTCTTCAGTTAGGGTTGCATGATAGGATATGATAGATCTGCCAGGGTTCCCTTGTTTGTGGATTTTAAGGAGCATGTAAAAAGTCCCTGGGTTAGGTAGTGGGGGGGAAAGGGGGCGGGATCAAGGTCTGTAACTTTTCTTGTAGTTCTGATGGAAATGACTTGATGGTAGTTTTGAGTTTCAAAGTGAAAAGGGGAGTAGGATCTTTCTGTAGTTTTCTTTTGTAGTAGGTGGTGTCAGAGAGTTGTCTGTTGGCATCTTATATGTAGTCTTCATGGTTAAAGGTGACTCTGCTCCTCCTTTATCTGCTAGTTTTATTACCATTTGGTGGTTAGATATTAGAGATCTATGGAGAGGTCATTATGGTGGTGTGTGTTGTTGATTATTTTAGTGTTCATTTTTTCCCTGAAGCAGTCAATATAGCATTCAAGGTTAGCGTTTCATCCACTGTGAGGTGTCCAGCCTGATGTTTTGGGGGAGGTAGATCTTTTCCTCAATGTTGTCAGAGGATGAATTGTTGTTGGAGATATTCCTTCAGGTGAAGGCATTGGAAGAATTCTTCTAGTTCTCTACATTGAAGTATTTTATTAAGGTATTTTTCTGGACAGAAATTCAGGCCTTTAGAGAGTACAGTTTTTTCAGCTTTGGTAAGCCTGTGTGTGGAGAGGGTGATAATATTTGAGGGTTGGTTGCTGCTTTCAGTTTCATCATGTCTGAGATTGGAATGCCATAAGGTGTTAGTATTGTTTCTCTGGTGGTTGTTTTGTGATTGGGTGTAATTTGTTCCATTTCTTCTTTTTAGGTTGGTTGGATATTATAGAAAATTTTTAGTAGTCTCTTTCTGTACATGGTATAATATTAGGAAAGATATAGGTGATGCATAGGGAGGGTACGGCGGCATCTGCAGGTGGGGCTGATGGCATCTGCGAGAGCTCGATGTGCCCCCCCCAACAGGGCTCTCCCCAACACCAGCATCTGCAGAAGCTCACCAGTGTCTGTGGATGCTCGCCAGCTCCAGCCTCACTGCCGACACCGCTGGTGGCTTTGCAGGTCCCCTCACCAGACTCAGGACTCACCAGTCACCCATGAGGAAAAATGTCTGGATTTTTCTCTTTTAAGTTGCTGTAGCATGTGGTGATTTCCTTCCTGAGCTAATCTCTTTTGGAGTAGATTAGGTGAAGAAGGTGATTTCTAATTTTCTCTGAAGTTCTGCATAGCCGTGAAACACATTTAGAATTGTGTGTAGTAGTCAGAGGATTGTAGATAGTTAGTTCTCTGAGAACTAAACCAACAAACTCAAGTGCTGTTGTCAAGGTGTTACTGATACACAACAAAAAGTCTTTATAAGGAGTCATCTCATTATTGGTACATATAAAATGGTTTAAAATGTACTGTGGTGATCTTGGACTCATGTTTTGCAGCTTGTAGCTTGTAACAGCAAATCTTATTTGCTGCTACAAAGTAAGCATAGTAGGCTATTATAAAACATGTGCCAAACGTTTTTGCCTAGAGGTGATTCATGGAGTGGTTGATTTATCTGATGTGCATGTATAAAAAGCTGTGTGTTCCTATTATTTAAAAATAGACTTACGTAAATGTTATTCATAAATTGTCAGCAATAGGTATTTCATATTGGTTTGAGGGGCCTATCACTTCATGAGATGAATAAAATATTTGATTGCTGAAGGAGTTATACACTCAGTACATGCTTTCTAGTGTGAAAAGATATAAATGGAATTTTCTCTAGACACCAGAATAGATTTACCTAGAGAGGCTGTGGAATCTGCATCATTGGAGGTTTTAAAGAGTAGACAAACATCTGTCAGGAATGATTTAGGTATAGTGGGATCTGACTTGGGGCACAGGGGTGGCCTAGATGACATCTCACTAATCTCTTCTCTGTGATTCTGCAAAAAAATATTAAAAAAAATACAAGATTCCCAAACAGAGATGCATTTCTAGTAAATGTAGAGATAAATCTTAGCTTTTGCTGACTGAAGAGGAAAAGCTACCCTGTAATATTGCTTCTGCCAGTTAAAATTCTGCTTAAGTTAATGGGGCCTACAGCTATGTTTTTTGAGCCCTAGGTTCTTGTAACCCAGTCACTGGGGGCATCATTATGTGTGCTCTGAGGGTAGGGAGCACTTTAATTAAAGTGCCTGTAGCATTTCATGTATTCAGCATCCCCACACTTCAAAAGAGTATGAGAGGCACTTTAACTAAAGCTCAGTCAACAAGCTCTCGTTAAAGCACCCTCACCACCATTTTGAAGCACAGGGATGCTGAATAACACAAGACATGGAGGCTGCTGGAGCACGGTAATTGGCATGCTCCAGCAGACTTGATTAATTGCTCCAACGCAATGTAATTTCAGCGCATCAGAGCAGCTTCCCTGCATGTCTACAAGTCCCCTCATATGTGTATTTGAGCTGGTATCTGCAAGTTTGAAGTATGAAGTAGCAGCATTCCAGAAGATTCTCTTTTTTCCCAAAAAACTAAGAGTATGTAGATGAACCAAATAACATTGTTTAATTTACTGTTGCTTCAGTCTGAACCAGTGTGCTGCCTACACACTGTACCAAACTTGTATATTTGAAGAGGCTGCAAGTCATGCCACAGTCAGCTGCTAAGGCACAAGTGTGTTGTCTCTAAAATCACTCATCTTTCTCTGTAGCCACTACCCTTCCCCATCCCAGAGGATGTTCCTCAGCTATGATTTTTTTTTTTTTTTTTTTTTTTTGCACATCTACTAAAATCAACAGTTATTCAGTAGACCATTTCTGCAACAGCATCGTTTTACTCAAGATGTCTGAAAAGATTTAGGAATCTGGAGGAAGAGAGGATTGTTTGTGTGAAGTACTTATAACTGAAAGATCTTTCTTAATTCTTGAGTCTCATCTGTGACATTTCTTGTAAGGATTCCTATAAACACAACACTAGTTTTGGCAGATGACAGAACAAGTAGCAGTGGTCTCAAGTTACAACAAGGGTAGTTGAGGTTAAATATTAGGAAGAACTCTCATGAGGAGGGTAGTAAAGTACTGGAACAGATTACCCAGAGAGGTTGTAGAATCTTCATCTCTGAAGTTTTTCAAAACCCGGCTAGACAAAGCCTTGGTTGGGATGATCTAGTTGGGGGGATGGTCCTGGTTTGAGCAGGGGGTTGGATATCCTGAGGTCCTTTCCAACTCTTATTTTGTTTAATTCAAAGAAATGCTAGTAAATTGATTTTCTCAACAGAGCAAAAAACTCTGTTTTAGATGTGAATTAATTCATGACCTCTGATAAAATTACCCTTTTAGTTGCACATGTGTGCACTCTTTTAGTTGCACCCTTTTAGTTGCATCTAGTTGCAGCACAAAGAGGCAATTTTGTGGGCATTTCCTGGCCCCACCCTTTGCCACCGATTGGCAAAGAGGCATATACATGACTAGCAGACATTAACTCTTAATCATATGATCTGTGGCTGCTGTGATTGTCATATTGTCTTTGTCCCAATGCCTACAGCAATACATTCTAAAACAGTGTATTATACAAATAAGACAGTGGGGTTTGGGGTTTTTTTGCTTGATTTCATGGAAAAACACAGACAATGCAATATTTCCTGGTGATCGCAAATAATGCCATTTTTTTTTACAATTTCTACAAAAACTGCAAAACCACATATTAAGTAGACCCCTAACTATAATTAGTCATGAAATTATCATTTCTGTTTAGTCCAGGGTGGATAACCTTTTTGGCATCCCTTCACCTTCCTTGAGTACCACCTTGATCCCTTTCTGCTACCCCATCTGCTGCTTTGCTTTCTGCTTCCTGACATATGTAGCTATGCTGTCCATCCCCTCCCTGATCTGCTGTGTGCCACTCATTCCGCAGATTGGCCACTCCTGGTTTAGTCCACGATCTTTATTTACTGTCCAGTAAAGTTATGAATTTTTGCTCCCGGGCTCACATTCTGAAAGTATTTTGTTGATTTTCCCCTCAAGTATAAGAGCCATGAGATCAAAAATGGAGTGATCATTCTGTGAAAAATGTTCCCCTACAGGGGATTAGGTGTTTTAATCTTTTATCATTCCTCTGTGTGCACTCATTCTGGTGTGTCATGGTGGTTTAACTTCACCTACATAGTTTCCATGTGAGCATTTAGTGCACTGTATGAGACAAACCATATTATTTGATAAACATATGTAAGCTATTATACTACATGTGTGAATGTGAAAAATCTGTATTTTTTGAGTGAGTGGTGAGATCTGCCAAAACAGTTTTTTAAAATACATATTTCAGAATATTTTCAGGAAAATAAATGTCATTCTAATTTCTAGAATTTATACTGGGAGCCTTCTCTTAACAGGTATTCTTATCCAGTCAGAACACTGAAACCAGGTAACCACCAAACCCATGAGACCTCACTGAAACTAGTCAGACTTCAAATGCATCTGCTCATATGCATGATACAAGGGTAATGATTATTTGAGACTATACAGCACATAACTTAATGTAAACTAAAAGAAATTATGATCTAGTCTTGCACAGATTGTGAACAGAAAAGAAAGAGGTTTTCTGTTCTGATATTCAGGCATATGCTTGGCTATTTGAAGATTTATTTCATTTTGACATGAGATGTAGCCTGCTATGAAATTGGTTACACACGTAAAAGTCAATGTTCTGTTTCTTTTAAAAATGCTAAGCACAGCAATACTGCTTTCAGGGGTGGAGCAAGCACTTTAGAAAATCAACTGGGTATGTTTGATTTACTCAAACTGCCTTATCATGTAAAATAAAAAAAGTTAGAGCAGACAAAAATCTGGAACTTGATTTTCTTGTGTGTTACATTTTTTTCATACTAAGGTGTCATTTGACTTCAGCGAAGACATACCCACTTAACAACGGAGTTATGGAAAGGAATTAGGATCCAACTCTACAGATTTATCCCTGATTCCTCTCATAAGTGTGGAATAGCCGCTGCTTCTAGCTTTTATTCTGGCTTCACTTTACCATGTCTCTTTCCACAGCAGCAACCTTGTTCCCTAGCTTGGCTGTTAATTGATGCTTTCTCAGGCTTCCATAGACTTTTTTCCAAACTCATGAGCCCAGCCCCTTGCTCAGTCCCTTCTGAGTCCTTGCTATTGGAACGGGTGACTTCCCAACACTGACTTGACATTTTAGCTTAAGTGTTTCAGCTTCTTATTCCTGTTACAGTTTCCTAGTTATATCATACGTACTCAACAAAGTCCTTGCTTTTGACCTAAGTTAGACAAAACCTAGCAAAAGGGTGAATTAAAGATTTGGAGAAGGGGGCTGCACAGTTGTGCAGGGTACATAGGAAACATGCTTTAAATGCAGTCATAAGATCCAGCATGCCATTTTAAATAATGCAGAGTTTTCTTACTGCAAGAAGAAATATTTAAATAGTTAAATATTTTAAACACATAAGATGGCCTTACTTGGTTACAGGTATATGAGAAATAGCACAAGATGCCACAGGGGAGCAGTTAGAGTTCCAGCTTCCTAAATACATTTGAAAGTCTGGCTTAAAGTGGCTACATGCTACCTGCATAAATGTAGCAGTATTGACTAAGGTATTAGCTTTCCACAGTTCAGCAAGGAAGGATGGGCTGTCTCTTTAGAAAGGCACCAGCTGTTACCATGTAATTGTTACATCTGTATGCTCCTGTAGCAATAGAAGTGAGCAAAACCTCTGTAACCCTGAATGAAAAAGTTGGGTCAGGCCACCCACTGAAGATAAGGCTAGGCTGCTGTGATCAGGCTTTGCAGTTCTTGATATAACAAATCAAGACAGAAACCCAAATGAATCTCAAAGTTGGAGAGAGGGTGTTTAATTGATGCATCAGTGACTAATATAGGGTCTGTTCCTCAGTCCTAAGCGATGAGAGAGCTCAGACCTACTAGTAAACTCCTAGCACTTTGGAACACCTCCTCCTCTGACTACTGAGAAGCCTGCAAAAGTCATAAGGCTGTGCCTGCAAAACCTCTTGTGTGGTAGACTCAGCAAAGCCAGCCAAGATTGCTCCTGTCCGCTCAGCTTCTGGGAGAGGAGAGGACACCCTGCCCACAGAAAAGGTTTAGGTTCCTGTTGTCATGGAAACACACGCAGAGTACTTTTGAGTCAGGTCAGCAGAAGCTTTTATTCAAAAGAAACTACAGCTGTAGGGGGGGATTCCAAAGTGATATGTATTTCCCAAGCACTTGGAAGGGGTCCCCCCCCAAGAGCAAAAATCAGGAGGCTTATAGACTTTTTAACAGTCGCTTACAACTCACGTTGTTGAGCCCCAGCCCAAATATGGGTTCGTGCCCGGAATGCAGACACCAATATACATACGGGGCGGTGGAAGTATAAAGAAAAGTTTATTGCTATTAACAAATGATGCAAGCGGAATAATTTATGTAGCAAGCACCCCGAGTATTATCTCTGGGGTATTTTTATACAGAAGTTTGCAAGGTTTCACAAGTGTGTCGTTCAGTGATTGGCTACAAGTGAATGACACAAGAAGTTCTCTACTGAGCACGTCTCTATACCCGTGCTTAAGCCACGTACCTCATTTACATACGTGTATGTTTCATTAGCATCTTAACTCTCCACCTAGGGGTGTGTTTTTTAGCATTATAATGAGTCCTTTGACCTAATTTGCTACCTTTTCTTATTTTTTTTCAAGTCTCTCTCACCCAGTTACCGATGTCTCCTCCTTATCACCACAAATGGCCATTCTTTACATAACAGTCTTTTCTCCTTATCGTGTTTGGGTGGAGGTTTTCAAGGGTATTCCTTACAACGTGATCATATAGTGAAATTAGCATGAAAAGTGTCTATAATATTACTTCATCATTTCTTTGCTGTAATTAGGATGGGAACTTATGGGGGAGGTGAGGTCAGTTCACAAACCTCCTTCTTGTACCTGGAGGTCAGGGTTGTACATGCTTTTGCTATCTTTCAAGGCAGCAGTGAGCAAAGCAGTAGCAGAGGAGTTACAAAGAACACTTTCTCTTAATTGTTCTACTGTACAGAGCCAGCAATTCTCCACAAAGTGGTTATGTCATCTTATAACTCAAATGATCAAAATTTAAGGCATTTATTATATATATATTTTATTCCACACAGTCTTGATTTGTTATATCAAGGACTTCAAAACCTGATCATAGTAACCTTAACTTCGATGGGTGGCTTGACCCACCTGTTTCTACCCCCTGGATCTCCCCTGCCCTATACAGTCATTTGCCTCTGGGGAAAATAAGCTAGGGGTGGATCGCAAATCTTGCCATTCTGATTTGGTAGTTTAAGCTCCCACCGCGCAGGTCTGAAGTGCTGGAGGGGACAGAAGACTCGGGAGAATGAGAGCCCTGAGGTGTAGCTTCTCCTTCTGACTGTTGCAAGCTGCTCTCTGCCTCTGAGCTACCTAACTTCTCCTATGCCATGGTCTAGTCATCTCTACAGTGGGGAGATTCATATTTACCCTTGCCGCAGGGGTGCTGTGAAAAGGAAGTCCTTGGAGGGCTTCAGGTAAAAGACTCTTATCTGAAGATAAAGATCACTATTGAAAGAACCAGGCAGGGTTAGATTTCCCCTTTGGGACAGCAAGGAAAAGACAGTCTTAGTCCAGGCTCAGCCCGTCCAGTGGAGAGAATGGGCACACAATTATCAGCAGTGTTAGCGTTAAAACATCTCTCTATACCTACGAAGTGGACGAGACTGAGCCTGACTGAGCAGCCTGGATCAGAGTGTGCCAGCAGTCAGGATAAATAGTACGAGCTTTCTCGCTTGGAGCATGCTAGGCTACTGTGAAGAAGGGCTTTGAAATGAGCCTAACACGTGTCTTTGATGACGCTCATCCCTAAGTCCTTTGTAGCAGAGCCGTGAGAGGGTGAATCGGCCCCTGTAGCTCACTGATCAATAACCCATCCGGTCTGAGACAGCTAGACAGGCTGGATCCGCCTTGCCTTCTCGAATAGGTGATCTGGGGGCAACTTTTGGTTAAATAATCCATCGCAAATGCCTTCCCTCGGCTTATTGACACATCTCCCAAATGTGGTTGAGAAGGGCTGTGCACTGGCGAGAGCTCTCTGGTTTCCCCTGCAAGGGGCAGTGACTTGATTTTTCCCAAAGCTTGCGAGCTCGCGCAGCTAGTGTTGCAGGCACCTCCTCTTAAACCCTCCGGACTTCGCTCTCCAGGGTGCTGAGCGCTTGCCCTCTCTAGCCAGGGCACTCGACTGGCACCTTTGGAGAGCTGAGCCCCGCGGGTCCGTGCTTTGATGCCAGGTGCAGCAGTGCGGGGTTTCCTCTTGTTCTCCCTTGCAGCTTACAGAGTCCCAATCCGGCCGCTGGGACTTGGCCCCATGCACACAAAGCAAGGGAAATCTGCCGCGAACACTGATGGGCAATAAAACGTACTTGAAAAATAATGGGGGAAAGTTTCTACCTGCCAGCAACATGCCGTGAGTAAACCTGGGCTCTCGTGTGTGTCAGTGTGGTGTCACGGTAGTACTCGTGCAGGGCTGGGTTAAAAACCAAGAGTTGTCAGGCTGGGCTAAGAAAAGGATGGAGACTACCGCTGTCGGTATTTAATGCCATTGTATAAATGAGTTCCGCTTCCTCGTCTTCATTACTGTGTCCAGATCTGGTCCTGCCCTTTTCAGCAAGGATCTAGCAGGAAAAGCAAGGAGCAGAGACAAGGCAGTAAAGTCATTAAGAACATAGGGAGAAGTTCCATGGGGGAGGGATGAAAAAGAGTGGGCTTTCTACACCTGCATTAACTTGCTTTAGTTTACCTTGAATCTAGTACCTAGGGGGATCTTTACAGACATTCAAGGGGCTCACAGCGAATCTGCTCCCATACATGCCAGTTAACCTCTGCTCCCACGTATGCTATGTGCATAGGTGCCCTATGGGTGACTGTACATCTTCTCCAGGAGAGGAGGAATGTTTTAATTAGACTGGCTCTGCTTTCTAATTAAGGTGCCCCAAGCATCTTGTATCAGCACTGGTGCTTCAAAATGGCACTTTATCTAAAGTTCCTCAAATGAGCTTTAGTTCAAGGTCCCCACCAGCATTTTGAAGCCCAGGATGCTACTAAATATAAAACACTGGAGGCTGCTGGAGCAGAGTAATTGCCACAATCCGACCTGCTCTAATTATTACAGCATGCAGCATCATCCTCCCTGCTCATGTATAAGTACCCATTGTGAGGTACTAGGAAAAAAGCACATTAGCCTGGCTTAATGTGCATTAATTAAAGAGCATGCTTTTTAAGTGATACTTAATGCACATTAGCCTATTTTACATTAAGTAAAACATGCTTTTATATAATACTTTAATGTGCATTAAAATAGGCTAAGATACCTATACACATGCAATGAGGCTGTTCTAACACACTGTAATTACAACACATGGGAGCACACTGTAGTGACTGTGTTCCAGCAGACTCGTCACATGTATCAGCTCCTGGAAGTTAAAGCACCCTGGCCACCATTTTTCAGCAGGGGGGAACTCTGATGCAAGTGATGCTCCAGGCTCTTTCCAAGCTGCTCTAAAGCACTCCCCATCTCCCGGAGCACTTGTATAAACACTAAAGCACATATATAGACGTGCCCTGGGCCTGGTTAATTTGGAGAGGAAAGGAAGAAGGACTGATGTAGGCAAATAAAGGAACTGTGGCTCAGGGAAAGCAAACCAGATGCATGTTTTCCCTCCTTCTGAAACCCAGGGCTGAACTGTCCCAGGAGCTGGGTGGTGCCCAGCTGGGCTGGCTTTGCGCTGGCCCCTAGAGCCCATACAGGGTGATGCAGGCACCAGCCCTCACTGCCAGGGCTCCTCTGTCAACCTGGGGGACCCACGTCCTCTAGCCACAGAGCAGTAAGGGGCTCACCGGTGGGTCCAGAGGGGCAGAGCTGTGCCTGCACCTACATGGGGCATTGCGCATGCCATTACTCCCAGTTTAGTAGGAGACATGCACATGTCTACGCGCGTGCGCGCGCACACACACACACACACACACACACAGTTCCATACACAACACACATGTACAGACATGCATCCACACACATACACATACACATATGCACATACACACATACATCCACACACAGATCCATGCACGTACACATAACACACACACCAGTACACATCTACATATGCACACAAAGATCCATGCACATAAACTCCTGCACATCAATACACACACATACACACACACCTATGCACGTCCACATATACACGCAAAGATCCACACACATAAACACACTGCACACACATTTACACACACGTACATCCACACATACTCCTGAAGACGCCTGCACACACAGACACACACAGATGTACACATGCATACACCAGCACGCGCTCACACACACACACACACACACACACACACACACACACACGTGTGTGTGTGTGCTGGAACTATTCCAGCTGGCGGCGGCAGCCTCAGCTCGTGGGGGCCGGGGTCAATGCTGGGTGCCGGCAAGGCGCCAGATACCCTCAGTCGCGCACACAGACATCCACATACATATGCACACACACTCACATCCACGCACATCTACACACTCACACGCCCGCGCGCGTGCTGGAAGTACCCGCAGGCTCTTGCATGGCAGGTGCCCCGCTCGGCCCGGCGGCGGGCAGCGCGTGTCCAGGCGCGCCGAGCCGCAGCCCGGGCCCGGGGCCCGTTGCCCGGCGGTGCGTGCAGGGCAGGCTGCTCACGGCGGACTGCGGCTCGGCGCTCCTCGCCCAGCGCGGGAGGGGGGAGGGAAGGAGGGAGGAGGCAGGGCGGCAGCGGCTCCGCATGTGACGTGGGGTTTGCAGCAGGCTGGGAGCCGGGGAGCAGCCGCTGCCGGGAGCTGGGGCAGGGGCAGGGGCGCCCGAGCAGAGGCGGGGGCAGCGCCGGGCAGGGCGCGGGGGGCCCGGCGCTGCAGCCGGCCGCAGCATGTAGGCGCCCGCAGCGGCTCTAGGGCTTGCCATGAAGAAGCACTCGGCCAGGGTGGCCCCGCTCAGCGCCTGCAACAGCCCCGTGCTCACCCTCACCAAGGTGGAAGGTCAGTGTCTCCCCCGCGCGCTGGCGCAGCGCCCCGGGCAGCCCGGCCGCGCCTCAAAGTGACCTTCCCGCCCCCCAACTTGCGCGGGAAGTTTCGGGAGGGGGCGAGGGCTGCGCGGGGGCGCCCGGCGGCGGGGGGCTTGCGGGGAGGAGGGCACTGGCTGGGTTTCCTCCCGCAGTCCCGAGTCTCTGATTCAGGGGGGATTGCAGCATCCTGGGGTGCCTCGAGAGCCCCTCGAGGGTGCTGGTATAGCGACCCTAGGAGTGCAAATAGGGTTCATGGGAAAACCCCCAAGGTTTCAAGCAGGAATCCGCAGTGTTAAAGGCGCTCTGCCGGGCTGTGGGCTTGCTTTTTGCCGGCTTCAATACCACAGACCTGCTCTGCTGTTTTTCTGTAGTCCGACAAGTAAAAAGGAAGAGCTGGAGATTTCCAGGGATCCCTCAAGTCTCCCCAGGGGTCCATCAAGTATATCTAGGAGTTCCTCGAGGCTGCCCAAAGGTTTCTTAAGTGTATCCAGGGGTCCCTCAAGTCTAAAAAGATCAGGAATGACCGTCCTAGGTCACTAATGCTGCCCTGTAGCCTTCCATCACTCTGCCCTGCCTTGGAGACCACCTAGCAGATTCTGCCTTCAGCCCCTTGTCTGTGGCTCCTTGAAGGCAACAGGGACATGCTGCACTTCATGCCAGCATCTCTGCCACAGAAACAGATAAACCCAGAGATTTTGAATAGGAATCCCCAGTGTTAAAACCAATCTGACCTGTTGTGGTCTTCGATCTTTCTGCATTCTTTGAAACAGAAGAATTACTGTTGTATATTTCTGTAGTCAAAAATAAGTGACTACAGAGGGCTCAGACTCCAAAATGCCCTTACCTGATAGGGAACTATTACTGCCTCCATTTCCTGACTAGGAAACAAGTGCAATAGTCCAGATCCTTAAAGGTAACTCCCTTTAAGAATGAAGCACCTCAGTAGTGCTGAGAATCAGGGCAGAGATAAGGTAACTTGCCTAAGGCTATGCAGGAAGTCAGTGGCAGAATCAGGTTTAGCACAAAGATCTTTCTAGTCCCAGGCTTACATCATAACCACTGCTTAATGGATGGCTGATTGGCCTCTGTCAGTGTTGGCAAGTCCATGGGACAGCAGCACTAGATGTGTATCAAGTTGTGGTTTAGCAGTAATAATAACAGCAATAATAGCTGAGAAGGAAGCATCGGCATTTGCAGAGGGAGGCAGCCAGGGACCCGTGAAAAGGTTGCACTCTTGGTGACTTGGTCCTGGAGCATGCCATGGCAGGGGATCTTGGAGCACAGCATAGGGAAGGCTAGAATGAGGGGCATTTCTAAGAGTATAGCAGGCATCAGAAGAAAGGGAAGACCCGGACTGAATCCTGGAACACAGGAAGAAAGGAAGCAGAGTGAGGGTAGCCTACCAGATAGTCTGGCAGGAAGAGTGAGAGGGATATGGGGAAAAGATAGGAAAAGAAGGAGCCAGTCAATCTGTGGGTGGGGGGAAGAAGTAAATCAGTTGCTGAAGGGAAGGGAGAAGGAAGAGGAGCCAGAGGGGACTGGAATTGGAAGAATCGGGAAGGGAAAAACATCTTGGAGACAAACAGTGACAGGGTGCATCTACACGTGTAATTAATTTGAAGCAATAAACTCTGGAGCAGTTTGAGATGGAATAAACTACTCCTGAGCACAGCATCTATGTGTGCTCCTGGGATAGCAGCAATTTGAATTGGGGCGCAACAGTTTACCCCAGGGCCACTCTTGCCCTGCTCCTCCACAGGCTCCTGGTGGAAGAAATGAATGACAGCGGAGTTGGCTGGCTCACAAGGGTGCTGAAATTGGAGAGCCATGTGGCTAGGAAGGAGGAAGGAGTCTGGCCTCCTGCTCCTGGGCTGACTGGGTGCAGTTTACACCTGTGGTCAACATCTACACATTCATTTAATCTCAGTTAATTACTCCTCCATAAGACAGTACTGTCCCTAACTCAATCCCTTTCACTCTTCCTGCCATAGTACTATCTTAGAGTGGTGTTAATTAGTTGACTGCAGACTAATAGCATCACATGTGTAGATGTGTTGCTTTACTCCGCAGCTAATTAGTCTACTCTGCAGTAAAGTGCACGTGCAGATACGGCCACTGTGTAACAGTAGGAGAAAAGAGAAAAAGATAGAAACAGTGGGAGAAGAATGATTAAAAAAAAAAAGAAAGAGAGAAGGGTAGGAAGAGAGAGATTGTTCTCTAGGGGGACTCAAAGAATAAGTGGGAAAGGATGAGTGGGAGAAGAACTACAAATGTGGGACTGCAGGGAAGTAGGGAGGAAAGCCAAACAGGAAAAGAAACATTGGAAGACAAAGGAAAACAAATAGAATTAATAGTGGAAATGGTAGAAACAGATGGACAGAAAAAGAAGAAAGGGAATAGGTTGTGGGGTAAAAAAGGAAGATAAAAAGGCTATTTGGGAACACAAGATTAGCAGTTCAGTTTATTTAGAATAGAGCCCTATTTCCTAATCAAAACATTCTCCTGGTGATGGTGCATGAGGGGAATGCACAGGAATCTCCCAACTAGCTCTTGATGGAAGAGCTTTTTTTGCAGATCACCTTAATAAAAACGATCCTTTTACTACTTCATCTATTAAAATACACAAATAAAGGTATGCTGAGTTATCCTATTCTCTTAGTCTCCCTATAGCTGTCCCTCTATTTGCACTGTAAGCTTCTCTGGTCAGGGGAGTGTATACACTTCCCTTTTAGTCTTGCACTACAGTTGTGCTGTACAAATAATAATAATGCATAACAAGCCAGGACCTTATGGCCCTGAAATGTGGGATATATCATCTGTTTTTCTCTTCAGCTCGAGTGCAGTTTTTTAAACCTGTTTAGAATGTGAAGTATTCCGATTGTCCCTGGGGCTATAAAATGAATCCCTTCAAGCCTTTTCATGCCAGCTCTGTGTATCAGCTTCCAGATTCTCTATCAGCAGGTACCAAGGTCTTTGTTGACTTAGTTGGGTTTTTTCCATATTCAGTTTATATGGGCTTGATTCAGTTTTCATTGTAATCAATGGCAACATTTATTTCATTAAGCAGGAAAGGTCTGAAAGTCTGAAAGGTTATATGGAAACAGCTACTTCAGCCATTTGTGCCTTTTTTAAAAATAAAATCATAGACAAGTAGGGCTGGAAGGAACCTCCAAAGCCAGACCAAATCTATGGCTAAGTACAGACAGTCAAAAAGCCCAAAGCTAACTCATTTCAGTCTCTACAGGTTAGTCTAAGCTGCAGAGATGAAACTGAGAAACAACTGGATGGACATTCACTTTTGATTCAGGAAATGCAGCCACATGCCTGCAATGGCTCACGCCAGAAGCTGAGGGGTGCTAGAGCACAACTCTCTGGCACATAGCCAGCATGGGCTGTATGTTTGCTTCCTCTTCCTGCTTCCCCCAAGCTCTCTTGGATTTTCAGTCCAGAATTACACAGTAGGACACTGCAGGGTTGCTCATCACTTTCTCTTCATGCTTCCAGGTACCTCTGGGATTTGTAGTCCACAGTCACAGCCAGCAGTAAATTCATCAGGGCAGGGCATCTCTGTACTCAGGGGAAAGGAATTTTAGCCACTTCTCCAGCCCCAGACCCCAGTTAGGGTTTACTGGGGAGGAATGGTGCCTGCCTCCACTCACCCTCACCAACCCTTCTCTGCTGAAACAGAGAGAGAATAGCCCAGTCCAGGGCTGGAAAGCATGCTGGGATGCTGGAGAACTGTGATTGAACTTGAACCAGGAAGGGGTCTGGGACAGAAGTTTCATAATCCGGTTTGGTTTGACCCAAATCACTTAAGTCTGATACTACATTCAACTAGGTTTATCTTAAACCAGTTTCAGTCATTTTGAAACTGGTTTATGTGCACTGAACTTCTATTCTGTTAGAGATTTAAACCAGTTTCTGATGACAAACCAGTTTATCTGTAACTTCTGTCCCTAACCTATGTGAAAGCTTCTCTCTCCAGATAAATTAACGATGTATTTCTGTCGCGGCTCACCTCGCTGCACCGCTCCTTGAGTGAGAAGGCTGCTGGGAAGAAGCCTTAGCAGTGATTAAGCAGTGCAGCTGCGGGTTGCCGGAGCAACCAAGGAGAGTCAGCTGACCTAGGGGGCGGGGTTTAGCCCTATAAAGCCCAGAGCCAGAGTCAGGCTGGCAGTTCTCTGCCAGCAGTTGGAGGGGTAGGAGCTCTCAGAGACAGTAATGTGAGTGCAGCTCACAAGAGCTCCAGAGGCTGGAGCAATGATGTGGAGTGGTAGCCAGGAGGTTTACTTTGTTATGGCTAGGTGCCTTATGTTTGGTTACGGCCAGGAGGCTTGTGTTTTGGTTTGTTAGTTTGTATCAAACTGGTGGTTTGGGCGAGGCTGTAGGGGAAGGAGGAAGCCTCATAAGGGCCCACAGGGTGTGGGGCCCTAGTGCCCAGGAAGGGGCGCAATATCCTCAGGGGAGACCCACAGTAAGGTGGGGATCCCGGTGCCAGTGGGGCACAGTAATCTCAGCAGGGACCCCAGCAGTGTGGGGATCCCAGTGCCTGGGAGGGCGCGATTCAGCACCAGAGAGGGCACAGCAATATGGGGTGAGGAGACCCCAGGCCTGAGAGGGGCAGCTATGGAGAAGCCTTAGCAGGGGGCAGTATTCTAAGGAGCCCCAGAAGGGCAATGAGAAGTCCGAGAGAGGGCAGCATTTGGGGGAGGCCCGAGAGGGCAATACATACCAAGAAGCCCGAGAAGGGGCAGTGTTGAGAAGCCCAAGAAGGGGGTGGTATTTTAAGGAGCCCAGACGAGGGGCAGCATTGAGAAGCCCGAGAAGGAGCAGGTCAAACCGGCAAGAGGCTAGCGCGGCGTTAGACCCCGGCCAGAGGCTGGCTGCTGCGGTGGACCCCAGGAGAGATGGCGGTTAGCAGCGGAGCGCCTCCTCGAGAAGGGCAAGTGCTGTGGTGGTCCCCTGGTTAAAAAGGGGATAGCAGCATGGTATGCCTGGCCTGAGAAGAGGGTAGCCGTGTGGTAGGCCCACAAGGCTGGTGGCTCGCTAGGAGAAGCCTCTAGCGAAAGGGGGTTCGGATAGAGAAGGCCTGAGAGAGCGGGCAGGCTTGATTTTGACACACCAATGTCCAGGACATCAGCGAGGCTTGGGACGTGGTATCGGGGTGGTAGGAGCCATGTTTGGCCCTAAGGCCAGGGTGCCTGGAGTGCACCCAGCATACAGGGGAACATCCCGGTGGGTCCGGGAGATCGCAGGGACAAAGGTCCCGGTACGCTGCGCCCAAGGCGGTATAAAGACAGCCTCCCATCCTATATCTATTGTCATCAAAGTCGTGGCGGGCGAGAATTGAGGGTGCCTTGGGCCGGACTTGGCGCGGACGGAGGGCCTTCAGGAGATCACAGCCCTCCTGTAGGACCCAGCCGCGACAATTTCCTTTAAGGTTGTTAATGGCCCCGAGCCTTTTTCCTTAAATATTGGGGCCTTACATTTATTAAAAAGTCAGAAAGGACATAGCTCTGGAAATAAATAAACCCACGCATATTGGGGGCAAGCTTCTTCACTTAGCCCTGAAGATGGACCATAGCAAAGGCCTGTCCCACCCTTGTTTTGTGTGCTGGCCTCCCCTTAGCACAGGTGAATAGCTGAGTATTTTGACAATTGTATGGCAGATTGCCTTGCTCTTGCCCAATCAATGACAAGTGTTTGTCCTTACTTTTGCTACTGAGAATAAATACCCCTTCCCAGATTAACACCAAAGGTACTTGGAGAAACTGGTGAAGCCTGTGGGAAGGTGCCTCAGCCAAGATCTTTTCATTGATATGCATTACTGTAATGCTTTTCAGCCTTCCATCCTTCCTTCTCTCTTTCTGTACTGTAGCTATTTTGCTTTAAAAGGGAGATAAGGACTTTGTGCTCTTTCAGAAGCGTGACTGCCATTTCAAATTATTCCAGAGACTGAATCATCACCATGCACTGAGCCTGCTGTACCAGCATTTCAAAGACAACCATATCTTGTGCGTATCAGTTGGACAGGTAGTAACTGTATCCCTTTCTCTTGTGTCTGATATCACACCTATCACACACTGTTCATTTTTTGTGCAGGTCCTGTGATGAGTAGGCTCACTATCCATTTTTTATGCTTGTTCATCTTTCTGCTGCTGTTTTTATGGGCAGTCTCTGTATTGTGGCCATCTTTAAAACTATGCATGGTCACCCATCCCAGCCAGAGGGCCAGATTTACCCCATTGGTACAGAGTGGTCCTATTTACTTTGACTGTTCACTTTCAGGGAAGGGTAAATTATATTTCCAATCCTGTTCTCCATTTGAAGGATTTCCAGAGAAGGGCTATGTTATTTGTCACCAGAAGCTCCAAAACATCCCCTAGACAGAAAGATGCACTGAGGACATTATCTAATTGACCCAGCTGATCTCCCTTCCTAGTCAGCATCATCCAATTCCAGGGTCCCAGCAGCAGAGAAGCTGTCACTACTTCCTACTTGCTGCAGCCTCTCCTTCAAGAGAATTTTCTAGTTCTGGAGCTGTATACTTGTAGATATATTTGCAAAAGTTAGCTTGTCTTCAGGAAGGTCTGTGGGCCTGTTGTCATCTTCATTTGTTTTGTCTCTGATAACTGTTAGGTTATATCAGAATCTGGGCATTGTATTGATCTTGGAACAATGAAAAATAGGATACCAGTGAAGTTAATGCAAAGGAGATAAAGAAAAAGGATGTTTTTAGTAACTCTAACTTTTGTTTGGAAATATTTCAAGATTGGGATAAGAAAAGTTATAGTTTGTTCTGCATATGAAAATCCAGAGCTGTTTATATTACATACCACAGATGTAGTGATAATCTCAAACCATCCAGGACTTTGGGGGGGGTGTGGGAACACAGAAAAAGGCAGAGGGAGAAGGGCTGCTTGAAAAGCATTGTTCCAAAGAATCTAAATATACAGAGCTTTTCATATTTGCACCTTTACTTATCTCATTTTAAAGACAGCAGCATAATTCACAAATTGCAGGCTACAAAAGAGATGTTGCATTTATCTCAGAATAAATCATATTATCCAAGAATAAACTGCAATTTTTTTTTTTATCCTGGGACCTCGCAAAGGACATCCTGGGACTGCATCACTGAATCAATGGCGAAAACCAGCATTGCTTTCACCTTCTCACTAAACCCTGATTAGAAGGATGATGTGCGTATATGCCAGTCCCAAGACACTGATATTTCTGTTCTGGGACAAACACCCGCACAACTTGTCCGAAGACAAATGCAACGTCTGTTCCTAGCCACAGAGCCAAAAAAGAATTCTGGCATCCTTGATGCATGAAAATAAGCTCCTTTATAGACGCACGCACACACTTGTAGTAATTGTACCACATTTTCTCATTGCAGTTTCTTCTCATTACATTTATTACAACCACTTATGTTTTTACATTATTCAATTAATAATGAAACATTGTTTTGTTTTTGCTGTGGTTTAGCAAAAGGAATGGAAACAAAACTGGTGATTTTTCAGAAGCTGCTCATAATACAAGTTTTATCTCTCCTCCACAAATTACTGCATATGCTTGTCTTTGCTTAGAGCCAGATTCTGCCATGTACGGATTTGGGGTAACTCCATTGGCACCAGTAGAGTTGCTAGGGATTTGTAAAATCATTAATGTATCAAACAATTTCAGGTTAACTTTTCACAGGCACATTCCCATGGTAATTGCTGCAACAATAATACTTCCCTAAAATCTGTCGTCAGAAAATCTCAAACAGTTTAAAATGACTCATTCCTCTCAACATTCCTTTGCAGTAGGCAACATAATATTATCTCCATTTTACAGATGGATCAACTGAAGCACTGTATGGTGACACAGCTTGTGTACAATCACAACAGCACATCTGTCACATTTACAAGAATAGAACTTAAATCTCACAATTCCTAGTCCAGTGTCTTGACCATAATTGTGTATTTTATATCAGAAGGACATTCCGAGGATTCAATAAGGCTACTTCCGGTGCTGTCAGTGGACTTCGAACAAAGTTTAAGTTAGTGACTGTCTCTATTCTCATAGCAAACTTCCCTTTTCAGGGAACTTAACTGCTGCACAAATATTCCTGTAGACATGTACTGTCTCCAGGCTTGGTCCAATGCTTGTTGAAGTCATGGAGAATCTTTACACTGACTTCACTGAGCTTTGGACCAGGTTTCATGAGAACTCAACCAAGAAAATAACGTTTTTGCAAAATTTCAAAGATTTCTGCATCTGCCTCTTTATGTCAGAGTTCTGAAAAAAGTAGAATTGCATGGTGGTCAGTTTAAATGCTGTTTAAATTCTGTACTTAGAAAAGACAGTAGCCAAACACCAGCTGGTGGGCAAAACCTCTCATTTTTGTATGTCTCTTAATTATTGGTTAGTCAAATATTTGCTTTTAATGGTATAGATAAGGATGATGATGCTTTGAGTAGGCAGTAGAGAGTTTGAAACAAAGTTTAAAGTTCCCTTTCTGCTCTATTTTTCTCTCATTTTATGACACAATTACACACATGCCACTGACAGGTGGTATGACTTTTTAGTCAGTACGGACTGGGACTGAACTCAAATCCCTGATGCAGGGGCAAACTGAATGGGTGGAAAGCCTAAGCTTTTTAATTTCCCACAACAGTCGTGGTTAATACTGAAATGTATTTGAACAGGTGTCTGAGAGTCTGCTGTAACAGAGTGAAGGATTTCTGTTCTATGCAACACCTGCTGCCTTTCCCAAGCAACACAACATTTTCATGGTGCTTAAACTGGTTCACAACAAACCTCTCTCAGTTGCTCTAGAATGATTCACTCACTTGGGATTCCAGTCATCTAGACTTAAATCATGTCTTTGATCATAATTAATCTAACTGTATGCTACCTCACCTGTCGTTGATGTGGGCCTAGTAAAGATCCATTATTTGTGATACATCAGCCCCAAATGGGCTGTAAATAGAATAAATAAATAAAACTATTACTATGCTGAGTTCATGCAGATACACACAAATACATTACTTTACTGCTGCATAATACTAAAGCAGAAACTTTACTGTATTTGAAAACAAGAGGATAATCATTTTTTTAAATATATCCATAATTTGTTATTTTTCAAGGTAGTCCATGTGTGAATGCATGTATACAGTACAAATACAAGACAGTCTAATTTAGTCATACCATTTCAATCTTAAAAAGGACTATTAGATTATCTTCTCTATCCTGTTTATATCATAGTCCATTGCATATCATCCAGTTAACTTTAGATTAACTAATTCAAAGCTGTCCAGCTTCTAAGCCCCAGGGGCTTACATGCCCTGGGGGCTGCACACGGGCTGGACCACACCAGCTGAGCCACAAGCCACTGAATCATGTGAATGCTCTCTTTTTGCACCTCTACCCCAACTGTCCCATGTGCCCATGTAGACATCCCCCTTCCACTGTTGCACCAGGGACCGCTCTCTTTGCCCCCCCACCCCATTGTACCACATAGGCTCATGAGCTCTAACCAGAGGAGAAGGGGAGCCCAGAGACTCCAGCTGCTTTGCAGCCAGAGTGATGTGGGGATTGAACAGGCACCTGAAGTACAACAAGGACAAGTACAGAGTGCTGCACCTAGAGCACAAAAATATTCAGCACATTTACTGGCTGAGAAGTGACCCTCTCAGCCACAAAGAAGCAGAAAGGGATTTCAGAGTCATAGTGGATTCCAAGATGAACATGTTTCGTCAGTGTGATGAACTAATCACCAAAGCTAACCACACTTTATCATGCATCAGCAGATGCATGATGAATAGATCCAAGGAGGTGATACTTCCCCTCTATGCAGCATTGGTCAGACCGCAGTTGGAGTACTGCATCCATTTTTAGACACCATACTTCAAGAAGGATGTTGATAGACTCTAGAGGGTCCAGAGGAGGGCCACTCATATAGTTAGGGGCTTACAGGACAAGCCCTATGAGGAGAGAGTGAGGGACCTGGACCTCTTCAGCCTTCGCGAGAGAAAGCTGAGAGGTGATCTTGTGGCCACCTACACATTCATTAGGGGGACACAGCAAGAGATCGGAGATGCTCTATTCACCAGGGCACCTCTTGGGATAACAAGGAACAATGGCCACAAACTGACAGAGAGCAGATTTAGGCTAGATATCAGGAAAAAACTTCTTCATGGTAAAGGTGGCCAAAATTTGGCATGGGCTTTCAAGGGAGGTGGTGGTCTCCCCTACCTTGGGGGTCTTTAGGAGAAGGCTGGATAGGCATCTGACCCCAGCACTCCTTTCTGCCTAGGCAGGGGGTTGGACTCAATGATCTGTTGAGGTCTCTTCTAATCCTAGCATCTATGAATCTATGAAGCTTAACCCCTTGTGGACCTCATTTGATTTCTGGGCCACCAGTTGGAGAGTACTTAATTAATTCAAGAATTTATCTAAAATATTCAACCAATTAGAAGGTAATTATGAGCTCATGTATTTCACTCAAACATTTCTCCCACAAAAAGTGAGACCCAGATTTGTGAAAAGCAAAAATTCAGTCCAAAAAATATACCCTGCATTAGTTTTGTATTAGCAAAAACTGCTGACTCCTCACCTTTAAGCTCAGGGAATCTCCAAAAATAATCATTTTTGGCAAGTATCTTTATAGACAATAAGAGTCTTCAAACTTTTCTACCAAGATGTCAGTCAGTGATAAAGGAAGGGTCATAAAATGTTGTAATGGCCCAACACAGGAGCAGTATAAAAAACTGTTCCATTTTCTACTGTTCAAGTATATAAACAATATTGCACATATGTTTCTTTGTTGTGTGCTGGCACCAATGAAGTATAAATGGCAATATATCAAGCTGCTGCCTTAACTCAGCTGAAGTACTGAGAAAGGAACCACTCTGTGTCTCTCTCCTTAAACTCAGGTCTTGATCAATATTCCACAGGAAGCAAACATCTAACAGATAGTGGAGTAGGTTTGCTCCAGACTCCCCATTGAATACTGTTGGCATAGACACTGCCATTATGCAGTGGCAGGAAGGAAGTGGCATTTTAGTAATTTGGGATGCTCATAACCTTCTTCTGAATATTCAGGGCATGTGTTCAGTCAATGCACTTTCTGTTACCAGGTTCCTATGAAAACCACAACAAAACTTAAACATACCAGGTGCTGGCATAAAATCTAAGACGAGTGATGCTGAAAAACTTGAATTTTAGTACTGGAATCAGCAGCATTATGTGTTCATCTCACAAGACACACTTTGAACCTTCTTAGAGCAATAGGACTAAATCTGGACCAGATTCACTGTTTCTGGACTACTAATATTACATTAGCCAGATAATGTACTACGTGAATAATAGCCAGTGAGCTTTCACATATGAGATTGTAGTAAGAATATGCCAGAAAAGTTAATGCCAGAAAGCTATATAATTCAACATAAAAGTTAGGTAGCCCAACCCCAACATAATTTTAGAACCTCAGAATCTGTCATTTCTATAGTCACCTCAGTTTCCATGTTTCAGTTTTCAACAAAGAAGGAAAGATGCTCTTCCTGAAAACTTATAAGAGTTAACCCTAACCAATTGAAACAAATGGGAAATCTGGGGCTACCTAAAGAGCACCGAAAGGAGAGCAAGAGAGTAATTGTAGATAGAAACCAGAATCTTTGCAGACTAGTATCCATTTGCTCTATGTCACTAAGGGTGACTTCCTGCTAAGGCAAGTCTAAGTGAATCTAGCTTTTTCCTAATAAATTCAAATCCTGATGAGTTTTCAGAGGATGATAGTCTGGTGTGGCTGCAGCATACAGATCAGAAGCAGGGGGTTGAGTGCTCAGTGGATATAAGACATATGGTACATGTGCACATGCAGCCAATCCAGCCAAGATGAGCCCCGCCAATTTGTCGAGTCTACTTTAAATGTCTAACAATTAACCTCATCTTATACTCACATACAAAGGAGAGGGGGGAGCAGGTGGCTTCTGTGGCTGACTGGCCCTGAGCCCAGGTTGGGGCCAGACTCAGACACACAGCAGCCACCTGATCCCTTCTCCCATATTTCCACTTGCCCTCTACAGCTTCTGGCCCCCACCTTCCACTTTAGTGTCAGGTGTAGCTGAGTTCAGGCATGGAGCACAAGGAAATTTTGTCCCCTACCCAGCCAGTCAACTGTGCTGGCACTGGTGCATGGCCCAGCAAGGGTTGATCTTCCATAGGCTATGCTCTTGGAGGGAGCAGAGCCCAAGCAACATCTGACAGTAAGGTGGCAGAGGTTGTGGGGAGTGAAGAAGGGACAGAGGCTATGCGGTGGAGGGGTTGTGGGGGGAGGGGGTCAGGAAGGCTGTAGGGGGGGAAAAGTGGGAAGAACAGAGGGAAAGGGAGCCACCTGACCCCTCCAGCCACTATTTTCTTTGAAGTAGCAGTGCAGGGGGTGAATTTACAACAGGCCTCCAATAATTAGATTTTACACCTGGAAAATGATAATAAATATATAATTTTTTCATATATAGAATCTAATTATTGGGGGGGTCATTGTAAATCCAGGGTTGACTTAGATTTGAGTAAATACAGTGGTTGTCTCATTCATTGAACTATCTAGAGACTGGAATATCCTTGCTCTTTACCCTCAGCTATCACATTTTTTTATGTCTGTATGTGAATGAAACTGATGCCTAAAGCTTTCAAAACAGTCTCTCATATCTTAAACAGAGCCAAAGTAAGATTTATTGAAGATACATTGCAGACAATGGTCTCATTTTTTCAAGAGGCTGAGCTCTTCCTGAAATGACTTGAAGACCTTAAGCACTTGGGAGTTGAAAGCATGTGGTATCATATGAGACTATTTCTTGGTTTAGTAGTAATACATCATCCACTGAAACTGGAGGAAAATAGGCTGGCTGTCATGCAGCTTAATTCAAGCCAAAAAATAAAAATAGAAATCAATTCTGCAAATTTAGCCACTTAAATTGCATACTGCATACCCATGTTTGATTATTTAAATGAGCATATTTGCATGACCATCTACACTGTTTAAAAAGCTGCGTGCTGATATGGCCAGTGAGTTTGCATGCTATTTTTAAGGCATCGGTGTTTGAAAACTGGTTTCTCCAAGTGAAATTCTCATCTCAGTTGCACCGGTATCAGGTTGAAAATATTGTGCTTGATCCTCAGACATGGCTGAACCCTGTTTGGTTCAGGATTCAAATGTTCATAGTCAGGTGAAAGTGCCTAGGCCTAGAACCCTCTGAGTTGCTCTAAGTTTCACCAGCTTGATAACAACCTCTAAAAAATATTTGTTAACCAAGGATTACTGGATTGCAGTGATACTTCAGCTGCAGTCACCACACAAATACAATACACTTATTCCACGGTATCACCCATACAGCTGTACAATTAAACAAACTGCCCCAATTCTTTCAAAAGAAACACCATGCTGAAAAATATACACCACTCTAAATCTTTCAAGACAGTATGATTGTATGTTCCTATTATTTCCATTGTTATTAAACTAAACTAAACAGCATTTATTAATTTACATATAGTAGCAGTATTAGCAGCAGTACGTTCATACATCTTGTCATGTAATGACAGCCAAACCTGCCATTTCGCTTTCTATTTTCCCCTGTTGCTCCTAATCATAAAGGTGGTAATTTTTATCTAAATGACATAAATGCACCAGTTGCTTTAGCCTGATTTAAGATGAGCTGTCTTTTGTGGCAAGATCTGTATTTCATTGATGTTGATAACAGAACTTGCCCCTGGACTTAAAAGGATCAGGATGTGGCTCTAGGAATGTGAAACGCTGCATACAATTCTTTAATAATCCTTGCATTTTCTTCTCAGGGGATGAGCGTTCCCGGGAATCTCCAGCCCCAGCAGAAGCACAAGTGCAAGCTGGGGTGGAAGGCAGTGGAAGAGTGAATCGCTGCTGTTGGAAATGCTCTGTGACCCAACTGAAGAAATTTTTCTGGGGACTGGCAATGGTCCTGGGGGTCTGCTCTTCCTGGTCAGGTTCTACGCAGCTGGCAAAACTGACCTTTCAGAAATTTGATGCACCCTTTACTCTGACATGGTTTGCAACAAACTGGAACTTTTTATTCTTTCCTTTGTATTATATTGGACATGTTTTTAAGTCAGCTGAGAAGCAAACTCCAAAGCAAAGGTACAGGTAAGTAAATTTGACATTTTTGTTCGTGCTTTTGTGACACTTGAACATCCACTACGCAGACATTTTATTCAGGTCAGTGTGTGAAATCAGTCTTGCCTATTTTCCTCTTCAACACTGTTAAGAATTCATTACTTAAGGCATGCAAGCTGTGAGGTTTTCATTCTTTTTTAGTATTATTATTCTTTATTTAAGTTTGTACTGACAATCAGAATTGCAGGATTATTTCCAACGCTGATATTACAAGGCATGTCATTGAAGTCTGCACCTTAATTTGTAACCTTGTAGGCATTTCCCATCTTAACTTGTTGTTACAACACTTATTGATTTAATTTAGTTCAGTGAAACTACCCAATAATCTTTGCAGCTAATTTTATTGTAATCTCTTGGCCACAGTGAGATGGCAGAGCAACTTCTTCCAAAACTAACCAGATGTATTATATTGACTTGGCACATCCCTAAACATCTAAGACTAAATTCTGATCCCAGCTATATCTGCTTGGTCGCATTTATTTCAATGAGACAGTACAAGTATAAAGGAGAACAGAATTTGAGCAATAATGGACCTTCTTCATGGCCAAACCCCTCAGTGTACAGCATATCATCTGAGTTTTTATTGCCTAGCTCCCATTAGCTTCATCTTGGGTTTAAGGATATTGTAGCAGTCTGTAAAACTTGACCTCATCTGGATTGCTCCTCCAGCCTCAGGACTGAATCTTTCACTTTTCTTCCAACATTAGCGAAAACTTGCCTGGTAAACTGTCTAAATTCTAAGAGTAAAATGCCCCATGTTGCATAAGTATTCTCTCCACTATCCCAGTGGTGCTTTGTGTAGTTTGTTGCTATGCTGGAGTTCAATATTATTTTATATAAAAAAACCCTGTAAGTTTATGTTAGAAAGGTACACATATTAGTCTTAACATTACTCTGATATTTTTCATAGGAATTAGGAATCTAACTGGTCCCTGCAGACATAAGATGCCAGGGTCAGAGACCTACCTTATACTTGTGTAACCTTTCTGCCTGGCCGGGTCCAGTATAAGGGCTGGACTATTTCGGGGGGGTTGATTGGAGCCCCCATCCAGAAACCTGAGAAAAATCTTAGGGGTCCTAAAAGAACAACCCTCCCACTCTCACAAGCAATTTTGTAACAAGAAGAATATAGTAGTTTATTAAAGATAAATGAAAATAACTAAACCTTGTCAACCTCCAGCCTCAACTGTTAAGCACCGCAGTTATCTAATATCCCAGAATACCAAACAACAACCTTAATGCCAAACAACATACCAACCGACAAACTCCTTGGATCTCTTAGTTCATTTACAGCCTCTTGGGATCATTGCCTCTCACCACATGGGATTGCTGCTGCTCAGAGGTGCCCACTGATGCTTTGGAGAGCACTGGAGACAGCTCACAGCTGTCCACTGCTACTTTGGGAAGTGCTGCTAAGGTCTCCATAGACACTCAAAATTGATGGTCTGATAAGTAAGATTTCTTCAGTGACCAAGTTTCCCTGAGCTCTACCAGGCTCACTCCCTTTAAGAAAAGAAAACCAGTGGCTGGCCACACCATGGCTGGCCTTGGGTCTGGTCACAGTGAGCACCAACTTCTTGATAAACACCATACAACTGTCTCCTGTAGCCTCTGTGTGCCTTCTAAAATAATTGAGGAGGAAAGGTGATCTGGCCAAAGATCTAACCAGTGACACAAAAATGAGGATCCGTTTGGCCCCTTTCATTTACATGCTTAAGGCACAAATCAGTAGGAGGGACAAACAGGCTTTTAACCTTTTAAACCTGCATATTCAATGAGGGTATGAAAATTTTTAAAAATTTAAGCTAGGTCACATGACCAACCATATCCATAAGGACAGTTATATTTGGAAATTTTAAAGCAAACATGAGGGCAAAGAAAAATAACTTAAGCAATTTTGTATTGAACTGTGCCAGTGGGACTCCAATGACTTCAACAATGTTGTTCAAGTCATCCAGACTTCGAGTCCCAAGAGGTGTTCTGTATGCCTAGAAAGCTCATCCATCCTTCAAACCACTACCTTTTCCTGTTTGTCCAAGTAGGCACCAATGGTATTGTCAGGAATGATACTGAGCAGATCAGAGGCAACTACGACGCTCTTGACATGAGGGTTAAGGAGCCTGAAGCACAAGTGGTGATCTGATCAATCTTCCCTGTGGAAGATGAGGGCCCAGGCAGGGACCATCATATCCTGGGAGTAAATGCATGGCTGAGATGGTGGTATCAACATGAAGGTTTCAGATTCTTTGACAAGGGGCAGATGTTCTGGGGATGAAGACTGATATGAAGGGATGGGATCCATCTGATGAGGACTGGAAAGAATATCTTTGGGCATTATCTGGTCAACCTAGTAAGGAGGGCTTTAAACTAAGTTCCATGGGGGATGGTGATGAAAATCCTCCAGAAACAGAGCAAACAGTCTTTCTTCAAAGGGGAAAGAGCCAAAAGGAGCAGATCAACTCTGCAAAAGGGCCACAGAGCCACAGGACAGCAAAAAGTGGTGCAAAAGAGAAGCTAATAAGTCAAAATGCAAAATGCATTCAACATATATATACAAATGCAAGCAGTGTAGAGAATAAACAAAATGAACTAGAAACTGCATCTTGTGAAAAGAACCATGACCTGATTGGTATCACGTAGACCTGATGGGACAGCTTTTATAACTGGAATATCAACAGTGAGGATTATACTCTGTTTTGAAAGGACAAGTTTGAGAGGAAAGGTGGTGGCATTGCCTTGTATGTCAAAAACACATACACCTGTTCCCTGATTCAGGAGCAAGAAGACATGCATTTGTGTGAAGATGAAAGCTGAAAGACATAGCATCAATATAATGTGGGGATTTATTACTGGGCACCAAATCAGGAAGAAGGAGTAGATGAGGCACTCTTGAAGGAGGTGACAAACCTGTCCAAAGCAATAGAATGGTACTGATGGAAAACTTCAATTTCCCAGACATCAGCTGGAAGAACAGTGCAGCAAAATATAAAATGTTGAGCCAGTTCCTATCTTGTCTGGAGAACAACTTTCTGTTCCAGAAAGTTAAGGACACAACTAAGGGATCATCTGTCTTGGATCTTGTCCTGACCAATAAGAATGATCTGGTGTAGGATGTGAAAGTGATGGGCAACTTGGGAGAAAGAAATCACCATATGATGGAATTCCAAATTTTGAGACAGGGAAAGCATGAACTCAGCAAAATTAGGACACTAGATTTCAGACAGGTGGATTTCAACCAACTCAGAGTTAATAGGCATGGTACACTGGGAAGTCAGACACACTGAAGGCTAAAGTCATTCAGAAGGTCTAGGAGCTACTAAAGGGGACAGTATTGGAAGACCAACAAGAAACCATCCCAACATGATGGAAGCACAAGAAGAATGGCAAGAAACTAGTATGTCTGCACAAGGAACTTCTAAGGTGCCTCAAATGCAAAAGGAAAGTATACGAGCAATGGAAAAATGGACAGGTAACATACCAGTAAAGCACAAAAACTTTCAGGGAGAAAACCGGGAAGACAAAGATAAAAAATGAGCTGTACCTGGTGAGATAGAACCTATTCTTGTTTGTAAACTGTAAGTATGTTGGCCAGAAAAAAAAGACCAAAGAAGCTGTGGGTCCACTGTTAACTAACTAAGGGGAACTCTTAACAGAAGATGTAAAGAAGGCGGAGCTACTCTGACTACTGTGCCTTTGGCTGCACCTTAATTTTTTTGTGAAGACTGACACCTCATAAGGGTTATTTGGATAATGAAGGGGACAATTTGAGGCATAAGAGAACAAAATAATTGGTTAGAGAGCTTCTGATAGATCTGAATCGTTTCAGGTCAGCAGAGCCTGATGATGAGGTGCCAAAATTTAGGGGCAAAATTTGGAGGTTTGAGAGTACAGTATTACTGCACTCTTTTACATTTAACTACAAGTGTATATGATTTATTTTTAACCATTTCAATGATTTTCTGTAATGTGTATTAACAATTTTAAATTAATAAACAGCTAAAGTACATATCCATAGAGCCACTTATCATCAAATAGTTAAGAATTGCTAATGTGTCCCATAGTCTTACCATGCTTTTTTAGCAAGGCCTTTGATACAATATCTCATCTCGTCCTCATAAATAAATTAAGAGGCTGTGACATAGATGTTTACATGGTTCGGGGAGGTGGGAATTGGCTTAGCGCTCATACCCTCAGAGTGGTAGTAGATGGGTTGGTATCAACCTGGAAGGATGTAGGTAGTGGGGTCCCACAGGGTTCAGTCTTTGGACCTGTACTCTTCAATATCTTCATCAGGGACTTGAATGTGGGTGTGAAGTGTACTCTGTCCAAGTTTGGAGACAATACTAAATAGTGGGGTGAAGTGCACACTCCGGAAGGTAGGGAATGATTGCAGGCAGACCTGGACAGGTTAGAAAATTGGGCAGTACACAATAGGATGCAGTACAACAAGGACAAGTACAGAGTGCTGCACCTAGGGTGCAAAAATATCCAGCACACCTACTGGATGGGAAATGACCTTCTCAGCAGCACAGAAGTGGAAAGGGATCTCGGAATCATAGTGGACTCCAAGATGAACTTGAGTCATCAGTCTGATGAAATCATCACCAAAGCTAACCACACTTTATCATGCATCGGTAGATGCATGACAAATAGATCCAAGGAAGTGATACTTCCCCTCTATTGGTCAGACTGAAATTGGAGTACCACATCCAGTTTTGGGCGCTGTACTTCAAGAGGGATGTTGATAGGCTCTAGAGGGTCCAGAGAAGGGCCACTCATATGATTAGAGGCTTACAGGACAAGCCCTATGAGGAGGGAGTTAGGGACCTCTTCAGCCTCCACAAGGGAAGGCTGAGAGGTGATCTTGTGGCCACCTACAAATTCATTAGAGGGATTGGAGATGCTGTGTTCACCAGGGCCTCTCTTGGGGGTAACAAGGAACAATGGTCACAAACTGACAGAGAAGATTTAGGCATGACCTTGGGGGTCTTTAAGAGAAGGCTGGATAGGCATCTGGCTGAGCTCATCTGACCCCGGCATTCTTTCCTGCCTAGGCAGGGGGTCAGACTTGATGATCTGTTGAAGCCCCTTTCAACCCTAGCATTTATGAATCTATGTGACATCCTGTTAAAAAAAAAAAGTAAAGATTGCCACCTGTGGTTTAAGCCAGGGAGAAAAATACAGGAAATGGCAAGTTGGCAGAGTTCCAGCTGCAAGGAGCTGTTTGGGTCAGGGGGAAGCAGGTGAAGGGTAATCAGAGGCAGGGGGTGCCACGTGCATGCACACACATGCATATGGCAGCCAAGCAGCATGGTAAATCTATGGGGGGGTGGGGCAGATTGAGGCTCCCATGGTGAGGGAGGAAAGGTGTAGAGTAGGGCAGGGCAGGGCCGGACAGAGCAGGGTTGCGGCTGGGTGCTCTACCCAGGCAGGGTGATGCATAGTGCCCAAGGCTGGGGCAGGAATGTGTGGCCACAGGGCACAGACAGTGAGCAGGATGTAGCCATAGGAAGCTTGTCTAGGAACAGTGGGGGCAGGGGGCAGCTCCCTGTTACTGTGCACACCTCCCAGGAGGGAAGCATGGGGGGAGCACGTGTCCCCCAGATTTGTCTTCAGGGAGTGGGTAGATGCAGGCTGCCCACTGCAGACCTGGGGCTTCCCACCCTGCTGCCCTCCCCACATGGACCTCCACAGCAGAGAAGGCCAGGAAGATTTGGTGCTGCTGCTGGAAGCCCCACACCAGCCATGCCACCATGATGAGGTGCCCCATGCCTGTCTGACAGCAGCAGGGGGGGCACAACGCTGCACTGCCACTGCTGTTGAGTAGTCAGGGAGTGGCTTGCCATGCAAATACAGCCAACATGGGGCTCCCAGTAGTGGCACCAACCCTCCCCACCCACCAGTGCCACATCCTATCTGCAAAGGTCCTGGGGGGAAGGCAGCAGGGTGAGAAACCCCAGACTTGCAGTGAGCAGCCCACATCAGCCCTCCCCGACACGGGCTCCACTCTGGCTATGCCACCTGTAGGGGAGGGGGAAGGAGCCAGGTTCTGTGCTCCACTCCAGCCGCAACAACCACCACCTCTCATGGGCAGCAGCCAGGGCTTGGGTGCTGCTGGGGAGCCAGGGTGCTGGAGGCCCTGGCCCTGGTCCCATAGGCCTGGTAGCTAGGGGCCCCCTCAGCTGTGTGGTTTGGCCCACATAACACATTGAGAGCTAAAAGTGTGGCCCACTGTGGCAAGTAGGTTGAGAACCACTGGTCTTAAGGGTCCCCAAAAGAGGACTATGATCAATCAAAAGTGTGTGAATAACCACACTTACAAGTCAAAGGGGTCTGCACCTCCATTCATGATTTTTTTGGGGTCTGCAAATGAAAAACAGTTGAAAACCACTGCTCTAAAGATAGCAGTCCTATTTTGGAACATAACAAGTGTCGCTCATACTTTCATTTCAATAGTATTTATTCCTTTCAAAGTGTATCCAGGTTGAAGGAGCATCACAGTAAATAGAATAATTTTTTCAGCTGTGCTTTTGATGATAAGTTAGAACAGGCAGAAGCAGTTTCCTGTTTTCTCCTGTCTTTAAGTCTTCCCCAGACTGCACCACACAACCTCACTAACCTCAACAGTGAAGTATATACTGTAAACTGGGGAAGTAGTAATGGTAGTGCCATATATACTTTGAATGAAACTGTATTCAGGGTAAAAATGAAACACCATTCTGATAAGCCATTGCAGAATTCCAAACTTAACTGTGCATGCCTATCTCCTGTTTGAGTCTTCTTTACCTTTAAATAAGATCATACTTCAATTAGACAATTAGATTTGCAGTAATTCAACTATTGTCCAGTCCAGAAATAGTAAATATGATGATTTGCAATCTAATGATTGTTTATGCATACATCATCTTTGTTTCATACATTTTGTTTCATACATTTTGCTTTCTAAACTGCTTTAAAAGATTATACTTTTAATCTGGTAAGGAACCTTCAATCATATGTATACAGTTAATTTATAAAGCAACATAAATTAAAAGCCCCAGAGTTCCCTTGCTGCATGAAAGGTAAAATAAAAGCCTCTGCAAAATATTAGTTGGCTTTGCATTTCTCAAGGCAGAAGGCAAAGTACCTCTTGCCGGTGTCAAACCCTGATGGGGGTGAGGACTCTGTTAACATTTTATCCTTCATTAGCATGAGAACTCCTTGGGTTTTGTTTTCGCTGACATAATTTTACTTGAGAGGTAGTTAACTGTCTTATTCTGGAGTCAGGCAGTTTTATATAAAGGCTACTGACTAGTAAAAAGCAGAGCTTCCCAGAATATTGTCTATTTATTTATAAGTTGGAAGTTGGAGTTTTGCTTTTCTTTTCAAATTGGAAAAACTGTCAGTTCATAAGATGCTTGGGCCAAATCACATAAAGTACAGCTGAAATATTCTAATGCTGTATGCACCTGTAGCAAAGGAAGGTGAGAGGAATGTGTGTGAGATTCCTCTAAGTTTACATACAAACACAGTTTTCTTCTTTTAATGAGAATTTTCCCCCTATGTTGATTGCAGCCACATATGTACCAACTTCTTCAAAGTTTGAAGATTTGTCTTTGAAAAGCAAAAAAAAATCCTAAAACGAACTCTTAAGTAGGTCTTGCTCCAAATGATCCTGAGTACTGGTGTTGACAACGTGGGAACCTGTTTCCAAACTCATTTACTCTGACAGTAAATGCTTTGGCCTTATTAGGGCCAGTGTTAGTTTATACTTGTGTTGAATCAGAATGGGGTCTAGGATCTTTAGTGACCAGAAGTGATCAATGCGCCAGTTTTACATTTAATCCAAAAAGAGTGCTCCAAATTGGAAGAGAGATTCATGGTAGAGTTACCCTAATACAACTGAGATCAGACATAGGCCAGCAGTAACTCCCCAATAATTTACCAGAGTCCATTAGCTGAATACCAACACAAAAGAAAGAGTACCACTTATTGAATCATCAATACCACTTCCTATTTCTGGGTTTTGTGTAGAAATATCCCATCCAGATGCTGATAACTGCCTGACCATGAAGAGATTATGAGATCTGATGAGATCATAGCCTGGGATGAGATGACTAGGAAGCAGTTTGTTATTGATTTTCTATATTTTGTATTCATGAATCACTCTCATCCAAATAGCATTAAAATGTTGCCATGCGGTTGGCTGTTGGCATACTACTGATTTATGTTACTGCTTATCTATGAGCCCTTACCACCAGAGAACACAGCATTAACAAAGTCATAAATAAGGCACAACAACATAAATGCACAGCATATTAAGAAATGTCAGCCAGTGAAGCATAACATATTTTTGCTTTTAAAAAACCTTCAGTGTATAAACTTTAGTACTTCTTGTTCTGTACATTAGTTTTAAATGAATATACATTTGTTACACTCTTTTCACACTATAATTACTTTGCTATTTAAGTCCATATAAGCATACTGAAAAACATCACTTTGAAAATATGTAGTGGGCCAGATTCTGATCTAGTTTAGACTTGTGCAAATCTGGAGTAACTCCAAACTTAGGTCAGATGCTTGCCTTCAGATTCTTGTCAATCTAAAGTGCATAAGGCCTAATGGATCAAATCAATTAATTGACATGAGATCTGAATACCATTGTCTTCCAGAGCTAATTAGGCCTCTGTTGTGCATGGCTTGTGGTTTCATGCAAGTGGGTTATCATAACCAAAGTCAGCTAATTCTGCTTTGAAGTTGTCCCACTGGATCAGTTATTTTCACCTGTCTCTGGTCATCTTGGACTACTGTTGCATTACTCATAGGAACATCTATAAGAAATGGGACAGATTAGAATCTGGGGACAAAAAGCATCACTCCCAGCTTGTTGTGTTTGCAGGTAGCCATATGTCCAAGAGGTTCCGTAGCAGCATCCACTCCAAGTCCCTCTTCCACACCACAGCTACACAACACCTGACTTAAAAAAATTCACATAGGAAGAGGAAAGGAGAGACAGGTCATACAAGTCTCTAGCCTAATCAAATTGTTTTCATTTATAACTTACTCCTAATAGATATGACCCAAAGCATGTAAGGCAGTTTCAATATTACTTACAAGTAACAAGGGCTTACCGTTGCAGCAAGAATAGGTTATTTTCCTGGTGAGATGCTGCCATGGCATTTAATATAAAAAAAAAACAAAAAAAACTTTTGGCCTGACATACTACTAACTTCATGTGCTGAGTCAAGCTCCATATATGAATGTTTGGTTTAGGCTTTGCTCACATCAAAGCTGAACCTCATGGATAAATAGACATGAGAGCAGAATTGGAGCCTCTATCTTCTTTTTGATAAAAATGACGTATCAGTATAGCTGGTCCTATGGGCTAGGGACAGAAGTTACACATAAACAGGTATAAGTGATAGGATCACATATCACTTCAAAATCTGGTTCAAAATCTGTAACACAACAGAAGGTCAGTACACATAAACTGCTTTCAAAATGGCCAGAACTAGTTTAAGATAAACCCGGATAGAAGTAGTATCAGACTTAACTGATTTAGGTTAAATTGGTTTATTGAACTTCTGCCCCAGATCCCCTCCATAACTAAAGTTAACTCACAGTCTCCCAGCGTCCAAGGATGCTTTGCACCTCTATACAAACCTCCCTCCTCCACCTCTCCTCCTCTTCCTCCTGCAGGGTGGATGAGCTAGTCTTGGCCCAAGTTGTTTACTCCAAATGAGCAAGGAGACATGCTGTAATGCCCCCCAGCTTCTGACCTGAGCCACTGTAGGCATGTGGCTGCATTTCTGGAATCAAAAGTGAATGTCTGTTCACTTACTTATCTGTTCAATCTATGCAGTTTGGAATAAATAGCCAAGACTGAATAGATTCAGCCTCAGGTTTTTTGACTGTCTGTACTTAGCCGTAAATTCAAGGTAAGGATGTAAAGCAGCAGTCACTTCAGTTTTTGGTTTCACTTTGGGATTATTATGTTCCTAATCAGATAGCAAATGCTTTGTGAACAAGTAAAAGCTTTTTAAAAACCTTTTTGTGTTAAACAGGTGATTGCTTTGGCCTCAGATACACAAGCCTAGAATGGCTGCTGTTCTCTGCCATCTTGTTAGGCACTGGAAGAGGCACCAGGCCTTACTTCAATAAATATTAAACACCATTTTGCTCCTGTTCTTTCCCTGTCTCTCACTAGCTCTTCAGCTTCTTTCTGGTTCATTCTGAGCCAGTCAAAATAATGTTCCCAAAAGAGAGAAGGTTATATTTAGTTAACATGGGCCAGAAGGCAGGTAAACCAAAAAAGAGGGACAAGAAATGTACATCTTGTGCAGAGGTACTTCAGCCCATGGTTGCTGACTCTATTTGTCTCCCCTGCCCAAAGGACTCTGAACATCAGGAGAGTTGGTCTCAGACCTTAACATTCCACTTGGAGGAGGTTTGATGGTGGTTGTTCTTGAATGCAGAAAAGCATTCCCTTTCGTATAGCCCACATCTTTTTCATTTAAGATTAATCCATTTTCTACCTATTCTGTCCTCATTAGAAGACAAAATGTTCACAGAGGCAAGAGTGAAACATGGCCCACCTGTGCTTTCCCTTCCACTTCAGTATAGAAGAGAAGGAACTATAGTAAAATCTCTACTATACTATAATGCCTACAGCTACTCTATCTAAGAAATACTGGTATTCTTGCTGACAGGAATCTGACATCTTGCCCTCAACTCAGAAAGATTCTGTGATTAACCTCAGTTTCTCACACAAAGTTAATGGTGAGCTGTCCTCTGATGGGAAGTGTAATAGCCACTTTCTCAGTTCTCCTGAAGTCACTATGGATCCCACTAATCCAGAAGGACCTGGGGGAATTGGTGGATGTTCCAGGCTCCCAGCTTGATGTTCTTGCTGTGTTCAAGATGTTACTATAGGCATGCAAAAATAGTATCAAGTTTTTATTTAAATCCATCACTTTGGCCTTTTTTCTTTCCTTTCTTTTCTTAAAACTTCTTGTTTTAAAAGATTATTGATGGATCACTACCTAACACTTCTAGTGTCAGTAAAAGTTCTTGCTAATAACCTTAGAGTGGCTCTTGAGACAAAATTTACCCTTCCAGCCTAATCAACTATGCTCTACAACCTCCCAACAATAAAAAAAAAAAACATGTAGCTTTTGGTCCCCAAAATGTTTCTGGGATACTGTCCCATTAAGGTAGAACTTTTCTACCTGCTGAGGAGAGCACCAGGGCATCTTAAATGCACTTGGACATTGTAGAGCCTAATCCTTACCTTTCAGCCTCTGATGAGCATCCCAGATTCCCAACACAGTGCATGGGAAGCATTAGGCACCTCAGGTAATGATTCACAGAAGCAAGTCACCTTTTCTAGCAGTCATCTAACCTAGCCAATAGAAAATACTGAAGAGTCTCTCGCAGTTTCTCCTGTTTACTTTGTATAAACAATTAAGTATTCTTGGGCCTAAGGGCTTGCATCTGACTCTCCACTTCTCAAATAAGCATCCTAACTGCTGACCTACTGGATATAGTATGTCTCTTTTTCTTCCCCTTCTCTCCTGCTCTGATTTTTCATGAGTAAGGGCCGAGTGACCTAGGCACTACAAGAGTGTTTACAACAGAAACTCCCAGTCAGTCAGAGATGTGCACCATCCACTGCCCTAGAGTTAGTTGTGTAACTGCCTTTGAAGCTAGTATAGGTGTCCTGCTCCTCTTATTGGCATTTCCTACTGATTCAAGTGAGCTGTTCCATGATCACATTGCTTGGTTGGAGAATCTCAAACTTAAGCACTTAGCTCTCCTCATATGTTGTAAGGGGAGCTTGACTGCCTGGTTATCGGCTGTGAACTTCCATAAAAATTGGTCTTGGGTCCCTAAAGAGTATTTTTGTACCTAAATCTCTTTGTGGCACTAGTCCCAATTCCCTGCATCTCCTAGAAAAGAGGGTTAGTAGGACCTTTCAGAGAGACCCTTTGATTTAGTAGCTACCTGGTTTGCTATTTCTGCCTTGGTTAAGTAGCTAAGACCTTCTTTGAATAATCAATTGTTAATGGCTGAGAAGATTTCCTTTTGCTCCTGCAGTACTCTATAGTTTAGCTTTCTGTTTGTTCATGATACAGTCTTAGATTCCTTTTGTATTTCAGTATGCAATGGGCTGAAATGTACTCTCCTGGCCCAATGGAAAGCTTTCCATTCAATTGAGAGTGCTGAAAAGCCTTGTCATAAAGTGGGGTCTGCCTATTCTGGGAACTATTAACACCTGCTTTGTCAAAGACTAGAAGTGGTATATTTGTCCCTACTTTGTGTGGTTGGCCTGAGGGTTGTTGATAAACAATGCACCATTAATACTTTCTTTGTAGAATTCACAGCAAATTCTAATGCTTCTCATCACGTTTTAAGAGATACTTTAAAGTGACTATAGCATATACTTGTCTATTGGTGCTAGACACAGGAACTAGGAGCAAAAGATATTATGTTTCTAGTATCCTGAAAAAACAACATACGTTGTGCAGTTTTTCTAGGACATGCTGAGCATTATCTAAATGGCCTCAGTCACAGCTTGAATTTTCATTAGTCCAACAGCATTACACTAATGGGCTTTTCCTCCCGTTAACAAAGACTGTTTCGCTTTCCATATTCTATAGTGTTTCCAATATCTTTCATGAACAGATGCATAAATAACTAGCTGTATTGACCTTGCTTCTGAGTGGCTGAAATAGACATTAGAAGTAACTTATTTTTATGGTTGCTAGAAGGAAAAATAATTTCTCATTATGTTTATATGTACTGGAAAGGAATCCGAAATTCTAAAGTTAGCAAGAGATAAACTTAATTTTTAAACATCACAGGACATGAACAACAATGGCCCTTGGCTGCCCTTTTTGTAGTGCGGTGCTTTGCTTTTACTTGTCATATCAAAAAATATTGAAACGCAGTGTATTAAGAAAAGTTCCTTCTCTTTATTTTGAAACACTAAATTCCTTGGTGTATACTTTGGGAGGTTTTTCTTCTTTGTCTTTTTCAAATCTGTATTTTGAAGGCTACTAGTTTAAAAAACAAGGTCTTGTATGTTGGCAAACTTTGCACCTGTAAATCAGAGCTCTGAGTAAGGGTAGGTGATAATAGTGAAAAAAATGTTTGAAGCATGCTTCTTCTATATTACTCCACAAGTAAATAATTACAATTATCAAGGATGCTAATATACATAAATCCAAAAAGATTAGCATCCTCTTTTTGTCTGAATATATCAGGGTTCTGCTCTCAGATGCTTCACAGAAAATCTAACTGTGTTTTTCTCTTAAAGTTCAGGCTGCAGATCTCAGAACTATTGTGGTGTTGATATTTTTCCGTTTAAAAATGGCAAAATATCTTTTACTGCCCAAGGCTCATGGACAGGAGGTATTCCCCACTCAGAACTCCCACTAGCTTCTGTGCCAGTTCTGTATACGAAACACATATGAACCAGACAGCAGACTAGTTTCCCTGTCTAGTCATAATAACAGAGGGCCAGTACCATGTTTTCCTGGATCTAAGGGTGTTTGCCTTTTGCCATAATAGTTAGCTGCCAAAACAAAACAGAAATCAAAGAAACAGAAGAAAACAAAAATGGTTTCTTATTACATTTCTTTACTTTGAATAAGAATTGATGCAGATTGCTTCTCTTTATTCCCACTTCTCCCAAAGAAAAATACTTCCATGAGAGGATCCTGTCTGTCCATACAAGGATTAGAAATCAAAGAAAAGATCACTGTGCACTTTTGTGGGCTCTGGATCATGCTGTTAGGCTATATTCATCTTACCACATGATTTGAGAGAGGTAATTAGCCATTGATCTGAAGTCAGATAGAAGGCAGGATAGAGATGCACCTTATAGATTAATAGAATCAGAGATGCTAAATCAGATGCTGTGAAAGGACACATATGGAGCAGGCTATCAGATAGTGATTTAAACACAAAATAGTACAAAATCCGGATTTTGCTAAGTGTGGTAACTAAACAGGAAGAACGAATTTTTATCCCTTTACCAGAATTAGCTTTTTTTGATTCCTGTGACTTTATGAGCGCATCTCCATGAGCAGAAACGTGCATTTCCCTAGAGACAAATAACAGCAGAATGCATTTGTGCCATTACTTGCTGTCCTTGGGCATGCCCCTACATGCCTGCTCTGGCGCGCAACAAATTGCCCCACGTGGGATAGGAGAGGCTGGGGCCAGCATCTGGGATGAACCTAGCAGCCTATTCTGGGGGCCTTCCAGGGCTGCAGCAGTGGCAATCTGGGTGCATGGACTTGACCAGCAGTAAAAATTGTGGCTCTGGCAGGCCAGACTTTGGTTTCAGGCAACACATGTGCTACCCCACTTTTTTTGTGTGTATTTTTTGTGGCACTGGGATTGCCCCATGTCAAAGAAAACCCGCTATGCTATAAATTATCAGTGCAGTGAACATGTGCATGTGTTGCACATGTAGTTGGCAACACCAGAAACCACACATGCATGCTGGTGGGTGTTGTGTCTTATTGTGTTTTCCTTGCACCGTCCCTTCAAGGGCGAAGCCCTCATGCTCAGCACTGCAGGGTTCACTTTACTTTGTGGCAGTTCTGCAGCACTGGGGACTCCACGTTCTCTGCCACTTGGAGCCAGAGGCATTCTTGGTTCCTCTCCCTCCACAGGACTGAACAGGGTCAAGTCAGAGCAAAGTACGTATAAGATCAGTGTACATCTACTGATGCAACTGTTAAGATCCACCCTGGATATGATTCCAGAGAGTTATAAAATGACTGTTAGTTCAACACAGGAGTGTCCAGAGTGTGTGTTGCTGAACCCACAGCATATCAGTGGGGACACGCCCTATGGGTTTATTACTTGTTTGCCTCTCCCCACATTACCCCCTCTCTCTTCCCCTCTCTGCCTCCCTCCCTTCCCTGTCTTTTGTTTTCAAATCACTGTCTGATAGCCTGCTCACGCATATCTTTTCACAGTCTCTGTTGATGTGAGCTCTTGCTCATGAAAGTTTATGCATCTTTGATTCAGTTAGTCTGAGATGCATCTCTACCCTATCTTCCACATGAACTAAACCATTCCACTCATGCTCTACAGGCTTATTTTATCCATTTCTACTTTAGTTTCTCATCAGTTCACTATCATCTGCACGTCTTAATTAATATCTCACCATGTTGTCTTCTTTAAATATTTGGCTATAAATGTCTTCATTTTTATACATTTCTGTTAAATGCTGAAGTTGTTCTTCATTTCTCTTGGCTTCTGAATTTCTTAATCATATTTCCTCCAAACTGGAGATCAAATATTTGTCTGCTGCTTGTTTGCTGGGCTGTCTATTTAGCAGCATTTCCCTCAGCTTCCAAAATTTTCCATCGCATCAGTATGCAGTCTTCTCTTTTGCAAGAAGAAGACAAGTTTCTTTAGTCAAATCATGCATGTTAAACCCTAGAGGCCTCATGTCATCCTGGCTGCTCCTTCCATAACACAACAGTAATAGCCTTTCTATTGTATGCTGCTAACACAGGGCACATACTACATTTACAGGCCAGATTCTCAGCTAGTGTAAATCAACATAGCTCCATTGGCTACAGTGGAATTGTGCCTCTTTATGCCAGCTAAGAATCTGTCCAGACATGACTTCTAACAAATGCCTGACTTAGCATAAATATTTTCTTTGATCTTCTTCTCTACCTATCTGTAGTACAAGCCAGCATCTTCGTTTAATTTTAAACGAGAATTTTATCTTGCGTTGTATGAGCTGGGACTGCAGTTTCTTTTACTAAATCAGTTTCTTAGGCATTCAAGTACAGTAAACTCAAGCTCCTTGCTAGGGATCACTTTAAAGCATCTGCTGTTACCCAAAATTATCCTACTAAATATTAGAACACTTCAAAATGGGCCAGGCTTACTCTGAGCAAAAACAAACACCAAGTGAAGCTTTTGGCTGCTTGAAACAGCCCTTTCTAGTTTTAGCTTTCTAGGTCGATTCAAGTGGTGATACAGCTCTTAAACCCATGTCTTCATGTTTATTCCTAGTTTTAATCACTCTATAGTCATCTTTTGTCTTCCTTCAGCACAACCTAAAATCGTATTTTTAAAACATAATAAGTTTGAGATTTTTTTCCTGATCTTTATGGGGTTGTAGGCTTCATGCTTTTGAGATTTTCTCCACCAATATTAAGATTTAAACTCTACTGTCTAAATAAAATCTAAGCATTTCACGTAATCACATGAGTTCAGCCACAGACAGATGTCCCAGAATTAGACACAAAATCTCAAGAGTTGGCAACACTCACATCATTCCCATCCCATTCCATTGACTGATAGATGAAAGAATCCCTCTATCATGTCATTTGAAGAACACTCAGATACCTCATGAAAAAAATCTAAATAGCTTCTGCTGAGTTACCAGTACATGATATCATTGAATAATAATTGCATCAGATTTTTTTTTAAATTTTATTAGAGGCTAGTGGTTTTGGGGCAATGAACAATCCATATCCAAACATTATTAATTATAATTTCCTTTAGAATAGTGCGTGTGTGTGTATACTGCATCAAAAGTCCATGTTCTCTATGTCTCAAGTATGATGGTCTACTGGAACTTACAAGGAAGTTAAAAATAACTTGTCTAAGTGCAGTTTACAGTGGTTGCCCTTAAACTTTAAGCTGACTTAACCAACTAGTTAATTAGCCCAAATACTTCCAGTGTGCTCTATATTAAGTATCATAGGCCAGATTATTCTTATTTGGGACAAATCAGCACAGCTGTATTGGCTTTGCTTATTTAAACCAATTGAGATCCTGGCCTAGTGAATGACAACACTGAGCTTAACATTATTTAGGGGCAAGATTTTTGTGAGTGATATCTTTTTTTGAACCAACTGCAAAGTTGGGGAGATTTAGACAAGTTTTTGGGCACAAAGGACCAGGGCCAGATTGATGCATAAGCAAACTAGGCTCATGCCTAGGTTGCTAAGTGAAGAAGGTTCACACTTGTGCTTATTTTACATGTTATAATTATTGAGTGAAAAAAGTAGGGGGCATGAGTTTGTTTGCCTAGGGCTCACTAAAGGGTCGACCCTGCCAAGGTAATCCGACCCTGCAAAGAACCCTTCTTCAGGTCTGAGAAAGAAGCAGACACAGCTTGTGCTAAGTAATAGATAGAACAATGACATTTGTAAAACACCATGTATACACAAAAATGGTCTGTTTGGACCAGTAATTCATTCTGCCCTGTTGTGGTCTCTCTAAATTCTTTGCAACAAGAGAATTACTCTACAATTTTTCTGTAGCCAGAAAATGAGTGAAAACTAAGAGTGGGAATTCAGAAAGTTATGGAGGTATGCCTTGAATCTAAAAACTGTGAGAACCAGTGGCTTAGAGGAATGAGGCAGGGCTGTAAAATAGGAGAAGAGAGACATTATCAAGAGTAGTTAACACACAAGAGAAATGCAGTAGAAGGGATGACCTGATTAGCGGAAGAGCAAGACCTTACATAGTTTCATAGTTGTTAGTGTCAGAAGGGACCTCAATAGATTATCAAGTCTGACCCCCTGCCTGGGCAGGAAAGAGTGCTCAGGAGAGAAGAGAATCATTAACACTTGTGGACTGCATATAGATTAGCAGAAATCACAGGTAGATTATAATGAGTCATAAATTCAATATCTGTGTTTAAACCCTGGTTTTTAGTGTCCAGTAAATTTATGAAGTTTTGTTCCCAGATCCATCTTCTGAAGGTGTTTTGTAAATTGCCCTGGAGAATGAGGATTGTGAAATCATAAAGGAAGTGGTTGTTCTGTGAGAAGTGAGTGGTTGTTCTATCCATGTTAGTCTATCTCTTGTCTTTTTTTTTCCTCTGATCATTCATTCTGTTGCATAGTTTTTGTGTAATTTTACACAGTTTCCATGACAGTCTTTGGTATACTGAATGAAATATACCACATTCTGTAATAGACTTGTTTAGGATCCATAGATTCTGACTTACATTGTATAATTGATTGTGGTGATAGTAGACATTAGTGGACAGGTTTTATGTTTGCTGTTATGTAGGGTCAAGTTCCACTTTGATGATGAGTTTGAGGGAGACTTGGAGGGTATTTGAAAAGCCAGAAGTGGAGAGGTAGGAGTTTGGGAATGTTTCTCTCAAGTTCTGATCCCTTTTGAGTATAAACTGTAATTGTTTGATGATCATCAGTTTGAGTATGGAATGGTAGGTGACAACCTGGCACGTGCAGTCAGTGGAGGTATTCTTTTTGTAATGCAGTAGGTTACTGCAGAGTATTTGGGTAACTTAATATTATACAGAAATTTGTCCTCTTCTATTTCATTTATTTTCTCTTTTTTAATAGGCCTAAAATATATCTTTAACGTTAACAAATGGTATTGTTGTTGGGCAACCTAACAACAAATTGAAGATGACTCTCAGGCCAGACAAAATCAGCTGTTTTCTACTGATACATCTGCAAGACTGCATTTGAGTATGCAAACATTATTAGTTTAAGTCAGCCTTTTATGGGCAAGTCCTGTAGAACTTAGCAGAGACTTATAGAACTTATATAGACTTATATTAAATATAATTTTATAGCAAGCAATAGAACTTTAGATCAAAGGCAGTCGATAAGATTTCATTTTCTATTAAATCCTATATAGTAATTTCTATAGAATTTATTTTCACCCTTACTATATTCTATACAACTTCTGTACAAAAGAGAACTTAGTTTTGTGTTGCTATATGATGGGTACAGATATAATTATGTGGTTTATGTACCACTGGATGTAAGAGCCTTGACCAAAGTAGATCAGTCATTGATTCCAAGAATTTATGCACCAGTTTAATTTCAAGTTTGATGCTGGCATATGCTGACAGTTTTGCAGATGGAGGTTCCCACTTACAGAGACAAACAAGTGCTGATCCACAATAGAAAATTGTACTAAAAATAAACCAAAAAACTGTTCTCTGTGTAAAAACAGCCTTTCAACACTTTACTTCATTATTCTATTGGTACCCCAAAAACCTTGTCTACTACAGATAGACACAATTTTAAACTCATGTAGGAGTATCTCATCAGGGAAATCTGAGAATGAGAAGACAACTAATGACTTTGAATCAATATGATGTCATGATCTGAATATGTAATTGCAATTCTTCCTTCATCAATTAATTCATCCACTGAGCCACTGAAGATAAGTATGTCTTAAGCTGATAGCATGTCTCCTGAACTGTAGGAGCCTTCTCTGATCTTTAATTGTCAGTCAGTGGTGATTGGTTATCATTGAGAATTGCACTGAAGCTACCTTACTGGATGTTGTGTAGGTTACAAGAAAAAACAATGACAGGTCATTTATTTAGTTATTCTGTATAATTCAGAGCTTTTAAAAAAGAATAGTATTAAAAACCTCAGCTCTATCATACTGCATGTGCATAATAATCACGTCTGTGTCTAAAGTGAGGTTATTTCCTAGGTTTAATCACCTTTCCTGAAGAGATTTTTGAATAATACATGTTTAAATGGTTCGACTGCCATCATGTTACCAAGTCCATATCCTGTGGGTCATATTCTCAATTTATTTACACTCTAGTTAAACTTTTATAACTATGTTGACTTCTGTTGCATTTATCTCACCAGGAATTTTTTCGCAGTTCTGGAATAGCATTTTACTAATTAAATTAAATGAGTGAAATAAGTAAACTCTATGGCATTGTTTTATAAATAATTGATTTAAAAGTAGTATTTAGGAATGCTAATTTTTTTTCCTTTACAAGAAGCTCTTGATCATGGGCCAAATGCACATAAGACTTTGCAATAAGATCCAAAAATGGACTTAAGTGGACTCAGGATTCCCTGCCAATTTCTAATAAGCACATCTGTCTCATGAGCTTCTTAGTACAGTTCATATTTTAAATTTAAATTTCATAACCTGTGAGTAAACACATATACTTCATAGACTGGTGGATACTGTATTGAGACCAGGGTATTGAACAATATGATAGATCTCCTGCTTTGTTTCTGATTCTCCTGCTTGAAAAAAGGAACTGGTGTTTCTTTTGCAGTCTCTTCTTATAATAGAAAACCGGCTGGTTCTTTAAGGCTGGCTTGCTCAGAAGGTTTTAAAGCACATACATCTTTATGCACTGGAGTAAGAATTCTGCTTATTACATCTAGGCACTGGATTCCTGCTGAGCCTCTGTATTAATGGATTGATGGGCTCTCTGCAATCAGGAACCACAGTGGCTTTCCTCCTCATTTAAACTTCCCCCTATCCCTGACACCCACATTTGTAAAGTCCTCAAGTCCTACAGAATACATGAGTTTGTACTCTATTCCTAATTCATGTCTTTGTCTAGAGTTGCTGTTGTATTCTCAGGGATCAAACACTCAGACTGAATGTTACCTTACTTTCACATTGATCACTCTGTAACATGATTGGGGGACTTTGGTAGATCAACATGGAAACGTTTTCCATGCTGCTACCCATACAAACAATATATTATTCTGAGAATAAGCAAAGGGCTTTGTTTCCGACTTGCGGGAAGCTAGTGCTGTGGCCCAAATCTTGTTTTGCTTCCAAGACACCTCCAGCAGCCTCCACATCATGTGCATTTAGTGTCCCCACACTTCCAAATGGTGGCAGAGGTGCTTTAACTAAAGCTTGTTGAACAAGCTTTGGTAAAGTGCCCCCACTGCCCTTTTGAAGCATGGGCTGCTGAATACACTATGGGCGCTTTAATTAGAGTGACTCTTGGAGCTGCTCTGATTAAAGCACTCCCACCCCCACAGCATGTGTAAAAATGCCGTAAGTCATGAAACATGATCCTAGTTGAACCATGAGTTTCATGAAGGCATTTAAATTCCTTATGTCCTGCTTAGATACCTCTACCTTGGCCCAAAGAGCAGTCTCCAGTCTCCTACATGCTTGTATTTGGCTTATTGCATGTGCTCAGCAGCAACCCAAATGTCCACTGAGGTTCCTAACACTGCTTATACTCTTTTCTGCTCTACTTAATCTGGGAACATACAAAAATTCCATGCACATTCCCAAATATTTGAGCAGGAAGAGATCATGCAGGGGGTTTGGGTCCTTGTTCCTATGTGAGTTATACATTCTATCCAGTGCAAAATGCATCAGTAGGGACTGGAACCCAGAACTCCCTGCTCCAGACTGTGTGCCCTAGCTACTAGGCTGCAGATTCAGGCTACTTGCTGCCTGCACTGTTTGTGCAGTTTTCACATAACAAGCACCAAATAAAATGGCTAAACACCATTGAGAGCATTGTCTAGAGCCTTTGGTTCCCTCCTTCCACTGGTGGCCTCCACCTCACTGGGCCACAACAATTGCACTCCCATTCATTTGTTCTCCTTCTGTCCCCTTGCCTCTCCTGATCCTTTTTGTCCAGAGACATATTCACAGAAGTTTAGGGCTGGAAGGGACCTTGTGTGATCATCAGGTCCAGCCCCTCTGCCCAGCAAAGTGTGCATCCAGTCTCCTTTTGAAGATCTCCAAGGTAGGTGCCTGCACCACCACCACTGGGAGTCTGTTTCAGGGTTTGGTCATGCCAGCCCAGCCTTGAAGCTCAGTTGTGTGTAGTAGAACTAATCAGCTGAGCCCTATCTAGTCCATCATGTGAGGTTTAGAAAATTGTTCTGAGAAGTAGAACATGTGGATTCAAATCCCCTCTGGGGAAGAGTGTCCAAACCTGACTCTCCTCCTTCCTAAGAAAATGGTGTAAGTGTTGGCCAAAAAGGGTAGGCCTTCCTCTTCCTCCCATGTTTGCCTGTTCTACAGGACAGGGGTATAAGGCATAGTGTTAGTTGTCTTCTCCAAGAGTGATAAATCCCAATAAGGTACCTTTCTGGTTCAGGAGTATGAACAGACTAAATTACAACCTACAACATATGCATGTTAGGCTGCCTGTCAGTCTGCCTACTGATAGAATGAGAAAGGAGAGCATGCTTTGCAGAGTTGGATATGTTCTCTGAATGATGCACAGGTTCTGTTTTGAGAATGGAAGAGTTGTGTGCCCCTTCAAGAAGGAATAAGATCAGCCCCTGGGGTGCATGAGGCAGTCCATTAGAAGAATAAGTGATCTTAGTTGCCTAGCAGAGGTGGAATAAGATTAGCTCTCCAGAGTCGGAGACAAGCAGTAAGTGAAGCTGGAGGAATTTTCGTGCTGAAAGAGGATTTGGACCTGTATCTTGCTCAAGTGATAGACCCATTAATAAAAACCAGTTAACAATTACAATAGTGAAATAACACCTTAGCCAATCAGTGCTCACCAAATAACTAAACTCACTTGCTAGACTGAAATTTCACGGATGCTGTTGACATTGTTATCTTGTATAATACTTTCAAAACAAATTTGAACAGTACACTAAAATCACAAATGTTTTAGACTACTCTTTTCATGATTTTCTTTGTCATGGGGACTCAAGATTATTAAGTAATATTGCCTCCTCCTCTTACCACAGGGCTTTTAGTTTTGAAAAGAAGCTGAATCTACCATCTGGAAAACCATGTTCTGACCAAATAGATGAGCTACTGATAACATCCAACTTAATACAGTTCACACAGCATATCTACAGCAGAACCTGTTAGGTAACATAGATTGTTGTGAGACTAAACCTTGAGGAACTTGTGAAGACCTTTTTTGCTGAATAGCAATGTCACAGATACAATAATAGTGTTGTGCTATCATAACTGTTTGGGCAGGATTTTCAGAAGCATTAGCATTGGTCTGTTTTTGCTCCTGCTTTAATGGGAACAGAGTGCTTTTACTCCACAAAGCTATATGATTGTGAAGGCCTCTCTAGATTTTTAGGTAAAAGCATTAAATGATTTGATGCAATATCCATCCAAGATGGTTGGAGGCATGATTGTGGGATCCAGCGTCAGATCCAATCATACCATATTGCTGTTACAGGAGGTTTCCAGGATCACAATACCAGTCCCCACGCCCTGCAGTGGCTCCCACTGTTGTGAGCCCCACAGTTGACAAGGCTCGGAGGGGACAGTGTGGGGTACACTATCCCCCTGCGAGCCTTATCACCTGCAGAGCTCACAGTGCAGGAAGGATGGAGAACACTGCCCCCCACCTGGCAAGCCTTGTTAGCTGTGGGACTTGTAGTGGCGTCAGTTGATGAGGCTCCCAGTCACAGGGGAGCACCTGGCCTAATGTTCAATTAATGGCAAGATAAGAACAAGCTACAAAGTTATTGCACGTTTTTTGTGGAATAACTCTGTGACTTAGTGCTTGTTTTATCACATCATGAATTGATTGAATGTGTGGCTGGGTCACAACTTAAGGTGTGATTTAATTGGTTAATCACACCTTAAGTGTAATGTGTAGATGTGCCCAAGTCACTGACCGAATATTACATCACAACAAAAGAGACACAATAAGGCAGTGCTTGGCCATTATGCCATTGATATTTTGTTGCTTCCTGTGCTTCACTCAGCTCACTGAACAGGCTTCCTTTTTTTCTCCTTCTCCTTCTTCTTCATTTTCTCTCTCTACTCCATCTGCAGTCTTTCTCTTTTCTGGCAGCCCAAAATGCAGTAAAGAGATGATAGTATCTCCAGTTCTTTTGCTAAATGCCCCCTGCACTATTTTGCAATTACTTGGGGAGCATTTCTATAGATGGTACTCCATTCATTCTGCCTTAGACCATAATAAACTCTAATCTATCAAATGAATGCTCCATGTGTAATGTATGTAGTGGCCATGAAGAATACCATGTGGTTCTAATGCTTGGATATGAGTATTGTTGCTGTAAACCAAACCAGTCTGCAGCACTGTTCTGTTCTCTCTATTCTCCCTTCTAGTTACTAAGCTTAATACATTTATTCCACAGTCTTTGTGTAAACAGAGGAGAGTACATTTTAATACAGACTTTTTAAGATGTAAGACTTACATATTAAATTTTTGGAGATGTAAGTCTTACTCCTCTATAAGGCTTGTTTGTTCACAGAAGAAAAAGCAGCATTTCTCACTCTCTTCATCCCTACCCCATTTAATTTACCCCATAAATGGTCACATGAAGGAGCTTAGCAACAAGAGATTTGTGATATCATCAATTAGCATAGGATTTTCTTGAATTTACATTTAAAAAATGTTCACCCTCTTCCCTTGGATTATTTAGTCTGGAGAAAAGACTAAAGGGGAATATGAGAATAGTCTTCCAGTACCTGAAGGGCAGTTGCAGAGGGGATGAGCTTTTCTCTGTGGCCATAGGAGACAGGACTAGGAACACTGACCTCAAGCTACAGCAAGGGAAATTTGGGGTGGAGATTAGGAAGAACTTTCTGCCTATGCCTATGAGGGTAGTCAATCATGGAACCGGCTACCTAGAGAAACTGTGGAATCTCCATCTCTAGAAGTTTTCAAGAGCAGGGTAGACAGACACTTGGCTAGGATGGTTTGGTCAGGGGTGATCATGCCTTCAGTAGGGGATTAAACTAGATGACCTTGTGAGATCCCTTCCTGCCTTACTTTCCTGTGATCCTTTTTATCTCCCCTTCTGGAGAAAAGAGAGGGGAAGAGAGGGAAACCAAACTGGTACCTTTTGCATCAGTGCTGGGCAGTGAGTGCTAACTATATATTAACTTCCCTGCTCTCATCTAAGCTCGACTGCCATGGGGAACATTCACCCAAGGAAGAGCAGGTAGTCTTATTTTTGTTGCTTTTTCTTAGGTTCCCAGCAAGGAAAGGGCAACTAAACAACCATTCCCAAAGCTCCAGGGACTTTTAGCCACTGTATACCCAAACCCTAAGCCAGTGTGACTGTGCCTTCTTTGAAGCTAAACTGGGCCTGTTCAGCAGCAAAGCACATAACTGAATCTAGCCCATTCTTCCATTATGATCTTGCAAAGATGCTACTTTACCCAGATATTTTCCCCTGAAGCACTATTTTTAAACAATCATTTATATACTAATTTACATATAATTCAATAAATCATTTGAGCTTTGACCTCCAGGTGATAATCTGTGATCCTGTAGGCAGAAGTGATCCCTGTAAGGATATATTTCCATCCTGGAAAATACAAAAGGCAACAGTTATGCAGTAACTGAAAAGACAGCTGAAAAATTCTGTACCAAAATGGAATTAGGAAAGCAAGAAGCCTGACTGCCTTGTGGTGAGTCATCATGATCAAGACCAGTATGTTACCCTGCACCAAGTCTTCATCCTTCAGTGGAGCTCTGAAATCTTTTCAAAAGTGCTTTTGTCAGTACATTCTTTTTAGGACAGCATGACTTCATTTTCAGAGCAGAAAGTGGGCAATCTTCCTACGAAGGCATTTCTCCAGTGTCTGAAGGCCCTTTCTGTCACTTTATACTTTAGCTAAACATCAAACTGCACCATTGTAAAACAGCACATGCCTTACTGTTTCTTAGTATTTAAGATAGTCCTGTAAGCTCAACTATTCCCTGCCATACAGGAGCACTACCCCAGCAGGAGTTCTGAGGAGCATTGCTTTGAGAGGTGGGCACACTGCTGAGTCTAGAAAGCACAGGGATAGCACATCTAGTCTCCCACCCTCGGAGTGAGTGACACAACTTCTCTCTTCTGGGTCTATAATGTATCATCTATCTTTCATGTATGGTGAAGTCCTTGGAGTCTTTTGAAATATTTTTTGCCACATACCAGAGTATCCTGCAGGTTGTAAAGTTTTCATGTAAACAAACAAACAAACTAGTTTCTGCTCTCTGTTACTGAAGTGTAAATCTGGAAGAGCTCTATTCATGGGCACCGACTTTGGGTTTTGACAGTGGGTGCTTTTTTTTTCTTGCAGGAGAGCTGGGCAGGGGATATCGTTCTTGAAAAGAAAAATAACAAAGGGCTTTACTTTAAACTTGGCATATTCCTGCACTGAGCCTTGCACGTACCCAGAAGGGGCAGCACATTACTTGAACTCAGTTTGCCCGTTGGCTGTAAAGATCGGGCGCTTTAATGGGGCTTTTTTGGCACTTTTATCTTATAGCTGGTTGAATCAACTTTATCTAAATGCACCTAAAAATCCCACTGAAGTGCCTGATCTTTACAGACACTGCAGAGCCAGGGTGAAGTAATGTGCTGCTTCTTCCGGTAAAGCATGGTTTGTTTTTTTTAATGTCTGTAAGCAATCACTCGGAGATCTAGCATGTAAAACCAAACGGCCGTGGCTCATGGGTGCTGAGCACCCACTAATTTTTTTGGTGGGTGCTTGAGTCCCAGAACACCCATGGAGTTGGTGCCTGTGGCTCCATTGATTTACACAGTTACCCAAAAATTATAGTGTGGCTGTACTTAGGTTTTGGCTCACTGGTGCTACTTGGACAAAAAAAGACTCTAGGATCAGCCCCTGTTCATTTTACAATTAGCTGAGATTGGCTTTGCTCAAACCAGGAAGGCAACTTAACCAGCAAGTGTCTACTTTCTATCCCTACAGTTGCCTTCTATTTCAAATCCTGTAGTTGGTTCATCCAAAGACATACTGACATAGTGCTCCAGAAATATCATTTGAGCTTGAGAGAGATGCTTCTCTACCAAGTACTTACCTTTCCACAGTGCAGGACTCTGGCAATATTTCTGGGCTCCAATCACTTGTGGTACCTGGTTGCCTTAAATCTGCTTCCTTGGAAACTGACGTTGCCTCTGCATAAATGTCCCAGGATGTATGTATTTCTGAAGGAGCAAAGTTTGGATCTGGAGTTTCAGCAGGGCTGTGTATGCAAAGACTGCAATACCAAGAAGAATCAGGAGTGCTGGAAAGGCAAGGGGAGCCATAGCAATGAGATCCAACATTGGGTCTCTTAACTCCAAGTACAGTGAGAGCAAGGAACTCAGCTACTGATCTTTCTCTCTAGCAAGATGTATAGGGAAGTAGGTATCAGCTGAAGTAACTGAATCTGAATCTCATCAACTGAAGTCAGTAGTCCCTGTGGCCAGGTACAGACATTACACTTTTACCGGTATAAGTGATTGGAAACTGGTCTATACCTGCATTGGTGATGCACAGGGGGTGCACACAAGTGCACGTGCACCCCCCTGAGCTTGGCAGTGCACTCCCTGTGGATGGTCGCCAACTGCTATTTGGTGCTCACCACCCCCACCCCACGCCACGTCAACACTGCTGTGGCTACCTGCAGGAGCTCCCTGCACGCCACCGCCACTGCCACTACCACTGCAGCCTGTAGGCAGTCGCCGTGCCCCCAAAGCCTCTGGGGGACACAGCATTCATGTATACCTGTAACAGAACTGAGTTCAGCACACAGACTGATTTAAAGTCCAGTCTAAGATTTGTTTTCCTCTTCCCACTGCAACCAGAGGATGAATGTCTGTCCTGTTCGCTACCAGTCTAAACCACGCTGCTTATAGGAAACCATGTAACTGAGATCGATTCTGTCTATTTGTTCAACCATTACTGAAAATCATAATGTACAATACAATTATCTCATTGGGCTAGTAAATACACAGACAAGCCAAATAAATGGAGTTTAGTAAAATCAGTTGACTTGTAATTGTACCACAAAATGGTCTCAGTAATTAACTGAGAACTCCCATTCATTATATACACTAACTATGTACCTAGATGGCATTATGTCAGTATATGTTAGCATGCATTCCGTTAATCACAAGGGAACAAATTAAAAAAAAATAAACCTGTATTCAAGGAGTATATAAATAAAATAAAAATAGATCATAAATTGCAACTAGAGAAAGCAGGAATTATTAGGCAGTCAGGTCAGTATTTCACATCTATATTTTAGGATCAGGATTAGGATTTTTTTATTCTTTTGGTGATATGCTAGCTTTTTGGTCTGAAAACCTCTAATCGAAGTCAGAGAACATATATCACCACACAAAATAATCTTAGAGTCATCTGTTCAGCCTCTTTCACATGCTTAAGAAAAGCTTGGATTGAAGTTAAACATATATGAGAGATAGGAACTATTTCAGATGCAGTGGTGACTGTCACTTTACAAAATTCTTAAATGCCATTTGATGACATTAGTAGTAACTGATATATTTTTTTATCATTACCCTTCAGCCCTTCCTCATTCTCTTTCCTGAGTTCAACTGTAAGAGTCTTTTCAGGCATTAGCTTATCTCAAAGTCATTAGTATGTCATGTAGGAAATAAGAAGAAGTCTGGATAGAGCAGCACCATAGGGAATAACTGTCGGAGGTGCATAAATTTTTGTGAGCAAGAGCTCACTTCATCAGATGTTATGAAAGGACATGCACAGAGCAGGCTCTCCAATAGATTGCTCTTAATACAAAAGATAGAAAAGGGAAGAGGGTGAGGAAAGTCACTCCTACCATTCATATTAAATTACATACTATCATTAGCATTAGTATCTCCTCTGTATTAATGTCATAATCCTGTAAGCATAACTCATGTTTGTATTATTATAGCTAAATATTTATATGAAAGCAAGATATAAAGGACTCTGATCAGTTATGATGTCCTAATATGCTCCACCAACATAGAAATAAACAGGGTCCATACAGCAAATAATTTGCAGTCTAGGATATATAAGCCATATATATATATTTATACACACACACACACACACACACACACACACACACACACACACACGTGTGCAGGATATAAAATATGTAAAGTATGCTAAAATTTGCTACATTTAATTTTATTTATAATGCCAATTAATAATTGACTGATTTCCCCACTTGCTGGGGAGCGGGTGAAGGGTGCTGAGAAAGGCAGTAAAATCATAAAGAATTCTATGCATAATGAGTGGACTGGCAAGTTGCCAGCACAACTCTCATCTTCAAAAAGAGCTTGAGTGGTGATCTTGGGAGCTACAAACCAGTAAATCTCACCTTCATCCCTGGCAAGTTATGATCTGCTGTGTTTTTGTAAAGGGAAATGCTACTTGCCAATCTGCTGGAGTTCTTTGAGCGTAACAACAAGCACATGGACAAGGGGGAATCCAGCTGACATATTATTTGGATTTTTAAAAAGCTTTCAAAAAGGTCCCCCACCAAAGACTTTGAGAACAACTTCATTGCCATGAAATGGGAGGGGCAGTTCTTTCATGGCTTGAGAGTTGGTTAAAAGATAGGAAGAAAAAAGTAGGACTAAATGGTTACTTTTCAGAATGGAGGGAGGTCAAAAGTGAGGTCCCACCAGAATTTGTGTTGGGCTTGGCTTTGTTCAATATTTTCATGAATGACCTGGAAATGGGGTGCACAGTGAAAACCCTAAGTTTGTAGATGATGCTGAATTATTCTGGGTAGTCAAATCCCAGGCTGATGGAAAACAGCTGAAGAAAAGATCTCACCGAGCTGAGTGAGTGAACAAAAAATGGCAGATGAGTTTCAGTGTCAACAAGTGCGGGGTTATATACATAGGGAAAATAGCCTCTACTATACGTACTTGATGCTGGGTTCTGACCTAACTGTGATGACTCAGCAAAGATACCTTGAAGTCATTGTATATAATTCTATAAAAAGATAGGCCCAATGTGCAGTGGTGACCAAAAACAACAATAAAATGGGCATCACTGAGAATAGCATAGCAAACAAAACAGAGAACGTCATCATGCCACTATATAAATCCATGGTGCACCCACATTTTGAATACTGTGTATAGTTCTGGTCTCTGTATATCAAAAAGGATGTAGTAGAATTAGAATAGGTACAGAAAAAGTCAACCAAAATGATCAGGAGCAGTTGCCATTCCAGGCAAGAACGCTATAATTTGGAAAGGAGAAGATGAGTGGGGATATGATAAAAGTCTATAAAATCATGAAGGGCGTGAACAAACTAAATAGGGAAATGTCATTAACCAAGTCCTAGAACTAACAGGCACCTGCTGAATTAATAGGAGAGGCATTTAAAACTAACAAAAAGTACTTTTTTACACAGTACATAATTAACTTAGGGAACTCTGAAGGTTGTAGAGGTAGATATACAGCCAGGTTCAAAAAGGGATCAGGCAGGATAATGGATGACAGCTCCATTAATAACTGTTAAACAGAGCAGTCAGGGATATATCCTCTGGCTTCTTCACCAGTGATGGTGGATTCCAGGATAGGAATGAACAGGGGTAGATGAACACACTACAGAACATCTACTGGCCTGCCCATGTAGATGCTAGGGAGGGTAATGAACAGGAGGAGATAGACAAACTACTGACCTGCCCACATATACGGGAACCATGCACTAGTGAGGGCCTCACTAAGGCTATAGATTGAGCATTAGTATATGTCTATTTCTGGACTCAAATTTTAGCATGGTGACAGGACATTAGAAGAAGATGACCCAGTTCAGCAGGGGTGCTCTAAAGCAGGGGTGCTCAGCCTGTGGCCCACAGGCCAAATGTGGCCTGTGGAGCTTGGAATCTGACCCATTGTGGCACTTAGGTCCTTCATAGCATGGAAGAGTGTACAGAAAAACACATAGCACCTGATCAAGTTTGACATCAGTAGAAGAACCAAGTGAGTAATACTATAGAAAGTGATAAGCTTAAGCAGTGAGGGAAAGAGTCGTGAAGATCCCTGAAAGTAATGATAATACAGGGAAAATTACCAAACAGGAAAAGAAGCAGTCAGCCTGATTCTTCTCCCAACAATATCAGTTTTATACCAGCATAATTCCACTTAGCTCACCTTCCATTTCTATAAATTTCGAACCAGCTCCTATTGAAGTCAGTGAGAATCGGATCAATAAGGCATAAGTGAGAGGAAAGACAGAACCATAAATCTCATTCAGATTGCTTGCAGGAGGGAAAGTTAGACTAGTATACCCATATTCATTCACAAAGCTCTTAAACAAAGGTACTTACTGAGTTCATTAGGATTTTTTTTTAATCCCTGCATAGAATACCCAATACATGGTTGTAGTGTAGAATAACAGCATGCCTTTGCTCCAGATAATGTCAGAAAATTATTTAATCAAGGTATTGCAATTCTGAGTGACTCTTAAAAACATACTTTTCCAGTTTTAATTCCTTTGGATTGTTCAGAAATGTTTACAAAACTCCCATTACAGTGCAAATTACACAGAAAGAGCCAACTAAACTCATCCATGATGACCAGGGAACTGGGCTGTCTGTTCACTATGGAAAAGCACGGTAAAACTTGGATTTTCTCTTCTTAAGGAGGAAAAAAAACTTCCTTATTTTAAGGTGAAAAAATGGATTTTTCTCCTTTAGAAAGCGGGGGCGGTGGGTTTTCCTTAGCAGAGTTGCAGCCTGCAAGGGGCTAGGGGGAGTACGAGGAGGGTGATCACACAGGGGATGTCATGTGCATGTACACTTGGCTGGGGCTGCTGCCCAGCCCTGGCAGTGCCTGGGGCTTGGAGAACAGGGCCATATGCAGCGCCAGGGCCCAGGTCATGAGTGGGACACAGCCACAGGTGGCTCATCTGGAGGACGGCAGAGGGGCCTGGCTCCCTGCCACTGTGCACTCCTTGGTTGGGGGGAATGGGGAACACATGCCCTCAGATTTGTGCACGGGGCAGAGGTGGGTGCAGGCTGCCTGCTATGGTCTTGGGGCTCCCCACTCTGCTTCCCTCCCTCCGGGACCTCTGGGGCCCAACAAGAGAGACCTGGCACAGCAGGGCAGAGCAGGGTGGGGAAGTTCAGTGCTGCTGCTGCAAGCTGCACATCACCATGACAAGGCTCTCCTGTCTGCTCAGTAGCAGCAGTGGTGGCAATGTAGAATTGTGCCTCTCACTGCTGCTGGGTGGGCAGAGGGCACCTCGCTCTGTCCTACTGTGCTGGATCTTGTCCACTGGGCCATGGAAGTCCTAGGGGAAAGGCAGCAAAGCAGAGGGCCTGCAGTCTTCAGCCCTCTCTTCCCCGCCCCTGCCAGGCTCTGCTCCGGGCAGGGGGAGTCAGACGCTGTGCTCTGCTCCGCTGCAGCAGCCACCACCTCCCACATGTAGCAGCCAGGGCATTACTTTCCCTAGCATCTACATGGACAGGCCAGTAGGTGTTCTGTAGTGTATTCATCTACCCCTGCTGTAGACCTGGGTCCCTGGCTCCTAGTCCTGGAGCTGGGGGCCCCTTCTGGCAGGGCTGGAGAGGTGGGAGGCTTGGGTGAGGAATGACGGGGACCAGCAGGGTGGCGGACCTGTGGATAGGGAGTGAGGGACACCAGCAGGGGTGGGGAGCTGTGGCTGGGGAATGAAGAGCAATGGCATGGGCAGCACAGTGGCATATCAGGGCTGCTCAGCACCATAAAGCAGGGCAGAGCAGGGGCAGCTGCAGCTAGACCTGTGTCATGGTGAGTGAAGAAAGGCAGTGGGAGCTGTGATTTTCCATGATGATAAACCCAAAATCAAATGCCAAAAGCTATAGAGAGATAGTAGAGAGGCAGCAGCAAGGCGCCAGACTGCCATGCATAGACCCTGAGATGTTGCAGAGTCACTTGGAGGAACTGGATGCCTTTAAGTCGACAGGCCCGGATGAGCTTCATCTGAGGGTACTGAAGGCACTGGCTGACGTCATTGCACAGCCACTGGCAGGAATATTTGAACACTCGTGGTGCATGGGCCAGGTCCCAGAGGACTGGAAAAGGGCCAATGTGGTCCCCATTTTCAAG
>JAGPOW010003648.1:33217629-33229639 GCA_030014935.1 Caiman crocodilus
GTACTGCGTGCAGTTTTGGGTGCCGCACTTCAAGAGGGATGTGGATAACCTGGAGAGGGTCCAGAGAAGGGCCACTCATATGGTTAAGGGCTTGCAGGCCAAGCCCTATGTGGAGAGACTAGGGCACCTGGACCTCTTCAGCCTCCGCAAGAGAAGGTTGAGAGGAGACCTTGTGGCTGCCTAAAAGTTCATCATGGGGGCACAGAAGGGAATTGGTGAGGTTTTACTAACCAAGGCACCCCCGGGGGTTACAAGAAATAATGGCCACAAGGTAGCAGAGAGCAGATTTAGACTGGACATTAGGAAAAACTTCACAGTTAGAGTGGCCAAGGTCTGGAATGGGCTGCCAAGGGAGGTGGTGCTCTCCCCTACCCTGGGGGTCTTCAAGAGGAGGTTAGATAGGCATCTGGCTGGGGTCATCTGGACCCAGCACTCTTCCCTGCCTATGCAGGGGATCAGACTGGATGGTCTATTGAGGCCCCTTCCGACCCTAACATCTATGAATCTATGAATATCCAAAAAGTGGTTAAATGTAATCTTCCTGCTTCTACAGAGATGCCAGTGTAGCAAAATCATTGCAATTTAAACCAGTTCCACTCAGCAGTAAGGTTACAGCTCACTTTTATCCCTATAGGAGCAGATCGATTGTTGCATCATAACAGCTGATGTATGATACCAAGGAATAAATCACTCTCCAATTTTAAATTAATTAAAAATTATGTTTGTCCATGCCCAAGGCCTTGCACATCTCAGGTCTACACATTTTTTTGTCTTCTCTGTCAGGGACAGCAAAACTAGAGGTAGCATTAGCACCCACAATGTGTGAAGCATGTTTTATAGGGTGACTGCTTCCAAACTTCACCCTCTCACTAGGCCTATTCTACATAAAGTACAAACTCAAAAGTGTTGTAAATAATATAAACCTGACTAGAGGGGTATGTCACAAAAGTAACTTTCCTTCTTCCTGTGGGCCATCAGTAGGACTAGGTGTTGTTTTTCCTTTCCGTACCATGCAGCCCTGAGGAACAGAAAGGGCTACTGTTAGCCTTAGAGACCAAAGGTTTCCAGTTTGAATAAGAGGAGAGGAGGTAGACCAAAGAGGGTTGGGTTGTTTTTTTTTTAAATGAATAGTACCAGAGACCCTTTCTCATGGATTGGGTGGGAAACTAAGGCACTGACAAAGGGAGAAGTCTGCATGCATTCAGCACTAAAGAAAGCCTAAAGAAGCTTTCATATTTTAGGAAAAATTAAAGAGTTAGAAGTTCAGAGAGAAAGCAAGCAGCAACAAGGGATATTGCAAAAACTAAGGAAGAATTAGAACTCAGGAATGTGCTACCTGGAGAATAGAATAAGTATGAATTTCCACTAACTTTGTTCTTTCATGTTTGAGGAAGTAAAGGAGGGAAGATAGTGGCTTGCAGAATTATGGAATGCAGAGCAGATCTCAAACATCCAACTGTTAAAGCAGGTAAGAGTGAACTGCTAAGTTATCTAGGCTGATAGAACCTGAGAGAAGAGCTACCAGGACTTAAACTCCTCATGGTGTAATATTTTTCAAAGATGAGCGTAAATGTTTTATCTGTCTCTGGATTTGCGCCAGGCACCTAGCAGAAGGTTTGTTTTTATGTAGTGTCCTAATTCTTGATATCATTGGAAGTTTTACAGAGTCTGCTGTAAATTGAAGGGTCAGGGAAGAAATAATTCCAGATCAAAAATTGTAAAATTTGAAACATTGAAAAAATTCCTGGTATGCAAAAGTTTTCCCCACCCCAGTTTCTATTAATCAACCCTCTACCTTCATCCCAAAACATATGTTCAACATGAATGATTTTAAAAAAAGTACCCCAACCAGAGGCATGCAAAAGAAAGAAAAGTCATTAGATACAGAACTATATTTCAGCACTTCTTTACAACTTATTTAGTTTTCTAGAATTTTTGTTACAAGTAATGAGGTAGAGTAGTCCTTTACTTCCTTTAGTCACAAAGCATAAATCTGGAAACTACTACAGAACATCATAGATTCACCCATTCTATTGCCTTTTTCATAGATTCATAGATGTAGGGTCCGAAGGGACCTAAGTAGATCAAGTCCGACCCCCTGCCCTGGGCAGGAGAGAATACTGGGCTCAATGACCCCAGCTAGATAATCGTCAAGCCTCCTCTTAAAGACCCCCAGGGTAGGAGGCAGCACAACTTCTCTTGGAAGTTGGTTCCAGATCCTAGCTGCCCTGACTGTGAAATAGTGTCTTCAGACTGGACATTAGAAGACACTATTTCACAGTTACCTCTACCTCATTACTTGTAACAAAAACTCCAGAAAACTAAATAAGTTGTAAAGAAGTGCTGAATCACAGTTCTGTCTATTGACTTTCCTTTCTTTCGCATTCCTCTGGTCAGGGTACTGTTTTTTAAATCAATTATATTGAACATATGTTATGGGATAAAGGTAGAGGGTTGATTAATAGAAACTGGGGTGGGGAAAACTTTTGCATATCGGGAATTTTTTCAATATTTCAAATTTTATCCCATTCCTCATTGCAATGAAATGTTGAAATCTCAAAATTTTCAGTGCACAGAAATTTCAAAAATGGTTGGGCTCAATCAAAACCTTTTGTTTCAATCATTTTGTAATGTTTTCATTTTATGTTTAAGCTTTTAAATTAATTTTTTACTTCAAGTAACTTAAATTTCAAAACAAAATGTAATTTTGAACAAAAAGCAAAATTTTCTATTTAAAAAATGTTGAAATGTGATATTTCCATATCTTTTTTTTAATGGTAGGAAGTGTGCTGAAAGGGAGCCTTTCATTGAGAAAGTTTCAACTTTTGACCAACAAATATTTGACCAGAAAATTCCCAATGAGCTCTTGTGATTAGAAACAAAAGGCCTGCTAATTCATTGACATGGGGCCAATAAGTCCTGTCTGTAGGCACATAAACCACATAACCTTCTGTAACCTGATAGAAATATTTATTTTTATCAACAGCAAATCTCCCTAACCTTCTATGGACATTATTCACTGAGATTTCAGCTTCCAGAGCTTCATTTTTGTGTTGTGTCCATTGCTCTTTTAAGCAGAATGGATGTCAGTGTTGCTTCTAATTTTGCAGAGCTTTTTCTGCCTTCTACACAAGCCAAGAAAGTGCACTGGCTTCTGTTAAAAGCCAAAATGACTTATTTCAGGTAGGAAGCATGTAATTTATTTCCAATATGACCACTTTCATCCTCCAATTTAGAAATCTGAATATACCTGCAATGCAGAGAGGAGCCATTCAATTAATGCTGCAAATCATTCTACATTGGCCATTGCAGAGGCTCCTCATTAAACTAATGCATCCAGTAGAAGAAACATATCCAGTGGCAATGCATAGGGGGTGCATGGGGGTGCATGTGCATCCCTGAGAGCGCTGGTGCACCCCCTGACAGCCAGTGTTCCCCCCTTAGGCAATGGGCAGGGGAGCAAGCAAGAGTGCTCTTGCCCCTCACAAGAGCACCAGCTGGGGAGTTGGGGTGATAAGAGAAATGATTCCTGCACTCCACCCACGGCCGATCGCACCAATGGGGATGTTCCCCCACAGCCAATCTCATTGACCCAGAACACCTGGCGGTCAACACAATCCTCTCCACCCTGGTTGCTGACTGCCCGCTGGGAGTGAAAATACCCCCCAACTCAGGAGGCACCAGTAGCCCATGAACATATCACACAAATATGTTCTTTGAAAAACAATCCCATTACGAGAGAAGTCAAAATAAATAAAGCCATCAAAAATGTGTTGAAGGGTTATAGGTCAGTGCTTTATAGCTCTTTGACCCCTTACAACCCCAGCTGGACCCCTTATGTTAAGATACAATATAAGAAAATGTCCATAATTCTTGTGATTTTAAAGTTTGTTTCCTATTATTATCCAGATCAGTGATTCTCAACCAAGGTGCTCACAGGCTTTTTGAAGGTGCCACGAGCTGGCACACATTGTTAGCACTGTTAGGTGTGCAAACATGATTCACAGGTCAAACCCAGAGATTTCAGATAGGAATCCACAGGGTTAAAAACATTCTGATCTGTTGTGGTTTTTCAGGGGAAATGTTCTATCATTTTTCTCTAGTTAAAAATGAGTGAAAACAAAGAGCTGGTGTTTCCCAAAGGATGCCTTGAGTCTCTCCAGGAGTACTTTGAGGTTCAAAATGGATTCTTCTCCTTGTAACGCTGTTCCTTCAGTGTGACTTTATACCGAGCAGTACTGAGTAGTACTGTTTTTACTGTGCTTCTGGAGTACACAAGAATAGAAAATGAGACTAAACACAGGTTCAGGGAATGCAGAAAATGAGAAGCTGAAAGATAAAAAGGGAGAAAGAGTATGAGAAATGGAATGACTCAGGGCTGGATCCAGGGTTTTCCAAAGTGGGGTGTGGGAGCAGCAGCCCATACTTCAAGGGTGGCTGTACTCCCTACTCTCAGCCTCTCTGCCTACCGATCCAGAGCTGGCGGGGAGCAGGGAGTGCAGCCTCCCTTGCATTATGAGTTGCTGCTCCTATACCCCACTTTGGGAAATTTCTCATTTACAGTGTAGAGTCAAAGCAAAATGCTTCAAAGAAATACAGTGGTGGTAAAAAATGTAACTGTGTTTTCCATGTTACTTTAAATGTGGCATATGTTGATGTAAAAATGAATGGACAGCACAGCCATATAACAAGGAATGTTGTTACTAGTGACATCTGAAGTGTACTCTTGAATTTTGGGACCTTTTGTTAGCAGGACTGTGGCACTTCCTTTCCCTCATAAAGGCAGAGGCAGTTTAGGTATGGAGAGGCTACATTTTTAGCAAGAATTTTACCCTTGTAGTGCCACAAAAACTAACTGAACAGCCATTCAAGGGTGTTTGCGTAGAAAAGAAGTTCTGCAAAGAAACACTAGCTCTTTCCAACAGCAACTTCTCAACAGTGCAACAACATGCCATGTGCAAATGCCTGTCCAGTTACACAGTATCACAGGGCATGGGTTGGTCCTCCAGCATCTCAGGATGCCATGCTCCTGAGTAGTCTGTCTCTCATCCCAAATGCTACTGCTCACAGCTTGCTATAAGGTCCCATTGCTCAACTCCGAGTCCCCTTACAAGATAAAATCTTTTCTGCCCAAAGAACATGGCAGAAATCCACTTCCTAAATCCTCCTGCCACACAAAAAAATCTATTCCTGTCACACCAATACCTCTTTTGTGATAGACAAGCCAGGACAAAAGACATTGAGCAGGAATTCATGGGTGTTTGAACTTGTTTCTGGGTACTGCCCAAGTTGGCTTTTACAAGCAGCAAATGCCATGGCAAAGGCAAAGGGGAGACTTCTCAGCACCAATTCTGAAGCAGAAGCAGTGTTGGAGCCCTGCAAAGTGATAGCATGGCTGGCAGGTCCACATGTGCTTGATGTAGAGATTGGCTGCTGTCCTTTATAAGGCTGAGACAAGGGAGCCCCACTCCTTTAGAGGCAACATCAGAGCCCTCCTCCTACCACTGTCCTCCCATGGGTTGCTGAGCCAGGTGAATTGTGGTACCAGCACCCACTGGATAGCCATTGACACTTCAGCACTGTAAACTTACCTATGCTGAATTGTTGGCAAATCAAAGACTGCTTGCCAGGGCCTGGATTGTGTCCACATGGCTGTAAATGCTGCTGTGAACAGTCAGCAGAGGAGCTGAATGAGTTCTCTGAGGAAGTGGTAATAGTCTTTTACTCTGTGCCAGCCAAAGTGTGGCATGCAGATGCAGTGGACCTCTCAATACTGGACTTTAAGACATTCCAGGTCTTCTCTGCAGTCATTTCCCTGAACTCCACCCTCCAGGTGACTTCAGTAACTCCTTCCCTTATTTTATCAAAAACTGTCCTTTGCAGATAGATGAAAACCTTAATTATGCACCTGCTTTGTCTATATTTGAAACTGAATCAGCTTATGACTAATGCTATTTTCTATGGTGTCCTCACAACTTTCCAAAATCCAGTCTAAAATAGAATGATTTCTGCATGGGCAGCAGGGATCCATGGTAGGCGGGAAAGAGATCTGACAAGCTTTTCTCTGTGAAAACTGAACAGGTATGCTGTGGCCGTGCACACCCAGCATGATGGGCTGTAGAGGGGCATTCCTGGTTGCTGTGGTCCCACGGTTGCCAGTATATCAGCACTTGCCCCTGTGCTTGGTTGCCCTGGGAACCTCTACAGATGCCTCCTCCCTCCCACAAAGCATTCTGGAATTGCTGTATATCAGCTCCCTGGCAGCAGTGCAATGGCAGTGCATGCTCTCGCCATGCTCTATGGTAGTGCCGCTCAACCTTCCAGCCCTGTGGGCTGGATGAGTGCATGGAGCCAATCCTCAGCCGGTCCGGACCATGGGCCTGATCCAGCACGGGGCTGCCACATAGAGTTGGCCTGTCAATGTGACTCAGCATGCTGGCCCAGCCCCACACACCAGATCTGACCAATAAAACAATCCTGTACACTAGCCCAACCCCATGCGCCAGATTCAGCCATGAAGTGATCCGACATGCAGGGCTCTGTCATTTAACCCACAGCATTCCCTATTGGTCTGGAAACTTGGCAGTAGGGGAGAAGTGGCAGCCACTATTCTCCTGCTGCCACATTTCCAAACCCATTGCAAGCTCCGTACACTGGATGGCGTGGCCTCACAGTCTGGATTCAGCCCATGGGCTGGAATCTGAGCACCACTGCTCTATGACACTGGATGCCTGGGCACTTGAGCAGCTCTATAAGCATCTCAACCTGTTTCCACAGCATTGCAAATTTCCCAGAACTTGTTAACACTTTAAAAGAATGCCTCTTCATACCCATAAGCCTGCCTAACATTTCCCATTGGGATGTTATCTTTCTTCAAAAAAGGTTACTATTCATTCATTTGGATTGATCTGGATCTCAAAAACCCTCAAGCAAGGAGTGAAACTGAAGGCTCCTCCCAAGAAAGTGCTGGAACCACTGGGTATGTCTACATGAGGTGCTACATTGTTGTAGCAATGCACTACAGCAACTTGGTGTCAGTGGGCAAAAACTGTGACGCCACAGCTACGTTGCTGTAGCAATATGCTCCCTCCCTAAAGCGCATCACTACAGTGACGTAGTGACTAAAAATAACCGTGCACTGCTGGCATGGCATTACTGTAATATGCTGCGTTACTGTAGCATGGTGTAACTGCTGTTACTGTTGTTATAGCACCTAAAGGAAATACTAAATGACAGGGCAGTAATGACACCACAGGAGATACATGCAGAGGTTACAAAGACAGGTTTTCTCTTGCTTGCTCTCCTTCCAGACTCATGGTTCTTGCACAGTTGGCTGTCTAGTGGCCTGGCAACAGGACAGATAGAGAGTGCTTTCACCCAGACGTAGCATGGCTGTCCTAGGAAGTGGGAGTTAGGGTTCAAATCTCTTCAGGATGATGCTAGTCTACAACCCATGCCTCTCATTTTCTGGGCAAATGCTCAAACCACTAGTGTGTTGGGCAAAAGGCCAGCAACACTCTCACCTCAGCAACACCTCTATCTTTAGAGGCAAGATTAGGCATTCTTCATTGCAAATGGAAGCACCTAATGCTTAGCCTGAGTCAGGCACCTGAGCACTGGAAAAGGCCAAGAGTTCAGACACACCCATGTAGCTGTCTTCAGGCTTTCTGGATAACCACATACCTACCTCTCCCCATTCTCTACATAATGCTTCTAGGTGCCTACATTTGACCATATTGTATTGCCTTTTGGAGGCATCTTAATCATCCCATATCATCAGCACATAAACCTGATCAAAGTGGACCTCTCTCCTAGGATCAGGCACTTGGACTTTAAAACTTGAGATACCTAAATTTAGATTCCTTTGAGACCAGATAGGATCACACCTTAAATACATGGCACAATTTTTGAAGGCACAATTGAAAGCAGCTATTGGTTCACAGATGTTAAATTTTTTTTTTCTGTGATCTCCTAGGAATTCAAGTAATGTTAAACCAACCCATGCAATAAACTGCAGGCCACCAAACCAGATCAGTGGTGCTCAACCTTTGGCCCAGAGGCCAGAATCAGCCCACAGAGCCACAGCATCCAGTCAACAAGTCACCAAATTTGGTGACGGGAGCACTGACAGCATTCATTGCCACTCCCTTGTGTCAGAGCAGAACAGTTAAAGAGATGCCTCGGCACAGCCGTGTTAAGCACATTGCAAGCACAGGTGCAGGGATTTCCCCTGTAACGCAGGAAAAAGTCTCGGTGCAAGATCAGAGCCTGCCAAAACCTTGCAGCTGCACCACCGAGTGCATGCTCACAAGTGGCTCACCGTAAATTATACACACGTGTCGGTTGGCAATTGGCTCGCTGACCGCATAAAAAGCTTGAGTGGTACCCACCCAAATTGGAGGAGAGCTTGGTTGCGCGTGAGGAAAGATCCCTGCATGCATTTCCAAGCCACGAAGGAGGCCTGATGAACCGCCGACGACTCCTTGCCAGAATCATCTGACACCCCATACCCTGCGTGAGCATGAGCATCAGTGTGCCTGTTTCCTGTTTTGTTTGTAACTCCATGAAAAGTGCCTACAGTGTATACAGACTGTAAGTAAAGTTTTTTTTTGTTGCAACCGCTGTGTCTCCAGCACCTCAATTCCACTCCATTGGTGGCCCCATTCTGCCAGCATTTCTCGGCCCCCACACTTTGCTGCCAAATTTCTGGACCCATGGTGAGCCCAACCAGCCAGATAACATGGCCCTGCCTGCTAGACTCCATGGCCAGATCCAGTGTGTAGGGTTGCATCCACACACCAGCCCTATGTGCCAAATCCAGCCTGTGGACTCTTCATGCCACTTCTCCTGCCCATGGGGCCAGAAGGCTGAGCACCTCTGATTTAGATAATGGCCTGATGATTAACTCCTGTAGAACTTGTGGTAATGCCATTCATCAAGGTGAACTCATTTAGCATTAATGTGTGTATATGTGATTCCACAAGAAATCCTTTGTAATACTTGCTTTTATTAATACATGTAGTGCCATTCCTCTAAGGCAGGCTTGTCCAACATGAAGCCCACAGGCTGCCATGCAGCCCTCCAAGCTGTTTTCTGAGACCTGAGGTGCTTCGATGGGAAACAAGAGCAAACCCTGTACTTTTGTTTTGGGGGGGTGATGTGATACCACTTCCTGGGAGGTCTTTGAATATGGCTCGCTGGCCCACTGGGTGATAAAAAGTTCATGATCCGGTCCCACATTCAAAAAGGTTGAACACCCCTGCTCTAAGGTGTTTCCAACACATGAATGTAAGTCTTTGATTTTTACCTTCTCCATAATAATGACTATTTTGTCACGTTTCTAAATTAGCCACAGTCTCACTTGTGAAATAGCAATAAATAAACACATTTTTCGGAAGAAGTTTCCTTTGTAAGGGAAGCTCAAATTAATTAATGGAATATTCATCCTAATGTAATGTCAGATCATGCAAGCTTGGGAAGCAATACATTTTGATACCTTCAAGATATATTTAATACTTTTAGGACTCTCGCTCTATACTCCAAGAGGTACAGAGTATGCTGGATTGTATGCTGGTAAAAAATCAGTGTCCTTCCATGGACTTCAGTGAAGCTAAACTGATTTACCTACCCTGAATTGCTCAACGTTGTTCTTTTTTAGGTTAATATTATACAACCTCAGAATGAGAATTATTTTTCAGTCAAAGAAATTTGAACTTGGAGATTCCTCACAATGTTTTGTTGAGAAATCCACCCTACTTTTAATTATTTTTTGTCTTCACAAATACCATAAAATACTGCAGTAGCTAAAGGAAACACTTTCCAAATAATGTAACACATTGGTCCCTGAGATACCACAACATTTCCCTAGAATCAAAATATGAAACAAGTATGGCACTGCTGTGTTAAAACTATTAGTAGTGGTTTGTATTTGCTATGTGGACAGCTGAGTGATTACAGGTGAGCACAATTAACATCTTCAGTCTTGCTCCATACAGTCATTCAAGCCCAGTCAAGACAATAAGTTTCTCTCTATTGACTTCAGTGAGCTCTGAATGAGGCCTTCTACCCCGAAACCCTACTGAAGCCTGAGACTGTGGCACTTACCAAATCATAGGCCTGTATCCTAGGCTCCCCATTGCAAGATTGTATTTGAGGGGTAGGAATTAAGTTGGGGTGATACATCAACAAAAAAGTGGCTATGTTATCATCCCTCTGATGACAACCCCAGCAGAGAAGTTGTTAACTTGACTAAAATTCAGTCCAGGAAAGTTGTTTGTATAAGGCCTAAAAGACAATGACTGGGACTTTACATGTTGCATTCTTTTTGCACTGGGGCAGCATCCACTCTGGGTGAAATACTGGCCCTACTGGAGTCAATGGCAAAATTCTCATTGACTTTAGTGGGGTCTGGAACTTACCTTCTGTCCTAAACCAATTGTTTTGTGAGGATTGCAGCAGTTGTCACTGGAAAGTATTTTATGTAAAATGGCATTTGGTGAATAATACCATATTGTCCATGATAGAAAATGTTAAAAATGGAGGTCCAGCCTCATTTCTGAAACTCCTTGACTGTGACAATTTAAGCCTAGTCCTCACCTCAGGCTGTTTACTTTGTGTGAGATTCCCTTGTCTTTTTTCATTGTTAAAAGCTAACTTAAACAATTTCTTATTGAGTTATACGAGTTCATGGTAAGATCTGTTTTAGAAATGTGTATTCAGACAGTTTGTAAGATTTGTATTATTTGCTTCTTTTGGAGCCATTCTGGTTTATCACGTAAATCCACAGTAGGCATTTCCTGAGATCATTTATTGTGAAAAGTCATATTTTGGCACATACACAATACTGAGTAAAACCAGTTGTTTTTCCTTCTGCAGTTCCAGAGAAAGATCAGCTTTAAATGTAAGAAAAAACAAACTTCTTACTTAGTTTCAATTCACCAATTTTTTAAAAACAGATTATTTTTTACCTCCTACCCCACATTTTAAAAAGTTTAATAATAAAGAAAACAGTGAGAAAATCTACGTAGGTGCCTACCAATAGAAATTTAGAAACCTAACTCCAGGCGAGTTTGAACATTCTAGTTCTAGCCTGTTTTCACTGAGATTTATTCCCATTAGAGTGTCAGGCTTAGCCTCTGAAAAGAGAATCCAGGCTTTTATGGGTCAGGATCATGGTTTCATTCTTAGTCTGTATGAAATCAAGGAGTCGGGCTTATCATCCTGAAGGGCTCAGTGTTATTATTATTGCCAGTAACTCCAACAGAGGTCCTAGGCTGTAATGCCCTGGAGCCATTCTAAAGGGAACAGTAACAGGTAGGGGAGTCTTAGTTTCTGTTGCTCAATTAACTGAAGATTTTTCGAGATTAAGGAGTGATTCTGCTTGACCCTTATGTTCGTGAGAAGAATCAGAAAGATGAAATACTAGAAAAGACTAGACCAGTGGTAGGCAACGCCTGGCACACATGCCAGAGTGTGACACTCTAAAACGTTTTGCTTGGCACGCATGCCTCTGGGTGGATGGTAGGGAAGGGGCCGGGGCTACACAGCCACAACAAGGATCAGGCCTTTCATGACTCCCCCACCATCTGCCCCTGAAATGCCAGCATTTTACAATTTGAAGTTGTGGGTGTTTTTGGCACTCTGCCCAAAAAATTGCTGACCCCTGGACTAGGCCTCAGGCACAGCAAACCACATGCAGTGCACTTGTACCTGTGTGCTGCACTGTTATTTTGCAGAGTGGTGGAGTTTTTTGCCATGGGAGATCAGAATGTCAAAAAATTCCCACCACTAACAAAAGCAGCATGGTGCACATGGCAGCAGTGTGCATTGCCATAAACCAGAGCCTGGTACGCCAGAGCCATGCTTTGGCTGGCCAGGCTCCAAGAAGCTAGCTCGGTCCTGTGGCATTGACCCCCTACACGGTTGAGTGGGTCAGGAACTGGCTGACGGGGCGCTCCCAGAGAGTGGTGGTGGATGGGTTGTACTCGACCTGGAGAGATGTGAGCAGCGG
>JAGPOW010003648.1:33237523-33259070 GCA_030014935.1 Caiman crocodilus
CCCCCCACACCCCCCCACCGACCCCCCCCCCTGGCGCCAGCCTCCACCGCCCCCGCGCCCGAGTCCCCCCCGCGCCACCCCACCCCGCCCCGCCCCCCCCCGCCGCCCCCCCCCCCCCCCGCCCCCCCCCCCGGGCCCCCGCCCGGGGGGGGGGGGGGCGCCCCGCGGAGATGAAGGACACTCACCCACTGCTGCTGGGGGAGTTTGCAGCTGGGCAGTTGAGGGGGGGTCCTTGGCCCCTTCTGGTGTGACCTCCACAACATGCAGCCTCCTCAGCGTGTGCCCCCTGGTTTCTAGCCTGAGCCAGTGCAGGCATGTGCCTGCATTTCCAGAATCAAAAGTGAATGCCAATTCACTTGCTTCCTGGTTCAATCTATGCAAGTTAGACTAACCTGCAAAGATTGAATAGATTCAGGCTCAGGCTTTTTGAAGGTCTGCACTTACTCCATGTGAATAGTTTGAATTAGACTGCAAACTGTGTTCTTAATATTACATATCTTTGCATTTCTATTTTGTATTCTTGAATTTCCATGCAAATAGTTTGGCTGGAGCATGCCGTTTTGGTTCTGCTGTAACAAGGAAGACAGTTGAATCCAGTTTTTAATTTAGAACCACAGAAGATATCTTGAACCTATGTTTTCAGTCCTGTGCACTATCTTTACCTTCCCTTATAGCCCTTATCTCAATTCTCAGAATGGCACTTGATATAACATGTTTATAACACCTCACTTTCCATCATCCGTGACTTATCCCTTGCCAGTATCGCCACATCTGTGTGCTCTCTCTCTCTTGCTGCATTCCTTCCATCTTTTTCAAGTGAATGCCCAAGTGCTCTTCAATCTCCCTCCTTTGCTCGATCATTCCTTGCCAAACACACCATAAACAAACCCTCCGCATTTATTTTCCAATCGTATGAGCAGTACTAAAGACCCCTGACTTCCTGAATTTCCAGCATTCTTCATATTAATCTCTAGCATTGTTGTTTGAGTGCATCCACATCCCTCAAACCATATACTCCTTACTTCCAGCAATGATTACTTGCCTCCAGCAATCATTATTACAACTCCTTCTGGCTTGCCGTCCTCACCAAACTTTAGTGTGCCACAGACTGCCAATCTCTGTCTGCCTCAGATATCACCACGCCAATTGTCACTTTTCACTGATCCACTTGTTTCATCCCTTCTGGCCTTACCATTTCCCCTTTTCTCTACAACAGCCGTTCAACTAGTCACAGGCCAATCTCTCTTCCCAGGGTGGGCCCTTGATAATAGGAGCACCTTTCACCACATGACACCTGTCTGATGGAAAGGCCTTGCCTTGAATTTAATTTTAGTGAGCCTCCAGTCAACCCTGCATAACTATCCGCCTATTCTCTTTTTGCTGATCAGCAAGGCAGCATAGTACAATGATTGATAAAGCCAAAAGGTTGGTAGTCAGGAGGCATGGATTCTGCCCCAATTCTGACACCAGTGTGCTGGATGGCTATGCATAAGTTCCTGAACCTATTTGTGTCCTAGTTTTCATACGTGTTCACTGAGAACAAAGATACAAAGTGCTTTGGCATATAGATTAAAAGCACTATGTTCAAACTCGTTATTATCTTTGTTGTTATTATGAACTTTGAGCCACTTTTCTCCTTACTCTCATGTAGCTCCCATTTCATATTTATAATCCCTTTTTTGATTCATTATTATTTTGGACAAGTGATGGCTTTTGCAGTAGACTCTGAAATTACTGGTACCTGCCCCGCCCCACAAGAACTTTCTTATGAATACAAAGTATGAATGCCCTGTTTGCCACTTAGCTATAACATTGCTTTTCTTTCCTTGTTTTAGGGAGTGCTGCCAATTTTTTGGAGACAACGGCTTGACTCTGAAGGCTTTTTTTACCAAGGCAGCACCCTTTGGTGTTCTTTGGACACTCACAAACTACCTATATTTACATGCAATAAAGAAAATAAACACGACGGATGTCTCCGTGCTGTTCTGCTGCAACAAAGCTTTTGTGTTCTTGCTTTCATGGATTGTTCTCAGGGACAGGTTCATGGGAGTGAGGGTAAGTGACTCCTCTCTGTCTCTCTAACTTTTTCATGTTATCCTTTTCCCAGTATATCCCCATTGGCTTGTTTGGATCAAGTAACAGGTTTTCCATATCACTTAAAAGGGTAAGCCTGAATCAGCACAGAGTCATAGAATTGTAGGGCTGAAAGGGACCTCAGAAGATCATCTAGTCCAACCCTTTGTTCAAGGCAGTAGCATACCTGACTAAATCATCCTGTGTCAAGTGGATTTTAAGCAAAGCAAAATTTTTAGGCACCCTCCAACTAGAGGAACCCCCAGGTCTGAATGATGTCTGGGAGGAATAAGACACCAAGGAACAAGATCCTCAGTGGGACATTTAAGCTTATATCTTTGCAAATTGTACAAGCCACCTGCTGTCTTTACCAGAGAGCACACACCGAGAATCATCACCATGGGGCTATCTCTAGGCCCTTGCAGCCACTTCCTCTTAGAACTCAGTTTCTTTGCTCATTGTTCCTTAGGAGCAAGGTACCTTATGCTAGTTTGGAGTGTGAAGGATAAGTAGTATCCCCAGGTTGTTGTGAACATTTGTTTTTACGTGCCTGTTCTCTTTTGATAAGAAATTAGCCTGTGAGACTTAGAAAACATTTTTTAAATTCCACTTATCTGCAAGCTCTCTACCTATCCTTGTGCCATTTGTTCACATTAATGTATTTGTATTAGCCAATATTTAAATATAACAAAACCACTATTGCATTGGAGTATGATTAAGTTCTGTATAACTGGTTGTACACTTCAGCTGAGATAGACATGGAGGCAGATAATTTAGGTTTCTTTCCACAAGTGACAGTTTCCAGAGCAGTTTGTTTAAATATGCAAGTGGCGAGGAACAAATATAATGGCCTTGTAGAGCAACCCATAGCATACAGCAATCCGTTCTATGATTGCATAGGGCAGGCTAGGAGTTAGATCTGTATGGAAATGAAAGTGTGTCTCAAAGGTAGAAACCTAGAGACAGCTCCAAGGTCCTAGTCTGTGTCCATTCACTGAGGCAGAGACCTAGGCTATATCCTCACATGAATAAGACAGTGTGCATGAGCCCGAGAGCCCCTTGTGCGTTCCATAGCAGATGTCAGCACAGCTGTAATGCACTGTGTTAACTTCAGTACTCAAATGTCCATGGGAAAACACTGGCTTCCTTACAGCCTGCTCACTCTCCAGCCCTGCCATAGCTTTCTGGGACATGTTATGTCCTGGAGCCTGGAGAAGGATTTCATTATCCTATGAAGCTGACTGCACAAAAGGATTTGGGCTTTTCAATAGGCACCCTGCCAGGCAGAGGAACCTTTGGGTCTGAGTGCAGTAGCCCCATTCTCCATAATTTGTAGGAAGAATTAGGCCCTGAAGAACATGAGCCAGCAAGATGAGCTGGAAGCCACCTGAGTTAGCTAGTTAAGTGGTTTTCCTGTCCCACTCCTGGCTGGAGGGAGTGTCTGCCAATCTCTCCTGTGGAAGCTGTTTCACTTTATATGTTCATTGGGTCAGAGGCAATGCTGTGCTTATGGGCACCCCACGAAACAAGCCTCCTTAGCTATTTCCCTGTGCACCACCAGCTTCACTCCCACTCCCTGTGTACCAGGTAAAAGCAGCTACAGGCACATCCCTGCCAATCCATTTACCATGCCCAAGACTGAAGCCTTATCCACACCATGGGACACTGTGTCCCAGCCAGACCCTTCCCAAGCAGAATTCACCTGTCTGCTGCCACAGACATGCTCCACAGGAAGACACTGGTGAGGCTGCCCCAGGAGGCCTCCTTAGCAACTGCTGTCATGCCTGCCAGACACCAAAGTCTTGAGAGCAGCTATAAAGAGACAACAGTGCATGTCATTGCCTGCATAAATCCAGGTTTGGAGCATGTCTTTGGGGAGAGCATGCTCTGGCATGGCCTGACTTGGACACACTGGGCTCCTAGGCATGTGCAGGGAGGCTTCTCCAACATGGTGTAATTCCAGCATGTCAGAGCAGACTCCAGCATCACATGTATCAGCATCCCTGTGTTGAAAAATGGGGGTGGGGCACTTTAAACTAAAGCTCATTCAACAAGTTTTAGTTCAAGGTGCCCTGCTGCCACTTTTCAGCATGGCGATGCTCATACACATGATGCTTTTAATTAGTGCAGTGCTTGGATCTGCGCTAATTTAAGTGCCCCCCCCTCTAGCCTCCTGGAGCATGTCTATAAACACCTACTGTCACTGCGGAATAGACAAGACTGAAGAGGATCCAGCTGATGCAGAGCAGGGCTTCACAACTCCCTCACCCTGAGCACTGACCAATCCCATGTAGGCACAGCCAGTGAATTATCTAACCCTGCCCTAGTTGATACTTCATTCTTTATACCAAGTGGAACCACTGCAAGAGGTAAGACTGACAGGGCCCCTCACCATAATACCCTAGCAAGCCCAGTGAGTAGAGCACACATTTGAGAGTCAGGAAATATATTGGGTCAAGTCTCTGCTCCAAATCAGGATCAGTGAGGATTATTGGAAGCTGGATCTTCAACATCCAGGTGATTGACATAAGCTATGGGAGTCTAAGGAAAGATATAGCAATTCTGTTGCCTTGTCTTCATGTTAGCCAGGCTGTGAAAATGCCAACTGAATCCGGCCCAGAGGCTAGCAGTAATTGAGGGGGTTTGGAGGCTCTTGGTGGGACTTCAGTATTTAGCATAGGCTCCTAAAGTGACAGGGAAGTGCGAAGTCCCCCTGTGGATTTAAGACTTGATCCAGTAAAAGACATAGGTGCATTGTCCTTGAAGTAGAAACCAAAACCCTGAGTTAGATGCTCAGGCAACCTAGACAGTGCATGGGGAAAGCGTGGGCAACTGCAAATGGGATTCACAACAGGCACTGAGTGGTGCATCGCATAAACTAATGAGTACAAGATGCAGAAGGGTGAGGTATCTCTAAAATCCCATTCCTCTCTGGGACTTAAGTGCTTAACTGTTGGCAGCAGGACAGCACCCATGTCAAACTTGGATTCACAGCAAGGAATATTTCTTGGAGTCTAAAGGCCAGAAAGAGGGCACTTGATGCTTGAGCCAGAGTGGCTGGGATACTCAACAGCAGAGGGGTCCTGGGTTCCAGGCCTTGCTCCCAGGACTGTTTATACATTTGGCATTAAACAGTCATTGGATGGAAAACAGAAAAACATCCTGTGAGTAAGTGTTAGAACTCCCAACTGAGTGCTCTTGCCCCAGGGCTGCACGATCAGGTTTCCCTCTCTGGTGAAGGAGTCCTGGATTCTTTGCTGCCATCATGCATGGTTCAAACGGAATGGGTAGAGGGTTCCTCTGCCTAGCCTATGTTGTATCCTGATGGCTAAGAGAGGGCTCCTTGGGGTGCAGAGATGTGAGTTTGAGCCTCATCATGGCAGGGAAAAAATAAGCTTAGCTTTTACTTCCTAAGTAGGTGCTTTAACCACTGGGTTATATATAAACTGAGGTTAGCAGCAGCCACATCTTAAGATAACATCTGCAAGTTTGTTTTGTAAGAAGACGACTCCTGGCATTATGTGTTCTACCGGATCAAGCCTATTAGGGACTTAAGTGAAGAAATGCTTACTTTATGGATCCTAGTTATGGTTAGGTGCAAAATTGGTACTAGCCACTCAAGCTGGAGCAATTCTGAGCACGACCAGAAAGGAGCATGGCAGGCTCCTGAGGAACTTTCCAGTCAAGTCTGACGGGTTGAGTAAGCTTAGGCACCTCATAGTTAGGTGACAACTGAGCAGAAAGCTTTTTGGATTATAATTTTGGCCTTAAGCATCTTGGTTCTGCTTCAGTCCTGCTTCAGTAGTCTGAGTTCTTTATTGGATCAGATCTTTAGCCCTTAGCAACCTCTGATGGGGAAGCCAGCACCGATGAGCATCTGGCATCCATAGCCCATAAGTGACCTTGTGTCAGGTATGTGATTCCCTCACTGGGGCCAAGTGGAATTACAGTGGAAAGATACCAGTTATTCACTCCTGCACTGTTACACCAGCAGACTTAGAGAATAAAAATAATAATATTCCCACCTCTTACATGACACTTAAGGAGGTAGCTCCTCATTAAAACTTGGCTATATTTTTAGCTGTCAGGGGAGCTTTTAACCTCAGTCTATGGGTTAACGTCAATAGAAAATTAATTTCTCAGTGATTGAAAATCTTTTATCACCCTTATTATTATTTCAGCAGTGCCTGGTGGCTCCAATAGAGATCTTGACAAAATGTACCAGTAAAGTGCTTAACCCTTTCAGTTTTTGGCTGCACTTGTTTGTCACATTTCCTGATTATCTTAACAATGAACCCACTGTAACTAACAGATTTTTTAAGTAACCAAAAAATCTAAAGCAAAATCTTAAGTAATCTTAGGGGGGTCACTGTTACTGAATCACAGAAAAGTACTGCTGGAAGGGCCCTCGGGAAACCATGTAGTCCACCTCTTGGTTCAAGGTAGGATCATTATCCCAGTCTAACCCATTTCCAACAAGTGTCTGTCTAACCTGTTCTTAAAATCTTCCAACAGTGGAGATCCCATAACCTCTCAAGGTAATCTGTTTTAAAGTTCAGCCACCCTCTTCCTCATATCCAACTAAAATTTCCTTTGCTGAAGTATAAGATCATTACTCCTTGTCCTATCCCCTGACTCACTGTATTGTCTTTTGGATAAGAGCTAAAAACACCTGTGGTCCCTGACTAAGGTATGGTACTTTTTGCCTTTATCCCATTGTTTTGGTCAGATTCTGGTGGACATATATTTCCTGCCTGTTTTGTAGTCATCTTGCATGTGCCATTGGAGATATCTATCCTATCAACTATCATGTGTTGTTGCTATACAGCTGACTTATCTACTACCTTATTGTGGCTGAATTCTAAGGTGCATTATGTGTGTGCGCGCATAGTCATACACACACACACGAGAAGGACCACTTGAAACATGTTTTATAAGCCTTTTATATGGAAGGTGCTTTATAAACAGAAGATACTTTTAGTATGTATTCCTATTAGTGATGGATTCATGCCCAAATGTGCAGAGCTAGGATTCTGAATTTGACTCATTACAGAAACGGGGCTTGAAGTTTGGATTCAGGTCTGACCATTCCATTTCAAAATAGTGGGAAAAAAATGTGAATTAAAAGAGATAAAAAGTAGGATTTTTAGTCTAAATCATTTTGTTGTTGATACTGTCTTGAGATATTGTTATGCTCTTCCGCCTGTTCCTCCTATTCGTGCTTGGGTCATAAGAAGCCATGCTTTTTCATGTTCAGGGAAGATGAGGAGGAAGAATGTTAAGGGACATTTGGGTATAACCCCTTCATCTGAGTGCTGATGGATGCATTGTAGACATGGAATACATTTTGTTTTAAGGTTGGCAAGCCAGTCAATTGACCAGTCAAATATTGTCAATTGACCCAATTGCCTGCATATTTTTGACTGGTGAAAGATTGTAACAATTTCACAAAAAACTACATTTTTGGTAGTCTTCTTCGCAGAAATATGTTATTTTATTGTTTTTTAACACATTTCCTAATGGAAAAAATGTGCCTCTTCTGTGTATTATTTGGACCGATTGGCTTTTTTTTTTTTTACAACTTTTTATCAATATTTGATCAGTCAATTGACCAAACTTTATTTGATTGGTCAAATACACAAATCTATTTTGTTTTCTCTGGATCCTTATACAAATGGGGCAGAGGGAGCAGGCTCTTCTTTGGATCCTTCACATCGTTTGTGAGGATTAGCAAGGGCTGTCTGAAAGAAAAGCCTGGGTTTGCTTCATGCAGGAAGGAGGCTGCTGTGGGGTTTTGTAGTTTATTTCTTCCCACCATTTGTTGAGTTGCAGGAGTGCTCAGGTACTGCCTCACTATGAATGGGGATTTAAATGGAGTCTCATTCCTCTTTCTTTCCTTGACCATGTGTATACTGCCTCCCCACTCAGCCCAGGACTCCTGTCCTGTTCACACAATTCCTACATTCCTGGAGCCCCAAATAATGAGATTCCAGGCAGGAATGAGTGCAGGGTCATAACACCCCAGCCAAATATCTGTCCAGCCTCCTCTTAAAGACCCCCAAAGTAGGAGAAAGTACCACCTCCCTTGGAAGTCCCTTCCAGAGCCTGGCAGCCCTAACTGTAAAGTCATGTCTCCTGATGTCCAGCCTGAACTTTCTAACAATTGTAATTAAAATAGTGAGAGTTGGCAAACCTGGATGCTGCCATCAGATTAGTGTCCTTTTTGTTGGATGGATGCTGTTTGTTGTGACCTTCAAGTTAGCATAACAAGGATTGCAGACTATGACAGCAGTTCACTGTGTTTTGCACCCACGGGGACCCTGGAAGTCAGTCACAGACTTTTTCCATTCACTCAGCCACTTTCACAGGGCCAGATCCTGAGAGAGAGCTATTGCTGGGTCACTCCTCCCCTACGAACAAGACAATCTTGTGTTCATCAACCAGAATGTGTTATTTTTAAGATGCAGACACTCATCCTTTGAGGGCTGTGTCTTTTTTGATTGTGCCAAAGTCCTGGTTAGGATCAGAGAGAAGCGCTTTCCTAAACAGCACAAGCAGCAAGAGATGTAAATCGTGCAAGCTTTTTTTAGTGCATTAAGTAATGCATATTCTACACTAACTTTGGTTATTGTACTTATCTTGCTTTGAATCTATTATTTTCTGGGTGGTTTTTTAGTTACCAGTGTGAATAATTCATTCTTTTACTTTGTGTCTGCTTTTCTATCAGTCAGTCTGTCTCTCTCACACACATACACAAGCATACCTCACCTTTAAATTTCCCTCTCTTTACCTTTATTTTGCCACATAATTGCATAAGTAAGTGACAAGACAGCTTACTTCCTTCATACCTGCTGGAATTCATCCAGTAGGCTGGAAGGTGTCAAAGATATGGCTCATGGGATGGATTTGACCCATGGAGCCCCAACATCTGGACCCTGGTGCTGGGCCTGGGTCTGCACCGAGCCACACACTGCTGGACTGGCTCTGTGTGTAGGGCCTGGGACTTATCCCACACACAGCACGTGCTCCAAAAATACAGGTCTCACATGGCACACATTCCAGACTAGCTGGGGTGTGGGGGGCACAGTTTGCAGCACAGATCTTGGAGTGGCTGTAACAGGCTCCAGATGCAGCATGGGTCCTGGATTGACGAGTGGGTGCCATGTGCAGCTCATGTTCCAGGACTCATACTGCATGTGGCACACATTCCAGCTGGGCTGGGACTTGTGCCAGATGCACGTCACATGTGGCTCAGTCCCACAGCAGGTGGGAGGAATTCCATGCAATGTAGGTCCTGAAGCAGGTGCTGCTGCCCTGGAGCCAGCATGAGGGGGTGGGGGGTGCCTGTGGGCCCAGTCCAGCCTGGTACCACTCATCTAGCCTGTGGGGGCTCATGAGTTTGACACCTCTGCGCTAGTGTGTTAAGAGGTGTGTAAATAAGCACAGCCCAACAGCAACAAACCAGGAGTTCAAGCAAAATTTGTCTGATGCTAATGACATGCTTGATAGGCAGCCTGAGAGGCCTTCAGGGAAAATGCATATGATATTCTTGACATGTTGACAGACAGGCAGGCTGCAAGCTTTATCCAGGACCACATCTGGCACTTGTGACATGCTTGATAGAGGATGGAGCCACTGCAAAAGCAAATCAGTTGGAGTCTGAATTTATTTGTTTTAGTCTTTTACTCTAGTGTCTCCTTTCATACCACAGTAAGCAAACTCATTCAGCATGCAGGAGTAGTGGTGGCTGCAGGTACTTTCTTCAGGCACAGTATATAAGCACACCAAGCCAACATGCCCTGAAAGCTAAAAAATATTGATATTAATATTGATTTTCAGACTGTGCCTCCACCTTCTGGGTATATTCTAGGCTCAGCCTTCCCTGAGTTAGGAGCAAAGTGGCCTGTTGCTCTTCATCCAGAACTGTACTTTTAGAATCCCAGGTCAACAGAATGGCTGCTTGTGCTAGCATCATGTTGACTGTGGGATTTTTGATAATATTCCTTTTACGCCAGTACCTATTACATAACTAAGTGACTTCAGGCCCTGATCCCTTTAGATCTCTCACAGATGGTCAGGCAGAGTTAGCATTTGGGTGGAAGACCAACAGATGTCAGTTCTTGGGAGGTCACTTTCCTTACTGAGGTCCTCTTCCTTATGCTAGCAAAGGGCACCGTACAGCTGCAAGTTTCTTATTTCATATGTTCTTTTCGAAAGCTCAGTTGCTGACCATCAGATTCATTACAAACCTACCGGCTAATTTTTTTTCCTGGCAAGCATTAGTAGTTAATCTGCTAGCACTGCCAAATTGCCAGCTGAACAGAATGTGTGTTCCTCCCTGCCTAACATAAAATTGTCTGGTATTGTTCTGCACTGTTACTATATTTTCACATGTAGGTGCTTTTCAGTTATGAGTGAAATAAGTCTAGTGTTTTATGCAGAGGAGGAAAACAAGTAAAAAAATCCCATATCTGAGCATCCTCCAGGGCTGGCAAAGTGTGGATACAGCCTCCAGCTTTGCATCTTGAGCTAGTTTATAAATCTTGTTGGTAGCCTTCAGGCTGAAAGATGCCTGTGACCTTAGAACTGTATGCACCTTGGACTCAATCCTGCAGCACAGAGTGCAGAGCTCCCTCATTCCTCTTGTGCCTAGAGGAACCTTGCACAGGTGGTTAACAGCTTGTAGGATCAAATCCCTTAACATCAGGGGGTTTTTAATATTGAATGTTTGGGAATTTTGCTTTTGCTTTGATCAAAATAGCATCTGAAACAGAGCTGCACAGAGTATTTTCTCTCCACTTGGTAAATGGCATTTCAGGTTGATTAAATCATTTGGGACATTTTTGTCAATTTAACAAATTATTTTGATGAAAAGAAAAGAAACCCTGAAAAAAAAGGCTAAGGAAGATAAAACTGTTTCCCTGTAATCTGAATGAAAGCTTTAAAGTTTTTTATTTGAATTGATATTTTGTTTTCAAATTTACCTCACTCTTATTCCTAGCTACTAAAAAATGTTTTTTGAAAAAAAGCTTAAACAGAAAATGGTAGTGAAGTGAACTAGCCACAATGATCCCAGAATTACAATAAAATGGTGCATTTGACCCAAAATAGGGTTTTCCTTGTTTTTTTTTTTTAGTCCGTCCAGAAGGCAGACAGCTTTAATTCCATGCTCCATTCTTTAAGCCACAGGGCTCAAACTTGTTTGCCTCCCCACCAGGCTGGCTCCAGTTCCACCTCCAGCAGCAGAGCATGTGGCAATGGCAGCATTGCAGAGAACTGCAGAGGTTTACGAAGCCATCAGTCACCCCCTGCTGCTGAAACAAGTCCCTAGTGGGGCTCCATATCCTGGAATTTGGTGACACTCTATCCCTCCTCTGAATTCCTAGCCCCACAAGAGCCGTCAAAGCCATATGAAATGGCTCTGGGAGCCAGATCCAGCCTATGACCTGTATCTTTAACACCCCTGCTTTAGAGAATAGAAAAACACCCCTGATTCTGTCTTTTGTTGTTTCTACTAAACCTGCATGCTAAAGAAATACATTTTGGAAGTCAGCTTTGCATTTGCAAAAATTGTATATTTTCCTTGGAAGTTTTGTATCCTGATTACAAGATACACATCATCTAGCTATGGTCCAAATAGGATGGGTTATTCATTGCTATCTTTTAGAGTATGATAGCAAAGAATATAAAGTTTGGATAAAGGTTTACACAAGTGTGTCTCCCCATAACCACTAGTGGCACTAACTACTGGGAGCATCATTAGAGAGACAGGATGGAATGAGCCTGGACCCTGACCCCTCTTACTCCATGAGGCAAATTTCCCTGAACACAAGGCATATTGGCAAAGCAGCATGCTTAGAACAGCACTGCCATAGACCAGGCTGTTCCTGTTGTATAAGCAGTGAAATTTAGTCTCAAGGCAGCTGGTCCAGTATCTTGTATAACCACAAGTAGCTTCCGGTCTCATAATGAGGCATTCCCTTTACCTGTCCAGTCTATTAAAGCTTCCTTTCTTTCTGAAGCATGAAATTAAGCATGTATGACGTGCAGTCCTCTCTTATTTGTTGAACCAATATGTTTAGAAGACAGGCCTAAAGTCTTGCTAAAGAAAAACTAGCAAACTCTCCAGGAGTTTCCAAGAGTCTCTAATGTTGATTTTAACTCTTTTTTTGTCCTTTTACTTCCAACTTCTGGGCTGGCCAAAACACCATGCTCAATCCCTTCTAAGAGGAAGGTGCATTATAACTATGAGGCTTCTAAGAAGCAGAAAACAATCCTGCCCCATTCTTCTCTGCCTACCTCTCACCACAACTTCACATCCATGGTGCACACAGCCAGTTTTCTCAGATAAGTAGCCCCCTCCCCAAAACTGACTGAAGTATATCCAACATTCACAGGTTGAAATTTTCAACCTCTCTAAGTGACATAGGAGCACAAGTGGTACTGAGAGATGGCTGGATTTGCACATCTAAGTCACTTAGGCTCAGTTCTTCAGCTGCATTTAGGCAACTGACTCACTCTGAAATTCACGGTATGAATGAGGGAAGTCATTGGATTCAATGAAGTTGAAGGCCTCAGGCCCATCTGAAAATTTACTCAAAATACCAGCATTTGCTTGAGTAATAAATTCTAGATCCCTATTTACAGCTGAAGACTTTGACTGGCTGACCTGCGACATCTTTAAATCTACCTTATTTTTCTATTTTTTCCAACAAGTTTATTTCCCCTGCTATCTCCTCTGAATTCAAATCCATTTCTGCAGGCATTAGGGAATTCCTAGGTATTACCTGAGTATTACAATCAAATGAATCCTGCAGTGGCAGTCTAACTCAGAGACTTTGTGACAGAGATGAAATTCCCTGTTCAGATTATTAAGATGCTGATGCTCTGAAAAACAGCTCTTCCCCTTGCCAGCTATACTGAAATCAGATGTAGTTTCTTTGTCACTGTGCTTGCAGCTCCCCATTCCAAGTGCTGCTCTCATCCTTGCCCTAGAGGTGTACCTGATACAGTTTGTGCCCCAGGATGCCAGAATGGAGGTGGGAGCTCAAGGCTCTGGCTACACAGAGAGGAGTGGATGGAGAATGGAGGTGTCACTTCTAAGAACCAAGTTAACCCTTCAGGCTAGCGACAGACATTCAGAAAGCCTAAGCCTGAATTGATTCAATCTTTTCAGATTAGTGTAACCCACCTAGATCGAATCTATTTGCAACTGCACAGACATTCTCTCTGGACTGAAGAAATGCAGGCACATTCCTGCAGTGGCTCAGGCTAGAAGCTGAGGGGCACTAAAGCAGCCCTCCCTTCCCTTCCAAAGTGCTGAGCTGAAGGAGGGGTGTGGCCAGGCCCCAGCAGGACACTCTGATTTGGGACTGGTATAAAACCCCACTCTGCCTGCACTGTCCCAGGTTTTTCCCCTCTCACTGTTCAAGAGGCAAAAAAGTATTGCTAGACCCCAGCCTCTGGCTAGCACTCTGAGGCAAAGGGGAGGTGTGCAGTGTATGCATCTGTTGATGATACTGAGCTTTTCAATCTCCCTCTCCTTGCTTCTTCAAACTGTCTGCAAACCTGACAGGTGAGGGAGACAGCAGGGGGCTGATAACACAGCATTTATCAGCCCATCAACAAAACAAAAGTCTCTTGCGTTAGTTCAAGCTCTTTTTAAACAGCTTTTTCCAAGGAAGGAATGGAGGGACATTACCAGCTGACCCAGTGATTAGCTCCAAAAAGCCATAAGCAGACACTGTTCTGTCTGCCTGTCCCAGTGAAATTGGAGACACACACACACAGCCAACTCTCAGCATTACCTAGCATACCACATGTCTAGAGTCCATGCGGCTGGGGTCTGTGCTGTGGGAGATGGGAGGGAAGAAGGGAGAGAGGGGCTTGAGCAGCGAGCAGTGACGGGGGTGGGGCAAAGGGAAGCCAGGCAGATGCTGCTGTGCCTCCAGAGCTTCAGCTAGGGAGCACAGTGGTGGGGCTAGCCCTGTTCTCTGGAGCAGAGAGCCCAGCCCAACCCAGCACAGCCCAGGGCTGCACCTGGGATTCTGGGGGACTCTGGTTTAACTTAAACCAGGAAGGGGTCTGGGACAGACATTGCATAAACCAGTTTGACCCAAATCAGTTAAGTCTGATACTACATTCAACCAGGTTTATCTTAAACCAGTTTCAGCCACTTTGAACCTGGTTTATGTGCACTGAATTTAATTTGGCTTAATTTGGCTTGAGCCCCCTGCCTCCATTCCAGTGCCTCCTTAACTGAGTGCTGGGGACTGCTCATGCCATTTACAGCATGCATGCTGCAGACTGCCCACCTCTGGTATAGCAGATAAGGATGAAGCAGATGATATAAGTATGTTAAAATGTCATTTAAAATGACTCTTTAATATTTTGACTATCTAGGGTTGTTAAATAATGCTTACTATTTTTGTTTCCATCCAGATTGTGGCTGCTATATTTGCTATCGCAGGGATAGTCATGATGACTTATGCGGATGGATTCCACAGTCATTCAGTTATTGGAATAGCACTTGTTGTGGGATCTGCCTCAATGTCTGCTCTTTATAAGGTAAAATAGACACGCATCTTTTTGGGCTATGAGATGCCCCCTCCACACTATTTAAAGTATAGTTGTCACCAACTTAGCATCAAGTTCTGTAGCGCTTGCTGTTTTAAAGTCTTAAGGAGATTAGACATGGCACGCCCTTTTTGTGGACACCTGATACAAGCACAAAGACCACTTTAATACTGGAGCTAAGCATTCACTTATGTAAACATTATCAGTCCCCATTGAGAAGCAATACATGCCTACTGGATAGGGGGGGCTCACCTCACCTTCTCTGATGCACTTCAGCCAGAGCTGCAGATGCCTCACATCTCTTAAGATAAGACCACCTCTGTTTAGGTGCCAGATTTTAGACACTCAACTCTGTAAATGTTGTCCAAAGACTTTTTTCCCCCTGGGATTTTAGCTTCTTTTTAAGTCTCTGTGGATGCAACTATGCAAAATGCTAACTGCACAGCAGCCTAATTTCACTGTGCATTAGCGTGCATGGCAAAAACCATGCTAATACGCTAATGTTCATTAGTATTAGGCTACTGTACAGTTAGTGTCACTACTAAGCCATGCACTGGCACTATTGGACAGTAGCACCAGTTACTGTGCACTGATTTAGTACATTGTTATACAAGTACTAAACTTAATGCGCGGTAACTATGGGCACATTCATGAATGTGTAGATGTGCCCTGTGTCCCCTTCCTTCTTGGACTTCTATTCAGAAATGTCCATAGCACCTGTCAAACTTTAGACATTGTGCTGAAGGAAAAGAAAGCATACATAATTAAAATTAAGATTCATGCTTATATACCTGGCTAAATCAAAATCTGAGGATTCACTCTTTGTTAGGTTGCCACCAAGACTTCCAAAGAGTCCTAGAATCATAAAAAATTAGGGTTGGAAGGGACCTCAGAAGGTCACCTAGACCAACCCCCTGCTCAAGGCAGGACCATCCCAAATTAGATCATTCCCACCAAAGCTTTGTCTAGCTGGGTCTTAAAAACCTCCAAGAATGGAGATTCCAAAACTTCTCTGGATAACCTGTTCCAGTACTTTACTACTGTCCTAGTGAGAAAATTCTTCCCAATATCTAACCTAAACTCCCCTTGCCGCAACGTGAAACCGTTACTCCATGTTCTGTCATCTGCCATCAGTCTAGCTCTATCCTCTTTTGAGCCTCACTTCAGGTAGTTGAAAGCTGTTATTAAATACCCTCACAGTCTTCACCTCTCTAGACTAAATAAGCCCAGTTCCCTCATCCTGTCCTCATAACTCATGTGCCCCGTCACCATTTTTGTTGCCCTCCACTGGACTCTCTCTAATTTGTCCACATCCTTTCTGTAGTGGAGGGCCCAAAACTGAACACAGTACTCCAGTTGTGGCCTTACCAGTGCTGGATAGAGGGGAATAATCACTTCCCTTGACCTGCTGGCAGCACACCTACCAATGCAGTCCAGTATGCCATTAGCCTTCTTTGCAACAAGGGAACACTGTTGGCTCATATTCAGCTTATTGTCTACTGTAACCCCCAGGTCCTTTTCTGCAGAGCTGCTGCCCAGCCAGTCAGCTCCCAGCCTGTGCTGGTGCATGGGATGGTTCCGTCCTAAGTGCAGGACTTTGCACTTGTCCTTGTTGAACCTCATAAGATTTTTTTGCCTCAATCCTCCAATTTGCCTAGGTCACTCTGAATCCTAGACCTGCCCTTCAGTGTATCTACCAGTGTTCCCCCTAAACTGTGCGACATGCATGGCCACACACGCCTGCTCATGCCGCACTACTCCAAGGCACACCTGCACAGCCACACACACCACACAGCTTAGAAGGAACCGGTATCTACTATTCCCCACAGCTTGGTGTCATCTGCAAACTTGCTGAGGGTGCACTCTATACCATCTTCTAGTTAACACTGAAGACACTGAACACAACCGGCCCCAGGACCAACCCCTGGGGCACTCCACTTGATACTGGCTGCCAACTAGACATTGAGCCACTGATTATTACCTTCCCAGCCTGATGATCCAGCCAATTTTCTATCTACCTTACAGTCCATTCATCCAGCCCACACTGCCTTAGCTTGTCTGCAGGAATGTTGCTGGAGACCATATCAAAAGCCTTGCTAAAATCAAGGTACGCCACATCCACCAGTCTCCTCCCATCCACAGAACCAGTCACCTCATCATAGAAGGTAACCAGGTTGTTCAGGCATGACTTGCCCCTGGTGAATCCATGCTGACTGTTCCTAATCACCTTCTTCTCCAAGTGCTTTCAAATGGATTCCTTGAGGATCTGCTCCATGTTTTTTCCAGGAACTGAGGTAAGGCTGATGGGTCTTTAGTTCCCTGGATCCTCCTTTATCCTTTTATTAAGTATGAGCACTATGTTTGCCCTTTTCCAATCATCCGGGACCTCTCCTGATCACCATGAGTTTTCAAAGGTGATGGCCAATGGCTCTCCAATAACATCAGCCAACTCCCTCAGCACCCTCAGATGCATCCCTTCCAGCCCCATGTACTTGTATATGTCCAGCTTTTCTAAATTGTCCCTAACCTGTTCTTTCACTACTTTTGGCTGCTCACCTCCTTAAACTGTGTTGCCCCCTGCAGTAGTCTGGGAGCTGACCTTGCCTGTGAAGACAGAGGCAAAAAAGGCATTGAGTGCTTCAGCTTTTTCTGTATCCTCTGTCACAAAGCTGCCTTCCCCATTCAGTAAGTGACCCACACTGTCCCTGATCCTCCTCTTGCTACTGACATACTTATAGAAGCCCTTCTTGTTAGCTTTCACATTCCTTGCTTGCCACAACTCCAACTGCACTTTGACCTTCCTGACTTCATCCCTGCATGCCCAAGCAATGCTCTCCCTAGTCATTTGTCCAAATTTCTACTTCTTATATGCTTCCTTTTTGTGATTTAGTTTACTGAAGAGCTCCCTGCTAAGCCAAGCTGGTCTTCTGCCATACTTGTTAGTCTTCCTGCGCATCAAGCTGGTTTGTTCCTGCACTCTCAGTAAAGTTTCTTTAAAGTACAGCCAGCTCTCCTGAACGCCTTTCCCCCTTAGACTGGCTTCCCAGGTATCCTTCCCTTGAGTTTCCTGAGCGAATTGAAGTTTCCTTTTCTGAAGTCCAGGGACCTTACTCGGCTGCTCTCCATCATTTCTTTCCTCAGGATCCTGAACTCAATCATCTTGTCATCACTGCTACCCAAGTTGACATTCCCTAGTATTCCCCACCAATTCATCCCTGTTTCTAAGCAGCAGGTCAAGAAGAGCATGGCACCTAGTTGGCCACATCAGCACTTGCACCAGGAATTTGTCACCAACACATTCCAAAAACTTTCTCGATTGCCTGTGCACTGCTGCAGTGCCCTCCCAGCAGATGTCAGGGTGTTTGAATTCCCCCATGGGAACCAGGGCCTGTGATTGGTGTCGCGCTTGAGCTGATTATGCCCCCGGGTAGTGTTAAGGGACGACGCAGCTAGGCGCAAGATCATGTGCGGTCTGGGGGTTGTCACCCATGTTCCCAATTGACAGTAGATAAGCGTAATGGTTGTGGCTACTTACTTAGGACTCACTCGGCTGGAATTGAGGATGTTCCATTTATTAGTTCATAGCAGTTACAGAGCGTGTCGCGGTCATTCGCGGCGGGTTGCGGAGCGGAGCGCTAGGAATCATACGGAGGCCTGATTAGTTAGCAGTGTTAGGGGGAGTGCAGACAGCTGGGTCACTGCCAGCTACTTCTCCCCTCTGGAGGTTTGTTACCCTCTCTCTGGGCGGAAGTTGATTGATCTTTTAAGTTCTTCGACAACCCTTTTTGTAGTCAATTGTAACTTTAGTTTGGTATTTACTTCCATATAAGGAAGTGGCTTTGTTGTGACATGAGCACATGCATAGTCGAGTTGAGCCTCGGGCTCTTACATGCCCCCTTGCTCATGGCACAAAATTTTTTTTTTTTTTTGAAGTACAATTCCTAGGAAGGCGTTGAAGCGGGATTCAGCAAGGTATACAAAAGCAGAAGGAGAGGTTGTTGAAGTTAGATTTATAGGGGTTCATCTACTTGAGTAAGGTCTAAGGTTGAATCGAGAAGCCGGGTGTACATAAAAGCAAATTTCTGCTCTATTTTGCGTGTAACTAGCGAGATTACACAACATAATACACAGAATATTATCGGAAAGGAGAGAACGAATATGATAATTGGAGCTAAGATGCGCATTGCTAGGGACGAGAAACGTATTTCCCAGGACTTAAATAGGTCGGGGAGCCATCCTGTTACTAGATGACCTGCAGCGTTGGCCTTTTTTGCAGCATCAGATATTGCGTTTAACTGAATTTGTAAGGGAGCGGTAACATTGGGGATGGCAATGCAACACATATCATTAGAAAGGTTTAAGAATTGACATATACTGCCCTCGCGCAACAGGAGGGCATCTAGGGCTAGGCGGTTTTGCAACGTCATTTTTGACGTTGCCTGGAGTTGTGAATTGAGTAATGCGATAGAGTCACGAGTAGCATTAAAACCCAACTCGACGGCTTGAGTGAGGGTGATGATGGCATCTTGGGAGCGGATGGAGGTGACTATTGGTGAAAGGAAGTATTCAGCTACCCACTGGGCAACTTGCTTGGTACGTTCCCAACCAGTGGACGATGTCCATGTGGGGTTGGCGGAACGCTTGCTTTTGCAGTACCATAATTGGGGAGTATGGGAGGAGTTAAGGGCTAGGGGTGGACAGAGTTGGACGTCAGAAAGGAAACACTGCACACCGGAGAATGTGGCTGGTAGATGGGTGTATGGCTGGCCGTTTGAGCATGCCCACATTAGGCCGGGGGAAGCCGGGGTGGAGAGTTGGTTGCAGGATGATGACCATAGGGTTGTTAGGTGCACCTCCTGTGGGATGGGGGCGGTATTAGCGGGCGGCGAGCTATTATGGCACCATTGATTGAAGCGGGCCGCTCGGAGGAGGGGAAGATAATACATAGCCCAGGAGTCGGGGTCTGAGAGGTTGAGAGCTTTTGAAGCATTCCATGGTTGTAGGGGGGTGAGGGTGATGAGCGGCACTAATTTTGGCCCTTGGTTGGGGTCAGAAATTGGGTTTTGGTGACTGGGTGGTAGGTTCAGGAATGTGGGAGGTTCTTCTGGATCCCAGGGGAGGGAATACAGCCAATTTTTTGAGGCTGTGGTGAGATAGTCCCAGGGGAGATTTATTCTCCATGGAACTTTTGAGCAAGGGATAGCGTAATTGTCGTGTATCATGGTGTGGTCGCATGTTCCATTTGGCCAACACCAGTTAATTTGGTTGGAGCAGTTTTTGATGTTCATGTGGGCCGGATTACGCAAGGTGGTGTTCCATGCATAGACGTCCGTTACCTGACGCCCCTCTCCATAGTCTCCCAGCTTGGGTATGGCGATGGTGTTATTGTTGTTAGCAGAGAAGAGGGTGGAGAACCATGTTAAAATGCTGAAGGGCGTTACATAGGTTCGTAGGACACAGGCTGTGACTCAGTTGGGATGGGGACCGGTCATGTTGGCCCAAATTGCGATGGCTTGCAAGACGGTGTTTTCGAGGAGCAGCGGTGGGGACGGCTCGTGGTTTAGCACGATGATGGGTATGGCGAGGAGGACGAGCAGGGTATGTAGGTAGACAGGAATCATGGTGATTGTCCCTCGGAGTTTCACTTGGAACGAGAAAACTGGGGAGGGGTAAGTTAGAGGGATTACTGTGTACGTTCTTGTCTACGGGCAAGCCAATTATGATGGGTTAAGACACTGGATGTTTGATTGGTGCCGGTGGTAATTTTTACAAGGTAGGTGTTGGGAAAATGTTCCAGCTGTAGAACCTGGCCTGGGATAGGCGTAGGTCGTGGATCTGAATGGTTAGGGAAGGTGACCCACACTAGATCGTTTGGACTGTAGCGGGGTATCCATGCTTTTCGCGACAGCGGGGGTTGTGTAGGACACAAAGGTTTGTTGTCCTTGAGCGCTAAGAGCACGGTGGGTAAATGTTTGGTCCAGTTTCTGTAGAAGCCTCCTCCTAGGAGTCGAAGCTTTTCTTTAAGAAGACCGATACATCTTTCAATGACGCCATTAGATTAAGGGTGATATGGAAGATGAAGATGCCAGATGATGTTGTGTTGGGCAGCAAAATGTTCGATGGCTTTGGAGTTGAAAGGAGGTCCGCCATCGGACTGAATGAATTGCAGAATTTCCCATGCTACACAGACGGTAGTTAAAGCTGAAACTACGGCCGTGGCTGTGGTTTTTCGTAAAGGGACTGTAGAGAGACGTCATGACCTGAGGTCTATGCTGACAAGCGCTTTGTTGGGAAGTGCTGCACTGGAGAGTGGTCCCATCAAGTCGATTTGCCAAGTCGTTCCTGGGCTGAAGTAAGAGGGGTCGAAAGCGCCTTGTTGATGTGAAGTTGTGTGTGGCTTTTCTTTAGCACAGGTTGCGCAGGCTGGTGCAATTTTAATCCAGTCCTTTTGGGATCCACACAAGGTGTAAAGTGACAGTGCATCAATGTGGGCGACGGTTTTTCTCCACCGTCTTGCCGCTGATTTTCCCACTGGATGTCCCCAGTGATTGTGTAACCATGAAAGGAGTGGATCTGTGATAACTTCGGTATGAGTGGATGCTGTTAGTATTTCAACGTTGGTGTGCAGAGGGTCTTCTAAGAGCTTGTCAATAATGATGTGTACTGGATCCGTACCAGTCGTGTGGGACTTAGTATGTTTGACGAGAGGTAGTCTTCGGAATTGTAGTAGGATGGTCCAGACCTATCCTATAGGCTATACAGGAGGGACAGGATAGGAAGGAAAGGTGGGGGAGTGGTGCTCTACATCAAGGAGGAATACACCTCCTCGTCAATTAGCAAGGGAGGGCACTCTGAAGTGCTCTGGGTTAGAGTAAAAGGCAATCAAGGGGAAAGGGAC
>JAGPOW010003648.1:33268750-33313507 GCA_030014935.1 Caiman crocodilus
AAGAAGATAACAGTGGTTACCCAGACCTCGTTGCTGGTTGTGAAGGGGCCCCCATAACAGTTCAAGCTTCAGGGCCCCAAAAATGTAGGTCCGCCACTGATACCACTAAATATTTCAAAGGAAACATCTTCTACTGCAAAGTAAGTTTATTTCACAAGAGTTGTGGATCTCAAAATTAAAGGTAGTTTTCCTTCTAATTCCAGCATTCAATATTATATTAAATTTTGGAATTGCTATTACATATCCCACATTGATATCTCTTGGAATCGTACTGAGTGTACCTGTAAATGCAGGTAGGCATTTAACTTCTTTTTTTATTTGAATATGTATCCTCTGTATATTTTTCTGTAGCAAGTATTATATAGGAAATATGAATTTCCAGCAGTGGTCTCTACAGAAGCTCGATTACTGAAAAATCAATTTGAAGTTGTTTTTGTTTTGAAAAAAAGCCATTTTTCATTTGAAAAATTGACCAGCTCTGCTGATGAGCCTTTGAACCTTCCTAGCAGTAGCCAAAGCAGTACCAGCATCTAATGGGAGAACTGTCTGCTGTGGGTGTCTTCTCTCTACAACTGCCTCCTTCCTGGCTTCCCCTTCCTCCAGAAGTTAGAGAAGAAAATAGGCTGAGGTGGTTCTTTTGGTTCTTCCTCTCATCCCTTCTGCTTTCCAGAATCAAAGGGAAATGCAATGTGCCTCTTGCCATTGCCCTCACCTCTCCTGTCTCTTCATAGTGTTGAGTAGTGGGGACCCACCTTTTTGACAGGCATACCACAAATGAGACCTGTACCCTCCCTGGGTGCTGCTCCCATTTTCTTCCTTTACCTGATCTGCTGCTTTGCTTTCTGCTCCACACTCGACTCTCCCTGCATGATTTGCTGCTCTGTTTCTGTTCCCTGCCCTATCTGCCCCAAACACAGGCAGCCCATGACACTTGTGGCATCTGTACCCCAGGTTGAACAGGCCTGGTGTAGAGGGTGGGTAGGAACAAGGACTGTCCTCCAGCTCCACACCTGTATGCACCCATTCTCTCCCCCATGCTCACATATTTGTGACATAGGCTCTGGGCTTATTGGATGAACACAGGCTTCTCTCAGATCTACTTGCTCTTGTCCTTTTCCCACAAAAAGTGATGCAAAATCACAACATAACCTCAATACCCACAAGAGCCAGAAATTAAAACCTATCCCCTCCTGTTCAGATATCACAGAATTGCTTGTCTGCCTTGGGCTTTTTTTTTTTTTGGTGGTCCGTCCACACTTCTTCTGGAACATGATTAGTCTATGACATGTCCACTCTGAGGACCACTGTCCAAAACATGTAACCTAACTAGCATGAGAGCAGCCCTGTGTTCATGCTAATATGTATATCTGAGCCAGGGAATTTAAGAACATCACTGGACATGTGCCAACCAGCAGCTATGTCACATTCACATTGCATGGATGGTATCCCTTTCCAGGGCCTTTAAGTGAATTTTGACTTTTCCAGGCTTAGGGTACTCTCAGTTCCTGAATGCCCAAGTTATACTAACAAGGAGAGCACTGTACCCCACCAGTCTGCCTCCAGAGGGCTTGTCCTCAAACATTTCATGTGGAATAACCCAATCTTGCGAAGTGAGCGAGGCTCCTCTGCTTTAGCATCCAGCCTTTGCTAAGATCAATGTACTATGTGGTGCTTTGAGCGAGTGCATGTGTGGACGTGTGTGATACTGCCCTAACATTTTGTCCTGTTTAATAATACTAGTTCAATGTTCCATACAGTTGTTGATCACTACACGAGTGAAATTGTCTTCAACAGTGTCCGTGTAATTGCCATCATCATCATCGGCCTGGGCTTCCTCCTGCTGCTTTTACCAGAGGAATGGGATGTCTGGCTAATGAAAATCCTCACTCACCTCAAAGTACGGAAGAAGGAAGAAATCCCCGACGGGAATGGAGACATCATTTCAGGACTGCCGAACAAAAGCAGGAGAACCCGCCCCTCCATGTCATCCTTCACCCATTAATGTTATTTTTACTGAATCTCTGTAATTAACATTGTATGCTATGTTTCAAAGATATTTTATTGCAAAGAAGCACATATGTCCAATATGGTGTACATACCTGTACAGTTTTGATATGATAGAGACATCAAGTTTTGGCATGTCCAAGTTGCTTGCACTTTTTTCACATCAGACCTTTCACTTAAATGTACCACTAAAAAAAAAAAAGAAAGCAAAACAAAAACCTCTCAGCTCTTTTTAAATGAATGTAAAGTATAGGCAGATTATCTTTGCGTATGTTATTTTAAAGATCAATTTTCATGAGAAGCAGGGAAGATGTTTTGAACATTAGATACTATATGATGCATCGCACACTGTGATTTATGACAAATGCTATGCTACATCCCACATTTATTTTTATTACCAGAGCTGTACTCTAAAAGTTTTCAAAGAACCAAAAGAAAATCTTCTGGGGGGTGGGGGTGGGAAGGGAGTGTAGAGGGAGGGGGGATATATGGTAGATATCAGGGAGTGTATGACAGAGGATATCATTCCAGATATACCCTGTTCATATGTTCTCCCTGTAAAGCATCCACACCTGCCGCTGTCAGAGACAGGATACTGGGATAGAGGGACCCTTGGTCTGACTCAGTATGGCACTTATGTTCTTAAGTCGTTCTGTAGAGCTGTGCTGAAACAAAAACAGGGTAGGAGTGGTAAAAGGCTTGCACTAAAGGATTAAAGGAGAAACAGCCGAGAGCCCAAAACTCCTTATACTGCAAATGATTACAATCCACACTAAAGATCATGCAAGAGAAATATAGTGCCTTTTACAGAACTCTAGTCTTTATTTGTGTAGTACCAGGTTATGCCACAAATTACTTGTATAGTCTTACAATGATGGCGCCCAGCCCTGGAGCCCTAGCACTCCCAAAACTCCCACTGAAGTCAACGAGAGTCCCTATGAGCCATCAATTTCAGTGGGAAGTTAGAGAGCTCAGGGACTGCAAATCTGTGCCCTGCGGAACAGATTCTCTTCTCATTGGCACAGGTTTTACCCCAGTGTGGAGTTATTCTTAATTTACACTAGTTTGAGAAAAAAAAAAGCCAAACTGTGTCTGGAGAAACCCTACTTAAAATAAAAAATGAAGCTAGAGCAATATGGTTTGTGATGTATAGTATGAGAATAATGCAGGCTGAAAAGGCAAGTTGCCAGTTGCTTTTACTCCATAACTGTGAGTATAAACAAAAAGAAATGTCAGATTGTTACATCAAATGTAACGCTTTTTATGACACTTCTAAGCACCAGGATGTTTACTTACGCGATTTTGGTTCGCCGTTAAATTTCTATCTGTGATAGATCATGCGCTATGTACAAAATGAGAAAAACGGTTAAGAGTTTACTATTTTTGAAGTTTACATTGTTGCATACAAAATTAAAATGTTATTTTGAACCGTTGCCATAACCCAGTGGTGCCTGCTGTGGCTGAGGCATTCTCTGTCACTCGCATCAGAACTTTCCAGCAAAGCAGCGCCAGAGTCCATTATCTGTTTGGCAAAGCTAATTAATAAAACATTTGAAAATCAACTTAAGTCAGTGACTTCTACTGCCCTGGCCCACTCGAATCTGAATTCCATATATCTGTTTGAAATAGTCCTACAATGGTGAAATAGTTTGCCAAAACAGAGGGAAACAGAGATGAAAGACAAAAACACAAAGAAACCCACCAACACAAGGCTGCTTTAACTCCCACATTGGAGCCCCAGTGACTTTAGATGCAAACATATGATCCCTATCTATAAATGCAGTCTCCTGCTGCCACTTGGAGTCCCACTGGAAGCAGTGAGATGCCAGGTGAGAGTAGGGGACCATTGCTTGCTGATCCTTCTACTAGATCACATCTCATAATGACAGTCATGGACCTAATTGTGATGAAGTGCCTCCTGCCCAACTCCTGACCCTCTGCAACAGATCATGGGGGTCTGCAAGGATTATTATGTGGATTCTACCTTCTGAATTACTACACTATTATCCATGCAGGTCCCTGTGACCTGTAAAAGGCACTCAAATCCAAAGGGATATTCTGGGAAGGAGGCATTCTGCTTTGGGTGCAGCATTAGACAATATTTCTTAACCTGTTTTCAGGAGAAAGGGAGCACACGGCTTTCCAACAGGCACGCCCTGTGGTCATAACTATTCCTCTGGGACACTTGCAAACCTATTTCTTAAGATTCTAAGTGGAACCCGTTTTCTTCTTTTGACTCGACACAGGTCATTATCATGTTCCATTGTCTTCAGACTCCACCACAGTCTGACAGTCCTATCTGGGGCAGTGTCACAGGGGAGGTTCCTATTACGTGACCTTACTAAATGGCATCCTCTTCAATCTCTAAGTGTCCCGAGAAGAAGTCTGATAGAGTTGAGGAGTAGGGGTGTGCAAAGTGGGCCCTATTCGATTTGGATTCTGTCCGAATCAGGGACAGGGATTCGATTCGTTGATTCAGATCACTGTCCCTGACTCAATTCAGCTGAAGATTTGATACTGATTTGGCGAATCGGTGATTCAGATATAGACGCAGCTTTAAAAGTTGTTTCTACGTACCTCAAGGTAGCAGCATAGCTTGTGAACACTGTGATGCTGGGGCAGATGGAGCATCATACAGTAATGCAGGGGGTCCTTCCATGTGCTCAGTGGCTAACCCAGAAGTGGACCAGAAGTACTTCCAGGTCTGCCTGGGAGTGCACAGGGGGGCCACTGTGTCCCCCCGTCCGGTGATCGGCTGAGGGAGAACTCCAGGTGCTCCCCCATACCCAGGGGACACCAGTCACTGAGCCAGTGGGGAGGCCCAGTGCATTTCCCAGCGGACCCGGAAATAGGTATAGATTAAATACAGCACAGAGGGTCTACAAGACTTCTAACAAGAACTTAACATAGGATCTTCCTGGCATGTCTCTTATTTTTAATTTTCAGTTTACTGTCAATTTCTTAGACTAAAAATGATATAGAAAAGATGTACAGGTTCATTCAGGGGGGAAAAACAGCAGTTAACCCCTTAAAGTGTTTTAGGTCTTCTACCTGTAGTGATGATCAACTGATTCAACACAGACATAAATGACCAAGAACAACAAACTTTAGTCATGGAGCAGTATGCAACTCTACAGACCCTTTCTGGTTCTCACTGGACACATCTACAAATGCTATTAATGTGAAGCAATAAATTCTACCAGGTTATTGCTCCCAGGCACCATGTATAAATGTGAGCTCAGGACCACAGGATGTTGAGTGGAGTCAAAGCAGCCCCAGCTGGCAGGGAACCTAGGGGGTCAGCCTGCCAGCCCAGGGCTACTCTGACCCAGCTCAACATGCTGCAGAGGCTGGTTGGGACACAAGGCTGCTCCAGTGTGGGGCTAGCTGGCAGACAGACTCTGCGCTGAAGTACCCTCATGCTCCTGCTAGCCACATCAGTGTCTACATGTGAGTTGTGATGCACTAAAAACTCCACCTCAGGACAGTACTTGTATTTACAAGTACTAACCTGCAGCAGAATTAATTAGTTTACTGTAGTTTAATAGAGTCACATGTGTAGACCCTGGGGAGTTTATTGCAGAGCTAATTAGTCAGCTCACTAGGTCTTTTTAGAAGTTGAATGAAGTCCTTGATATCTTTTACTAGAACATCAACTGAACCCTTGCATTCAGCTATTGTGGTTTACAATTCAAAAGCCATACTCATTACCTTCTGGTCACAAAAAATCCCAATGTACTGCAACATTTGCCACCAGAGGGGATTACTTACATGCTTTGAAGAATGCTATTGTTTTTTTTAAACAGTAAACAAATTTGGCCCAAAGATGAACGTGGATTTTTATAACAGACAGGTAAGCATCCTACTATGCTTCTATCCACATCCAGAATCACATCAAGCAAAGAAGAGGCTTTGTTTAGATGCCAGAAAAGTACTTATATGTGTAATTGGCCAAATCCACTAGAAAAAAAATCAAAAAGTTTTTTTACTTCATAGACAGAAACGAGCAAAGGACTGGCAGCTTCAGAAATTTCTTTTGCCAGAAGGATTGTTAGATATATTGCTAGGATACCTTGCAGCTAAACTCATATGGTCTCTCTCCATAATATCCAGCAGATAGTCAGCCAAGCAAGGCAATGAAAGCTGCAGCCCATGTTCCATGAATCCTGACAAATCCCAACGTTCATGCCTCATTGCAGTTCAGTTTTTGAAGCCTCATGCTGCATTTACAGCAGGCAAGCATGGCAAAGCCAAAGCAAGGCTTATTCAGCCAGACAGCATTGCTTGGTGTGTAGTTAAGACAGCTACCATAATGTGTAAAGGCAAAGAAGATGACAGGATTGTAGCACTGTGACCCCTTGAGTGATTAGCCCTTTTGAGCACTAAGGGAATTTAAGAATAAATGACTAATAGATGACCCTGGACAGGGCAATCAGACCCAGAAGCAGCCCTGCACCAGGCGGGCACAGTATATCCTGGGATGTCGCTTTACTTCAAAAAGTGATCTTCACCTTAAAAAGGTTGGAGAGTACTGCTCTAGACGAAGCAAGAAGTGTTAGCAAAGGTGTGGGCAAAGCCAATTCTTATAATTCTCTCTCCCTCCTCAAACTGGAGTATGCTGTGACCTACCCCCAGAGGCAGCAGGATTTGGCTCCTTCTTTGCATTTAGAAATGATTAACTATAGTTATTGTTCCCAGTGAATCACTTTGGCATTAGACTATTAAGGGCAGGCTGGCCCACAATTTTTTAGGGCCCCTTGCAAGAGATAGTTTTGGGGCCCCCTGATCCATTGAAAAAATCAATATTTCAGTTAATTATGGTATAAACTCACTGAAATAAAATAGTTGGGGCTGGGCTATGCACATGTGGGCTGCACTGCAGGCGGCATGGGGTGGGGGCAGCACGTGCTGGGTATGCCTGGGTTCTCCCCCCACCCACCTCCCCCGGGCCAGAGCCAGGGCTGGGGATGGCGGCGAAACCAGGAACTCCTCCCCCACTCGGCCAGGAAGGGGGTCCCTGCCTGCATCAAGACCTTTAAACATGGGACAGGAGGCGGGGGGTGACCGGGACACAGCCCCTTGGCTGCAGAGCCCACTGCAGCCACAAGATGGGCTGGCCCTGTTCATGGGGCATTGCATGCGAATACAGGACAATCCTGGTGCCCAAGAAAGTGCCTTTCACCAGCCTGGTGCTCTCCTAGCTTTTTATGCTAGGACAGGTGGCACAGCCTAAAAGAAAGTTGCTGGGGCTCCTCAGTCAATCAGAGGTGTGAGGGGCTCTACTACAATAAGCCCGTGAAAATGGTGGCCAGCCCTATGATCTGCCCACAAAACCGGCTATCTGCCTCCTTGATTTGGGTGGGTCTCTACTTATACTTAAGTTCCCTACTAATTTTCACCTTGCGATGTCATTTATACTTGGGCAGAGTAGAAGTAAACCACTTCCTACCTAACACTGTTTTAAGCCCCTTTCACAAGTGTGACTGGCCAGGTAAGATGTGGCAGGCTTATGTTTCCAATAATTGCTATAATACTATTTGTTCAATTTTAGCTCCAAAGATGTTTTTCCAAATTGTTCATTATAAAATGAGACAAAGCTCTGTCTCAAACACATAAATCAGGATTTTGAAAGAGATCTGCTGATTAGCCAGTAGTTCATTAACACTTTTATGTGCATGCCAATATTCTGGTACAAAGAATATGGCAACACAGTGAAATGGTACAGCAATAAGAACTAATTTGAACAAGCATTGCTTTAGTGTTCTAAGTCTGACTCTGGCTCACTCATTATCATCAACATTACCTCAGATCACTTGTCTAATAAACTGTGCACTCACTGTGTTGGTTACACACATTCAGAGAATATGGGAAGGGAGGTATTGGGAAGTCCATCAGCATTATTTTGTAACATCAGAACTACTTGCTTTCTCACAAGCTCAGAAGTATTGTCTTGTATTTCTTACACTTTTTATCAACAGAATTTAATCTACAAGCAGGAGTACTTGTGCTCTGAGAAGGAACACACTGAAAAAATCAGATTTAAGGCAAATTTGTTTTCAGAATGCTTATGATAGTTTTAGGGTATTTTCTGCAGTTCAGTCTGATCTCATGGCTTCGTTATATCATCATTTTCAATAATGCTCATAATAAAATCTTTGCTTTTAAAGTATTCTTTTAAACCGCTTTTCAAACATTAAGGATTTAATAACAGCATATTGTGCCTCTTAGAAAAATAAAATAGGTAAATAAAACTTCAAGAATATAGATTGTGTCAAACTGTATTAGGAAGCACAGAGAGGCTACTTTTGCTTTGCTCTAAACACAAGCCATCGAGTAGTAATGGATCAAAACTTATCCCTCCCTGCATCTCATTTTTGGTTGCAAGGGAAACTCAGAATGAAACAAACCAAACCCAATTCAGGTTCTCCACAGAGACGGAGTTCTTCTCCAAGGACTGCTCAGCCAATTTGATTGGTCTTCTCTAGAGAAACCTTCCCACTTCCTTTCTCTTAAGACAGCTTAGATGCAGCCAGGAGCAACAGCGTTCAGGGAAACATAATGAGCATTATCCATCATCATCATGTATTAACCTAGCATGGTTTTCAGGCAAATACTGCTGATTTGTTATAGGCAATCTTAGAAGATGTTTGCAGATCACTGGGATCTTGTTAGTGGTTTATTTACACTCTCTAATGAACACAGAATAATTATTTTTTAATTATTAAAACCACATCATGAAGATACACTTTTGATCAAACTACAGAAGACACTCCAGATCATTAACTCACAAGAGTATATTGACACAACTTGTTAAATGCTGGTCCTTTGTGTCATGTATAGCTTTAGTAAAATATGATACATACTTCCAAATAATAGTATATCTTGGTTGCTTTTTTATTTATTTTGGTTTTCTTCTCTTATTTGCAACAGTTCTTGAAGATGACAAAGTAATACAGACCAACCTTTCAGCAGTACAAACATGTACATAGCTGAGAAAGATTAATTTCCGAGGAGCATTCCATACTCATTTTATAGTTGATCTATCATTACAACTGCTGCAGACAAGCTTTGTCAGCTGTTTTGTGTAATGTCTACCATAAATATTCACAAAATTAAACCCAAGAGGCTAGTGCACATTGCCAGCTATTTGAAAGTCCTTACTAAGTTTGTCCCAAGTCTTTTCTCAAACAAACTCTCATTGACTTTCAAGCACCAACTGGATAAACAGCACCAAGGTCTGGAGTCCAATCTAAGTGGTATGTTAGTAATCTTGGAATAACCCCATTAAGCACAAGGAAGTTACTCCAACTTGTAAAATTGAACAAGGTTAGCCTCCAGATTTGAGCAACTATTATTGCTTCTGTTACGGTGATGGGAACATCTAGAAGCACCAATAAAAACAAAATAAAAACCAGTTGAAGCCTGAAGAATATAGCTCTTAACTTGTGCCACCAGTTAGTGAATCTTTTGGATTCCTTGGAATCCTTGGATCCTTTGGAATGAAATGTGCTACTTATACATATATTCACTGATGCACCTTTGGATGCATGACAAGGTATGGCTGGCCTTGCTGGCTGCAGTCTGGCATTGGTGGCTCATGTTCATCTTGGAGTCAATAATGACTTCAAGATCCCTTTCCGCTTCTGTGTTTTCAAGGAGGGAACTCCCCAGCCTGTATGTATGCTGCCGATTCCTTCTCCCAAGGTGCAGCACCCTGCATTTGTCTATGTTGAACCCCATCCTATTCTCATCTGCCCACTTTTGTAGTCTGTCTAAATCTAGTTGTAGCCTCTCTCTTCCTTCAAGTGTGTCCACCTCGCCCCACATCTTAGTGTCATCAGCAAACTTGGACAGCGTGCTTTCTACCCCCTCGTCCAAGTTGCTGATAAAGATGTTAAACAGCGCAGGCCCGAGGACTGAGCCCTGGGGGACCCCACTGCTCACATCTCGCTAGGATGAGTACAACCTGTCCACCACTACACTCTGGGTGCACCCTGTCAGCCACCTTTTTTACCCAGCCAACTGTGCAGGCATCAATGCCACAGTCACTTAATTTATTAATGAGGATGGGGTGATAGACAGTGTCAAAGGCCTTCTTAAAGTCTAGAAAGACTAAGTCCACAGAGACACCATCATCCAAGGATTTAGTTACTTGGTCGTAAAAGGAAATCAGGTTGGTCTAGCAGGACCATGCTGATTGTCCCTGAGCGTGATCTCCCCTGCAGATCCCCCACAGATGTGCTCCTTGATGATTCTCTCCAAGAGCTTCCCGAGCACCGAGGTGAGGCTTACAGGCCTATAATTACTTGGGTCCTCCTTCCTCCCCTTCTTAAAAACAGGGACCACATTAGCCAGTTTCCAATCCCCCAGTACCTGGCCAGATGACCACGAATGCTCATACAGCCGGGCCAAGGGCTCCGCAATGACCCCTGCCAGCTCCCTCAACACCCTTGGGTGGAGGGCATCTGGGCCTGCAGATTTAAAAATGTCTAGCCCTTCCAGAAGATCCCTAAATACATCTGGACTAACTGAAGCCTTGATAGAACTATCCCCAAGATTGTCCCTACCTCTGATAGGTGGGATATCCCTATCCCTGTTCAGGAAAACAGAGGCAAAGAAACTGTTAAAAATACCAGCTTTCTAGTCTGGTGTGGCCACCAGATTACCATTTGTATCTTGCAGGGGCCCTACATTGCCTGGTGCCCTCTTCTTGCTCCCAATGTACTTGAAAAAGGACTTTTTGTTGTCCTTAATCCTGGACTAGAATAAATTTAAAAAGTAACATAATAAAGCAGTGACTCACTAAACACCACTTCAGCCTGGCTTTGGCTAATAAATGCTTGCCCAAACAGATTTTGAAGCACTTCTGAAAGATGTCCAGGCACATACTCTGGCAATCTTCACAAAGGAGGGTGTTCCAGAGCTCAAGCGTAACTGCTAGGAATGACCTCTCACGTGTTTCTGCCAGACTTGGTAGACCAATAGTATTTCCAGGAAGCTGCTCTCAGCTGACCTTAGAGATCACAATGGGCCATAAGGAAGAAGACAGTCCCTTACAAATATAGGGCCCAGGCCAACTAAGTAAAAACTAGCACCTTAAATTGCCAGAAAGCTACTGGAAGCTGATGCAGACACTGGGAAACTGGAGTTATGTGCTCCTGGTGGTCAACCCCTGTCAGGTGGTTACACTTAGAAGGACAAATATTAAAAGATGTATGTAAGTTATACTCCATAATTATTTTTTCCACATATGGAGAAAAAAATAGACAAAATTTAAGTGCTGTATTGATACTCAGAAACAACTGAGCATTGCAGGACAAGAACTCCAAAAATTGGCTATTGAACTAACTGAATTGTTAAGCTGAAATAGAAGCAGACTTTTCATGTGACACTGTACAGCTTTCTGGCACCACATAAGGGTGCAGTCACCAGCAAAGAGCACGTGTCCGAATTCCATGTATTGCGTGACACATGGCCGCATGGTACCTCACACAAGTATTGGCCATGATGTTGCTAAGCAGGCAGCACACCTTTGTGTTAGCAGGAGGCTGCTGTTCCTGACAGAGAGTACAGCTGAACCATGCAATGAGGGAGGTGCACGCACTAGGTTCCAGCTTTTCCCCTTTCTTATTTTCCTTAAGAACATAATAAGTACCATTTACCGAGTCAGACAATAGATGAACCTTGCCCGGGAGATTGTTTACCCCCTAAACCACTGGGAGACCTGAGCTAGCGCCTTCTTCACAAAGCCGTCACCATGGGCATGTATCTAGTGTGCTTCGTGGACACACCTGACACCTGTCCCTTCAGTGAGCAAAGGGAGACCCTAGCATATGCCTACCTGGAGTGTGCCAGGCTGCAGCCCCCTCACCACCTCCTCCAGATGCTCTTGTTGAGCTGCACTATTCCCCTCCCCTATTTGTGCACTCCCCATCCGCAACCCCACCAAAACCTGGAACCTCCTCCTGGTGCTAACCAATCTAGCCATCCACCTCACCAGAAGCGAGGCTGTGGCCCAGAGGACCCCTGAAGGCTGCACGGCCACTTTCTTGTCCCTAATCCAATCCCATTTCCAGGCAGAGTTGCACTGGACGGTATTGATTGGCTCCTTGGACTCATTTGAGGGCCAGTGGGCACTGTCCGGTGTGCTCTGCTCAGTGTCCCCTCACTTTAAACCTACGACCTCATGCCCATCCCTGTTATATATTGATCTGTCCCAAGGAATCAATCATTGCTCACCCAGTGGCCTCCATCTATGGGAGGCCTATAGCATTTCTTAGCAGGTATTGGCCCACAGCCCCATAAGCAACAAGAAACATGGTCCTTTAAGCCCTGTGTGACAGTGGCAGAGCGTGGATGTTGAAAGGGAGCGTGCACTGGGTATGACCACAGTTTTTTCCATTGTTCCTCCCTCACCTGTAGCCTCCAGCATTTAATGTCTAGGAAGTCCTGATTAAGAGGCTGTCTTCCCAGCTCCCCTGCTACTGATGCCCCTTTCCTCCCACAACGTGTCCAATCCCTTTTTCAATCTGGCCAAGGGGTCGGCTCCCATGGACCCCAACCAGTTCCACACCAGGAGACCCCGCTGGGTGAAAAAGAACTGCCTTCATCAGAAAAACCTAGAAAACAATAAAGTAAAGCAGCTGCTTGGAAAATGTGGCACCCACACCAGGGCAGGTTCAACACCTGAAGCCCGGGGTAGAGGGTCTCAACCTTCTCGGACTGGTGGTGCTTTTTACTGGCTTTTCCTTTTGGGCGGGGAGGAGGGTAAACGTGGTACCTTTCATTAGACCAGCTGAGCAGTTTGGAAAAGTTATTCTCTTGTGGTGCACGCGCTTTCTGTTCCCCTCCAAGGGGAGGAGCCGGGACAGCCCAGTCAGGGGTTGCAACCTCGGCGCTTCACGTGACGCCCGCTTGCAAAGGGTCCAACCCAGCTGCCCCGCCTCAGCTACGTCACAACGCCACCGAACTCCCCCCCCCACTCCCCTGAGAGCCGACAGCCCCGCCCCACCCTCTCACCCTCAGGTACGTCACGGCCAATCATAGGCAGCGTCGTACTCCCACCATACGCACTCACGCATGCGCACTCTGTCGCTGGCGAGAGGGAGGCGGCAACTGCGCCTGCGCTTGGTGGGGGCAAAAATAAGAGCGTCCCCCCGCGCCTCACTTCCGTCTGCGCAGGCGCCACAGCACGAACCCCGGCGGGGAGCGCAGCAACCTCCCACGTGCTGCACCGGGGGAGGCTCGTGCTGGTAGCGGCCCGGGGTGCGTGGCCGGGGGCTCAAGGTCAGGAGGGCCCAGCGCCCCGGGCCATGTCGGCGCCGTCCATGGAGGAGCGGCGGGCGTGCTGGGGTGCCCGGGACCGGTACTGGAAGTGCCTGGACGAGCAGGCGGAGGACGCCGCCGAGTGTCGCCGGATCCGCCTGGATTTCGAGGCCCGCTGCCCGCTGCAGTGGGTGAGTGGCTGCGGCCCGGCTGGCGGGGAGGTGGTGTCCGGGCCCGGCCGCCTGGGAGCGCCCTTCCCGGCTTGCGCCCCAATGGTCCCCAGTGAGAGGGGCAGGCACCAGGGCAGGGGCTAGACACATCTGGAGCGGAAGCAGCGGGAAGGGATCTCCAGAGGCATCTCGTGTACCCCCCTGCCTGGGGCCACATCCAGAGCACCATCTCACCTGCTGCTGAAACAACTGTCCACAAGCCCTAACACTCTCTGTCCTGCTACAACCGGACCACAGCATAAGCATGTCTTACCTTCCACTTGATTTTTCCCAGCCCAGTGTCACTCTCAGTTTTCACTTTAACTCTCCATTTTAAATGGATAACTGAAGACAGCTGTAGATTTAAAAATAACTAGCCTAAAGAGAGCCTCCCCTCCAGTTCTTGCTTGTGTTGTTAGGAGGTGCAAGGAGCATTGTCTGGCTCTGATAACATGGGAATTATGGTCCACCAGGTAGTGCCTCTGCTGGGGGATGATTCCTAATTGAGCTTGTACATTGAAGTAAGTTCAAGGAAACTGTAGTGTGTCCACACCAGCCAGGCTGGCTTGTTGAGAGCCACTGCAGATTTGCCATATATCCTCATCAGTGGTGTTAATTTCTGATGGCTGTGCCTTATGGGTACCAGTAAATCTTTGGAGGTCTGGTAAAAGCCCTGGTACTCTATGGAGCAGTAGGAAAACTGAGTTGCTTATGCCATTGTAACAGTGACTTCCATTCACACCAGTACCTAACAGTTGTAACATTACATTTTGTAAGTTTAAAACTAACAAAAGGAAGTTCTTTTTCACATGGGGTGGAACTCCTTGCTACTAGCTGTAGTGGAAGCTAACAGTGTAGCAAAATTCAGAAAGGGGTTGGACACATTCTTAGAGGAAAGGGGAGAGCTGGGGGGACAGCCTCTGAATCAGAACTTCCTAGACCTTAAAAGCTAGAGGCTGCAAGAGGAACAGTGGCAAAAGTTATGGTCATACCCAGTTCACTGTCCCTTTCAGCATCCACTCTGTCATTGCATGACAGGTTACTGGGCTAGATAGGACTGGGTCAGACCACAGGTCCATCTTGTGTTTGAATAAACTTTTAATATTGGATCTTTTTCTTGCAGTTCACTTTGATGAACATAAATGTGTTCTTCTTTTAAAACAGGTTAAACATTTTGACAAGAGAAGAGACTTTTTAAAATACAAAGAACAGCTTCAAGCAGGACAATATCTGCCTCCAAAGACAACTGAAAAGACATAGCTACTCACACTTAAGAAACATAACCAATGAGAGACTAACCTCATGGAAAAGAGAAGCACTGGAATGTGACAGAAGCTGCTTGAGTGGTGATCTAAGCTGTTCCTGAAAATTCAGGCTGCTTTCCTAGGTGCAGTATCTCACTTATGCAAAACAGGGGTGAGGGTACATGTCAAAAAAATTTGGTATGTAGTATTTCCAAATGTAAAACAAAATAAAAGTTCTTCCTGTGTAAACATGATGACAAGTAGTGTTCACAGAAATGAGCATATGGAGTTTAGCAATCTATAAAGACTCTTCAAAGGTTTCAAGTATGAAAAAATTCTTTCAGAAGCCTTGCTTCTCCTTCCACCAAACATACTCACCTTTTGCAAACTCTCTGAAAGATGCAACTAGACCAAACAACTTTTTAAATAGTAGCACTGTAGATTTTCAGCCAAAGACTGATTTAGGAAAGGGTTTAGGAATTCAGTATGAAAACATCAAGGAATAGCGTATTTTTACATTTAATTTAACAAAGATATTAGTTGTTAAAATTAATAGACCTAAAATATCTAGTCTGCTGTACCCAAATTTCATAGAAAACGAGAAGTATTTTACCTCAGAATTCAAAACTGGATGGGAATTTAAAATGGAAATCACTTTGACCTCAAATACACCTGCTATTAGAGCTGTCACTGTTGCAGCCAGGGATTCAGCTTTTCTCATTTTAAGGACAAAAATGTGGGAAATAGTGGGTTTCCATTTGTAGGGTGGCAGAGCTCTAGCCTGCAAGGGGTTGGGGGAGAGTGGGAAGAGGGCTGCCAAGGCAGCCTGGAGAGCAGCTCCCTATAGGTAAGTTGGAGGGAAGTGGGGGGGTGAGGCCTCCCCATGAGGGAGGGAGGGAGTTGGGCATGGGTGACTGGTGCCTCCTGAGTCAGGGACACCTGCAGAAGCTGTCAGCACTAGAGGATGGCCCTGTCAAAGGAGGCACATGCCTCCCCCCACCTCCCATACCCATCCTACCAGTTGCCTATGGGGCTGGGGATGCTGCCCAGTTTGGGCCCACCAGAATGCAGCTGCAGGGCTTGGGCACAGAGTTGATCAGAGCTGTGGGTGGCTTGTCTGGAGGGGGCAGCAGGATGGGGGTCTGGCTCCCCGCCACTACCTATTTTGGGGAGGTATGGCATGAGAGGTATGTGCCTCCCAGATTTGTGTGGGGTAGGAGTAGGCTGCACACAGTTGGCTTGGGGCTCCATGTCCCCCCAGGCCCTCTGCAGCCCAGCAGGCAGGACAGCCCAATAGGCAGAGTGGGACCAGGTGGGGAAGCTTGATGCCACCACCATGGCAAGACACCCCCTGCCTGTCTGGCAGCAGCAGGGGTGGAGACGCAGAGTTCTGCTTGCTGCTGCTGGGCAAGCAGTAGGCCCTTCACCACAGCAACGCAGAACTCCCAGTGGCAGCAATGAGCTTCCCTGCCTGGTCCCACTCTGCCCTGCTATGCTGCGTCTTGCCCACTGGGCCACAGAGGCCCCAGGGGAGGGTAGCAGGGCAGGGAGCCCCAAGTCATCAATGGGCAGTCTACATCCACTCTCTCCCTCCCCCCATGGGCTCTGCTCTGGCTGTGCCACCCATGAGGGTGGGGGAACCGGGTTCTGTGCTCTGTTATGCCACAGCAGCTATTGCCTCCTGTGGGCTTGGGCATGGCTGCAGGCAGCAGGGAGCTGCAGATCCAGGTCTCTGGTCCTGCAGCCCTGGCAGTTTGGGGCCGTCTCTGGCAGGGCTGGAGGGGACAGGGGGATGTTGGGTAGGGAGTGAGGGGCACTGGCAGGTCTGTGGGTCAGGAGTGAGGGGCAATGGCTTAGGCAGGGCACCGGCATATCAGCGCTGCTCAGTACCATAAAGCGGGGGAGGACAGCCACAGCTAGACCCGCATCCTGGTGATAGAAGTAGGCAGGGGGTGCTCTGATTTTGGAGGGTTTTTAAATCAGAGAATTTGTGATTTTTAAACAAAGACAACCAGGATCCCTGGTTATAACACAAACATACATTTTGAAGCAAACTGAAAGCGAATCAAAGGAAGAAGGAATCATTAAAATCTTGTTATTTATGCGGCTATACTGATGTTGAAATAGCAAAAAGTCACCCATATACAAATAAGAATATTTACTACCAATAAAACAGGAGTATACAATCGGATCATATGTTAAGGCATTTAAAAACCAGTGTTCGCACAATACAGGAAAATATTAAGACATGCATAATTTAAAAACATACACATTCACCCTGAGATTAATTATTCCATGTATTTAAAAACATTTTATAGCACCATAAGAGACATCCATCTAGCTGCGCTGTAAGGCACAAGACTTTTCCAGCTATTTCAGTTGTTTCTGCTTGATCATTTGCTGTCTTGTATATTCCCAAATCAGCAGAGCTCCACTTACATGAACATTGAGTGAGCGAATGACACCCTGTTGAGGAATTTCCACACACACATCCAGAAGCTGAATCAGGTTTACTGGGATTCCTTCATGTTCATTTCTAACAAGAAGAAAATAATAGTTAAAAACAAACCCTATTACACATCCAGAAAAAGAGGAACAGAAAAAGAAATATCACTTGATACGGTCTCTAAGGCAACATTTCCCAAATTTCTGATTCCCCAGGCACAGTTTTTTCTGGATTAAAACTGGTAGAACACTTCACTCTCCAGGCCACGGGTCAGATTTGGTCTGTAGGCCCAATCCTGTGTGTAGTTCTGGCCCAGCCAGGGCCCAATCCAACCGTGAACAGGGCCAGCACAGCTGGAGTTCCATGCAGTCTGTTTTCCTGACATACCCTGAGGGAATTGCTACTCTAAGGAAACTGAATGCTCCAGAATATCAGACAAAAAAATAACTTCAGTAGCAAATGCCACTCAGAAAACATTGTAGTGGCTGCCAACTCCATCCATATTTGCATTTACCTGGTCAACTGATATTTACTTCACATTTCACATATAATAATTATTGATGATCTCAATTCAATACAAAAATGAAAAGAGCAGCAAAGGAGAAGGTTTAATACATGTATTTTTGTGGCAAAAATACATTTCCTTCACAGCAAAACTTCCTATATTACTAGGGATAAGACAGATACAAGATGTTCAACCACTCTGCTATCCCTGGATATCCTAAATTATATTACCATTTTTATTCAAATCATCCAAATCCTGCCATTTCCAGCGCACATCCTTAAACAGTGCTTATGCAAGCTGTACCTGTCAGAATGAGTTCATTGAAAATGACATATAGGTATTCAGAAGACAAACAGGCAATCTGAAGTGTGTAACAAAACTCTGATGTGAGGGTGGAAGGGTAACAAAGGGAACAAGGGACTGCTGAATTATTACAAAAGAGTTATGAATTTTATCACACTACATTGACATGCCAAAAGACTCACTGAATGTATTTTTAGTTCCCTGGCCAAGTAATAGCTGAGGTGCTCTAAATTAGTGATTTTCAATCTGTGGTCTTTGGCCCCCTGGGGGTCCACAGACTATGTCCACACAGTCTGCAAAAAATGATTACTATCAACCAAAAGTATGTAAACACCTACACTTACAATTCAAAGGGGTCCGCATCTCCCTTTGAAATTTTTTAGGGGTCCACAAATACAAAAAGGTTGAAAACCACTGATCTAAGTAAACTATACTCAGTTTCTGAGAAATGAGTAAGACTCTTTTCCATTTGAAGCAAACCCTGTAGTGGTACAAAGGGAACTAACATCATTCAACTCTGAAAGTCCCCATTCAACATATCTCCAGACAAGGAAGATGGTCACGCAACAACGCTTTGGGGTAAGACAAGAGACAGCAATCCTTTTACTCTTAATGGAAAACACTGATCCATAATTTAATGTTACCAGTCTTTACACTACTAAGCATATGCAGCCCTTACAGCACTTTTAATCTGTATACCTCAAAGGGGTTCACTATCATTTGCCCATTTTACAGAGAGGAAAACTGAGGCATGGGGAAAAGTGACTTGTACAAGATGTTCAAAAGGGCCAGCAACAGACCTAGAAATCAAGTCCATTTCCCCTAGTGCCCTAGCCACTAGGCATGGTAAAAAAATCACGTGGGCCAGGTACACAATATATTTATATATCAGGGTAATTTATCTTGGTTTTATTCCAGATTAAAATTAAACTAGTGTCCAAAACAGAAACATGACCAGTTTCCTCAAGAAAGCTATTGCACTACATAGTTTTTAATACCTTGCCACTCAGTAGAAGGGGAATAAGTAGTAGCCTGTGTGCATTAGGCAAATAGCTACTCTGGGATAAAACTGACTGCTGTAAACATTACACTTACACAAGTATAACTTATTCTTTGTAAAGTTACTGCATTTTTTGGTGGACCAAAGTGACTAACCCCAGGGTACAAGTCATGTGTCCACTCTACTTTTCCCATAAAGAAAAATAACACTGAGGTAAACGTGTGCCAGCAAAAAGGTGCGCCTACAATCTAAAACAGCATCTTTCCTAATCCTCACATTTGCCAACATGACTAATTTTCAAATTATTCTACCTACCAGGAAGGGTTAGGTATTATGCCAAATAAATTAATAGCTTCTCTTCTCATGTAGAGGCTGATTGTAACTTACCCCAGCAATAACAAGGATTTCTCTGGAAAGCAATATTCTGTCAGGTCAGAACTTTTGGCTGTCTGCTCCACCCCTATGATAGTGTAGCCTTCCATCTTTTTCTGCTGTAAATACTCTACAAGCTGAGATGGTTTCACCTGAACATTAAAAAAAGAGAGGAAAAGTATAAAAACACTTAGATACTTTGTAAACCTACAAAACTATCACCTAAAAAACTCGGACTTTTTATTGATATATTTGTATATTTTACCTCCAAAGTACATCCTAGTTTCTAGATGTATGAAGACATTTTCATTTAAAAATACTTAAGAGATTTTGTATTGCCTACATATAGGACTGTGATATCCAGAAAATAACTGCAGCCTTTTGATGTATGGCCCATAGGTTCACAAAGCCTTCTCTCTGTTGACATAACTTTCAACCATGAGTGCTGTTAGCAGAAGCCACTACCAAATACAGTAACTTTCAGAGTTGCAATCTATCAGATGTCCTGAACACCACCATGGACTAATAATGCCTTTCTGTAGGAGTTTTAAATACAAACTTGAGCTAAACACATAATAATCTGGACTCCTACTTTTTTTCCAAGGCACTGTACCCAATCTCTGACATCCCTGATCTTCTGTTCCCAATCTCTGAAAAATCCTTATCATTCAGGATAGCAATCTTCAATTCCTTTCTGGAATCACCTGATTCCTTTACTGGATTCCCAGACTTTTCCTGACTATAGTCTCACTTCTTCCTTTGCATCTTTAAAACCCCTTGTCTATCACCACTGCTAAAACATTAATGAATTTACTCTCACAACACGTCTGAGAAAATATAACTTATAGGCAAGGAAAGAAAAGAGGAAATGGGTTCATTTTCAGAAGTGGCTGCTGATTCTGGATATTTAACTTGAGTCTAGATGCCCAATTTTCTGAGGTTTTCTGATGCTGTGAAATCTGGCTTTTTCCCTTTAGCTCTGTGTAAGGCACCATACGGGTCCTCTCCAGTAACTGTGGTTAGATACGTTGTCCACATGAATTTCACATTTGCAATGAAGGCAAACAAGTAGTGAAGTCCTATGTATCTAGGATTCTGTCAGTCAAGCATGTTCTGTCCTGGGTGACATTTGAAGCAGCAATAGCACGTAGGACTACCTAAAATGCAGTCCCAATGGCCACTGTGAAACAAAGGATCTGATTTGGTGAACATGGGACACGTGCACTATGCTTGGAAGCCATGTGGGCAACATATGTCTAGGAACCCCAGTTCTGTTCTCTCCTTAAAGACAACTTATTTCTTGAAGGCATTAAATGGGATTTTTTTTTAGTGGCTTGGCTCTGGAGTACAGGATGGCTTACTAAAATTAATCTGAGGGGCTAAAGGGCAATCTGAGCCTTAACTACCATATTTATTTAAATCCAAGACTATCCCCCCACTTAACACAGGGGAAAGGCCCCTTGTTTTGGATTTGCGTACCAGGTGATAAAGGACAGGCAGTTGCTATGAATGGCTCTAGCTTTGTCCCTGACCCATGGTTGGGGTTGGAGCTGCAGCTGCAGCCTGCCCCCCTGCTGCCTCTGCCCCTACTTCTCTGCCCTACAGCCTCAAGGCCCCCTGACTCTCTCCTCCTTTCATCCCTGCTTACCCTTGCTCCACTAGCAGCTTCCAGCCCTGCTCCAGCCTAGAGCACAGAAAATGTGGTTTCTCTGGCTGCAGCCCAACCCAGTAGCAGTGGCAGCAACAACTGGGACTGGGCTCTGGAGCTGGGGCTAAAGTAGGAGCCAATAGGTTAACCCATTCTGCCCTTTATATATAACAAACAGGTTAATCCCAAACCTTCGGCTGCAGTATGGTTTACAAGGGCCCCTGGAACTCAGGTACAGACAAACAAGCTCTGCAATTCTGAATAAACCAGTATCATAGTGTGAGATGCACCTGCATCAACAATGAAATCTGTGGACAATACTTGAAGACAAATGCCATCATTTTACTAAGAAAATATCAATCACTCTTAAACTGCCTTTCTTTTTTTATAGAGTTATGCCTTAATAGCTCTTAACTTATTTCTTCATTTTTCCTTCCCTTTACATTTTTTTTTTTTTTGTCTCATACCTATTAAGCTCTAATTCTATCACAGAGATATAAAATGTCTCTCACGGTGCTGTGCATACATGGACATAGAAACTGTTGTTTAAATGTTAGTCTATTCATATTTTATTCAGCTATAGTGCCATATGACCAATATATGCTGAAAACACATCTGTATTTTAAATGCCAGGCAAAAATGTGTAAACGCAGAAAACACTCCACATCAGAAAGTTAATTTGTTAGAGGTTAGTTTTAAGCAGACTGCAAATAATAAATGAAGCTGCAAATAATAAATGAAGCTGTCCTTGAAAATGGGTAAATCAAAATACCATCTACCAGTAGCTTGCATATTTTGCTGAGTGCTAGATCTAAATTCAGAAGAAAAGAGGCCTGATTTCAGTAAGTTAAAGAACACGCTCTAAAAGCTATCTTATAAATTGGTTTTAGGCAAACTGTGTGATTAATGATTCTCATTAAGTCACCAAAGGCAATGGGCCAAAGAAGATAAGTGATTCATTTAAATGTTGTTTATCTCAAGTTTTCCAAATGAATGGCAAATTTCAACACATAATCAACAGCTATAAAAAATTACACACAGAGCATGCTACAAAAAAGGCAACCAGTATAATCAGTTTCTTTTACGCAACAATAACCTTTGAAAATAAAAGCAACCATTTAAAAAACGGCTATAAGGACTTCCAAAAGCAGCAGACCAACACAATATACTTGATACTGACAGAAAATGCAGTAGGAGGTACTTTTGGTAAATAAGTAAGAGTTAATAAGCACCCTGACTTTTATGCATTGGTTAAATTAAATTTAGGTAGATCTCACCTCAAGAAGGGGAAGCCACTGTTCCGCAGAAACACTGAGCTGCTGAAACTGTTTATCATGTATATAACGAATGCTGCCAACAACTAGAGCAGATGCCCCAAATATTTCACTTGTACGACACAAGCCTATAAATAAGCATAAGATTTAAAATATGATTACTGTATAATGGTTAGCGTAAACAAAACTAGGATATAGCAACTTGTGAGAAAGATAAGAACCTGAGAACAAATAATTGATAATATACTTCTTTTTTTTTTTTTGCTACTTCTATCATTCTTTTGCTAATCAACAAAACTCTCTCCAGGACCTTTTTATATCTTTTCCAAATTATACCGCTCAACAAGAGTTGAGCCCTCTGGCCCTTTTGACCCTTTCCTGGGTCCTGGCCCAGCTTGGGCCAGTCGCGGGTACTCGCCTGGTTGGGCAAGTCTCTAGACCCCTCACACAGTCTCGGGTCCCCCTACTGGGCCCTCCAAATCTCAGGGTTACCCACCCGGCGGTGGGGGCAAGGGGTTAAGACACCCCGACTTGCCTTCTACCAGGGTGGTAACTGGCCTGGCATTTCCTGGGGGCTCCCGAGCCACAGAGCCCCACCAGGCCACCCACTCCCAGCAGGGTGCAGTTTTCAGGTCATGCCCAGGACCAGGAACCTCCTTCCATCCCCTTACAGCTCCCCTTTACCCCCGGTGTTCTGCTAGTAGCTCTCAGGCCAGGCAATGTTGCTGCCTGGCACCCAGCAGCCAAACTTGATATAGGCCCAAAATGGCCATGCTCATCAAACACTTGGAGGCTACCAGCTCCAGGGCCTTAAAGTGGCAGTCACACCAAGTGCCCTGCCACAGTGTCTAATTTACTCTAATTTCTATACTACCTTGCAGTATGCATCCAGTAGAGCACAACCCTGCAAATCTTATCAGTAGTGCTTATTTATCATGAATAGTTTCGCTGTAGTCACAAGAACTGTCCCACAGCAAGAAGCTCTAAACCCTGCAGTAAGCATTTCCAGGATTTCCCCCGCTTATAATTAGAGTTAAGTTTTTAACATAAAAGACATGTCGTTTTTGTAAGCAATGACAATAAAATATTCTTGGAAGAAAGAAGGAATGCATATATTTTCATTTTGTGAACTAACTCTTCATTAACACGGAAACGTCTATTTCTATCTAAAACACAAAAAAGCATTTTCCATATGGAACAGATGAAATACGTAGACTTGGTAATTTTAAATTAGTTTCACATTTTGAAAATATGCACTAACAAAGGATTAAAAACATGCATTCAACCTTACCTCCTAAATTTGTGGGTTTATCAATAAGTGAAGCCACTACAATCAGTCTACTGTTTGATTTACCAAGTTTAGCAGCACGGTCCTGAAATACCAGTTCCAGGTCTAAATTAGGAATGCTATTTTTCCAAGGGATAATCTTTTTCTGAACATCAGTCCATTCTGTTTGGTTATCCATTTCAACTGAATTTGAACCTAAGAAGATGTGTTAGGATTAGTTGTATAGACATGGAAAATACTGATATTATATTGCAACTGCTCAGTGTCTTAGTACAGTAACATACCCCAAACAGTCTCTCTCTCTCTCATGGAGTCACATGTCCTCATTAATCTATATACATTATGCTAAGTTGGATATGAGATACCCTTAATAGCATTACACAAATAAATTTCTCTCCCAAGATTTTAAAATTAAATTTTGTAGAGCAAAATACACTGCTAACACTCATACACATCCATTATACTTAAAGTACTACATGTTTATCATTTACCCTTGTCTTGTTGAGACCAGTCACTTGGCTTTAGGTCAAGAAGTTCAGCTCGAGAATGATACCACTGATATGTTGATGGCAAAGGAATGCTAGTGAATCTGGTAAATTTACAAAGTGAGATCCATTCATCTTCAACAAGTTCTGAAAGGCGTGGAAGGGTGTAAAATATCGTCTGCAATGCAACAAAACAGTTTAAGTGCAAGGTCAAAAAAGATTTAAAAAAAATAACCAGGGGTACACCAATATATTGGTTGGCTATTGGATCAGCACTGATAAAAGGAGAAATGACGTGGTCAGCTATCGGCTTTTTTTGGTTGTTGTAGCCAATAATTAAAGCCATGTGCCCAGAGCACCCTGGCAAATGTAATCTGGTCCCTGTGCCTGCCTGCCAGATTAAGCCCACAGCAGAATACTGGTCCTGACAAGCAGCAGCAGGAAGGGAAGAGGGCGCTGGGGAGTGGTCACAAGGCGCTGCACCCAGCATCAAAGGGACCATTCATTACTGGCTCCTGCTGCTGCTGTCACTTTCATGGCAACACTGTGTGCACAGCAGAGACCTGAGCATTGGGGCTTCCACAGAGACACTGGGCTGTACATAGGTGGAGTAAAACACCATGCAAGGGATATTAGAGCTTGGAATTTTGGAGTAGAATAGATTTTTTAATCTATATCTATCTAGGTATCTATATATTTCAGAGGCAATTTTAATCCTCTCTCCTACTAATAGGAATATTTGAACTCATACAAACAAGCCATAACCAGCCAAAATGTAAAACAAGAAAAATGAGGGGAAAAAACCCAGCAAGAAAACCAGGTTATTCTGGAACAGCAACGGGGAGTTCTGCTTATTCAGTAGAATAACATCCCCTGATATTTTGGTATAATCACTGAATATCATGTTGGTTTGGAATTAAGAAAAGGTGCCAGCAAAGCTCAAATAAAATTATGCCAGTCTTAATCAAAATGTGGTGCTTCCTTTAGGGAAAAACATGAAAAGCTACTCTGCAGGAAAATTAAACTATAGTAAGCAAAGAAATAAACTCATAGTTAGAAGATGCTGCAATTCTAATGGAAGTGACTTAACAATTTATTATGCTGTAACATAAAATATTAAGTACGTTAGATAACCAATCTATTAACCAATCCTCTGGATGGCTTGAATTACATATGCTTTTATAAAATGAGACATTTGTGAAGAGGCTCCAAATTTATGGATTCTTAAATGACTGATTTGAAAACAAGTTTTTTGCTCAATGACCAGAACAGAAGAAAGTACATTTTAAATTGTGCAGCCATAAAAACACAGAATCTGAACTTCAACATATTTGATAAAACTGCAGTAGAACTGATGTAGTAAAATGATTTTTAAGGAAGGTATTTTACACTGGCTGTGCTGAAACTTCTTAATGAGAATACAGTATTGACTGACTTAGTTATGGAAATAGGATGGGTTGAAAGCCAGTGGCAAACTTCCATTAAGGCATTACCAATACAACGAACGATAACTAAATGGAGAAAGGAAGACACCAAACAAGAAAGCTAAATTTGTTGTAGAATTTCAGTTCCAGACCTTGGAACTGTGCCTCCTAGGTTACTGCAAATGTTGATTCTGAAAGCATCCAATTCTCCTCCTATTCTCTTTTTTGTGTTGTTCAGAATTGTCACATTTTTCCTAACTTGGCCAAATGATTCCAGAAAACTCTTCCTGTTCTGAAATATCCAGATATTCACCAAGTTTCCTACAAGCAACAATACCTCTGAGAGGAGCCGCTGGTTTTGTCAGGCATGCTTGTTTCTCAATTATTCCTCCTTCTCCCTTCATTCTCCCACTACTATTTGCTTTCATCATCCTTATTTGCCTTTCTTTCTCCTCCCCCCTTGCTGACCACCCGGATTCCAGTTCTTTTGAGACATGGTGAAAAACAGAAGCAGCTCCTCAAGGAGAGAAGAAAGCAATGTGCCTAAATTAATTCTGGCTTTATTTCTATCTCCTAGGGTCCCTAAATATTACCTTGTTCCACTCCATTCAAGCCCCTGAAAAAATACTATATTTTCTCACATAAAACACCCCTCAATTTTCTTTGTGAAAGACAGAATGAAGAAAAGATGCTTCCAGAGTTAGGACTGCACAGAGCAGGGGCAGAGCCTAATCTTCAACTGACTCACCTTCCCTTTCCTGCTTAACTAAAGTTAAAATGCTAGCTGCTACTAAAGACTGGCTCCCATGGGTAGATATAGGATTCTGAAAAGAGCTAAAGAGTCTCCAAGGTTGTGAAATCTGTGGCGAAAGACTGAAAGCAACTAGCAGACAGCAGAACTGCCATAAGGATAGCTTGATCAGTGAAACATCCAGACCACTTGAACATAGAGCATTGAATCATACCTAGGCTGAAGAGGTTCCCCCTTGACTTTGACGGAAGACAGGGTTTAGCCAAGTCACTTCAAAACACATTTGGACCGAGCAGGAGATGGATCATAAAAAATCCAAGCAAACCATAGGTGACTAACTGGTTAGATCTAAGTGACTAAAAATAACTGATCAACAGGGATCCAGGTTTTCCATTTTGCATGGAAAAATACCACAGTTTTCCCCTTTTACCCAAGAAAAATGGATTTTTAATTTTAATGGAGAAATTTAATGGAGAAAAGTGCACAGATTTTGCACTTTGCAAAGAGCTCTCTGCAGGCTGGCAAAGTTCCAGCCTGCAAGGGGCTGACGGAAACAGGAGGAGATCAGTCTTGCAGGGGCACCATGTACATTGCCCTAGGCAGCCTGGACAGCAGCTCCTGCAGCTAAGTTGGGGGAGGGGGGTGCGGGGTTGAGGCCCCCATAGGGAGAGAGGGAGGGAGTTGGGCAGGGCTAGGACTGGGGCTACTGCCCAGCTGGGGAGTGCATGGGGCCCAGGGTTGAAATGTGTTACCGCTAGGCCCTGGTGGGGTGCAGGATAGGTCTTCTGGCAGCTTGTCTGGATGGTAAGGCTGGCTCTCTGCCGCCGCATGCACTCCTGGGAGGCAGGGGGAGACCTGTGCCCCCCAGATCTGTGCACAGGGAGAGGACAGGTTGCCCACTGCAGGCTTGGGCTCCCCGCCCTGCTGCCCTCCCTTGGGACCTCCGTGGCTCAGTAGATATGACTCAGCACAGCAGGATGAGTGGGGCCGGGAGGGGAAGCTCCTTGCCCCTGTGAGCCCTGTACTGCCCTGGCAGGGCTTCCCTGCCTGCCCGGCAGTAGTGAGGGGTACAACCCTGCACCACTGCCCTCAATGCTGCCAGGCATGCAGGGGACCACCTTGCCAGGGCAACGCAGGGCTTGCAGTGGCAAGAAGCTTCCCCGCCTGGCCCCGTTCTGTCCTGCCATGCTCAGTCCTGCCTGCTGGGCCATGGAGGCCCCAGGGCAGGGCAACAGGGTAGGGAGACCGAGTCCACAGCAGGCAGTCCACCCCCACACCTGTCCTGCACATTAGGGGGCACGGGTCCCCCTGCCTTCCCCTGGGAGTGCATACAGTAATAGGGAGCCAGTCCCACCCCCCTGCCCGAGCCCGCACCTGCCCCCGCAACAGATCATGCTGTCCACATTGGCTGTGAGAGCAGGAGGGAGCCAGACTCCATGTTCCGTTCCCTGCTGGGGCTGCCACATCCTGCAGTTGACACTTGGGGCTCAGGCACTGCTGTGAAGGGGAAGGGGCTGCACTCATGTCTTTGGCCCTGCCGACCCAGCAGCTGGGGGCCCCCCTCCAGCAGGGCAAAAAGCTGTGGGTGTGGGGCAAGGTACCCCACACCCAGCAGTGCCAGCGGGCTGTGGTGGGAAGTGAGGGGCGTGGACCTGTGTTCTGTGAGCTAAGGGGGCAGGGGGCTCTGATTTTCCATGATAAAAAACCCAAAATCAAATACCAAAATTGATAGGTATTTAGAATGTATTTTATTATAGTGACTGAGACACTGGTAGGCTTCCAATATGCTTTAAAATTGTAAATATATCAGTAAAACATTGTGTTCATTTGACACCTATATTTATAGTGGTGTTCCATTTTAAATCACAGATTTGGGGGTTTTATCGGAGAATTTGTGATTTTTTTTTTTTTTTTAAATCAAAGAAAACCAGAATCCCTGCTGATCAAGCAACAAAAGAAAATATAACCAATAAGGAGTTAATCTAGCTGCTTCCTCCATGTTAACTAATACACTCCTATCTCCAAAGCTTTTCTTTTTGATGCTTCAGTTTCCTAGAAAGGACTGCTGTAAAACAATCATCTGCATCTAAATATCTGATACCAATTACAATTGATCATACAGATAAAATGTCCATATTGCAAATACAGCAGCAAAGCAGTAAAAAGTCATTGCCAAACAAAGCGCAGTATTTTGTACTTGCCTCTAGACTGTAATCCTTAAGTGGATGAAATGTTGCAAAAAAGAAATGTTCTTGGATTCGTTGCCAATTCCTTTTAGCATTCCTATAAATTGCAAAAATACGTGAGACATACAAAACTGCTAAACAATTACCTTCTTTATTGTCAGATGGCAAGAAGTCAGTCCAAATTACATCTATAATATAATGAATATACCCTACAGAAAATAAATTAATTCTGTGTTTTTAGTAAAGCACACTAGCTCTCTGATTTACATTAGCCAGGAGGATCCTGCCCTGAGAAGGGTTTCATATGTACATCATATTTCTCCTGGAAAAACGAAAAATAAGCTGTTTAAAGAATTCTTAACTAGACTACTGAATTGTGGCAATGCAGATAATTTGAAAATTAAATTAATTTTAAAAAATGCTAAGCTCCAAAATCATTAACTAGGAGGTATGTTTATTTAAGTCAATTTATAAACAAGTACACTTCAAAAACAGCAGACAAATCAATGCCACTATTACTTCTCCTTTCTTTCACCTTCACTGGCAAATGCAATTACAAATAACCAGCTGCAGCCAATGTTTTTCTCCTTCTATTTTACTGTTGCCATACAATTTTGCAGGAGGACCCCCATTTCTCTGGTCACACCAGGTCTGCATAGATTTGACTGGATGCAGGGTAAAGATGTAAGCAGATAACTAACAATAAATAATTCAATTTTGCCAACACTTACTGTTTTCATAGTACAACATTATATGCAGCAAGGATCTTGTTATGCTCGTTACATTTTGAGTGAGGCTCTCTTATATGAAAGATCTTTTAATCAAAGGAACTCCAAACAGGAGTCAGACAAGTACTGACATTTCTTTTTATTTAGCCAGGAAATGCAAATTTTCTGGAAAATAATCTGTTAGATAAAATATTTATGACATCTATGCTTTGTAAACATATTATACTGACAAACCAGCTCCAATTAGCAATACAAAAGAATAAATTAAAATTTGCTGTAGATTTCTTAGCTAACATACTATACTTGTTTTTCAGTCTGGGAGAACAAAGTCTGCAAGGAGTGATGAACCCTCTTTCCCAAGTGATTACACTCATCTCTGTTACACTGCTGACACTCTAAATAACAGTCTGTTCGCATTCTCAGACACTTATTGGATGAATATGGAACTCTCCATTAGGCATTCAGATTAAATGAAACCATTTGATTTCTGAACTGGAGAGAACACAGGATGGCTTCTATAATTTCATTACATTTCATGTCAGATGACAAGTTTTTTCATTTCAGTTCTAAATTGTCTACTTAAATAGATGAAACAAAATTATCAAGTGCTACTTGTAAACAGTTGAAGAAGCACCACTTACATCACAAATTAACAGACCTCTACAATCCAGTAAATACAAATGGATATGTTACATTGTTAGTCAAAAGAATTTTACTAACCCTGTGCCATGCATGTTTTCCACTTGATGGAGACTAGATTCAATTACTGCTGTTAATGCCTCAAATTCTTCTACATGCAGTGTTTTGCACATGTCCCAGATCTTCTTAAGAGCTATTAATGCATAAAGCCGAACACTGAAATTGTGGTTGAAACACCACTGTAGAACAACAATAAGGGCCTTTCTCAGAACTGGTTTCTAAAGAGAAAAAAATATTCTTTAGATGACATTTTCTTGTGAGTCTTAGTCATAGTATGTGACACTTTGAAAGCACATACAATATTTTGAAATGATGAAATAAGAAAGAATCACAGAATCATGGGTGGTATCATAAAAAAGTAGCACTGGAAAGGACCTTAGGAGGTCATTTAGTCCAATCCTTTACTCAAGGCAGGACAGTTCCTATATAAACTATCCTATATGGTGTTTGTCTAATCTAACCTTAAAACTATGCAAACACCCCTGTCGCACAAGTACTAGGCATATTGCCATGAAACACCAGGAACACTAACTCACTATGCCTAAAGCAGAAGGATGAGCTACTGAATGTTTTTACTAAAATGGTTAGCACTAACCATTGGCATTTAAATTACAATAATTTGTTTTCAGCTTTGAGAAGCCATTCAAACATATGGGACAGTTCTTACATCTTAACTAATCCTGAACAACTCTAAGTGAACATGCTTATTCCACAGTAAGAGTGCCATATTGCCTTTATCTAAAAAAAATACATAAACCTAAAAGCCCACAAATCTCTTACCTAAGAATATTTATTAAAATAAAGACAATGTGAAATTTAAACACACTAAATACATTACTGTTATTTGTATTGTGTTTGTTCCTAGGAAGCCTACTCACAGGCTGTGACCCAAGTATACTATGCTGCCCATAAAAAGATGACAAAAGATGGTCCCTCCTCCCAAAAGCTTAAAATGACAGAAACGCACTAACTGCAATAGTTCATCTTAAATTAAGAACTGCTATTGCTTTAAAGTAGGACTGTCCTGCTTCTGAGTAACAAGAAGCCATGTGCCATATCAGTTTTAGGCACTGGGCTATACACCACATAAGCCAAATGCCTTGGGGACCACATGCCACATGGGTTCCCAGGATCCCCAATACACAGGCAGCAAGAGCCCTCTCTGTCACCACTGTACAGGTAACATGAACCTAAGGACCGAGTGTCACCACTGGGCAGGGAGCGTGATCTCCCTGCCACCATGCAGCCAATATTCACCAGGCTACCTCCCGCTGTACTGCCCTGTCCAAGACCCCATTCTCTGCAGCAGCAATGGAGTGGGAGTAGGTCCAGGTGGGAGACCACAGGGTGCATTTAATCCCACACAGGCTGGATGTAGTCTGTAAGACGCCAGCTGGACAAACCTAGTTTAAAAGATGACTCTTTTAAGTGCTCTAAAATTTGCATGACACTCAAACTGTCTTGCTATACTTCATCAGATTGAGGCTGGAACAGGGGAGAAATTACTAGGAACGAGGGCAGGGGAGGAGCACCTTGAAGGACTGCACTCTATGTGCATTAGGTCTTTTATCTTCCATTTTAGGGCTTATCTACACATGAAAATTAATCCAGAATAAAATTATCTATAAATTTAAAGTGGAATAACTATTCCTAAGTTACTATGTACAATACTATGTACAAACACCACTTATGCCAGAATCATGGTACTTTTTTCTGGTTAACCTTAATCTCTTTTCAAAATCAATTAAACTGAATAACAGAAAAAGCACTCTTATTCTGAACTAAAAGCATCCATATATGGAGTTAATTCAGAACAGTAATCTAGAACAGCTACTCCAGAATTCTAATATAATAAAAGGCTTAGTCTGTCTATGTCTCTGTCCATAACACTTCTGGCCTACTGCGCATGCACCAGTGAGAAGGTGGGTGGCAACTGGCTGGGCAACCCGGGCTGCATGGGCCCAAGTTTGCGTTGCTGCCAGGGAAGTTTGGCGATGGAGAACATGCCCAGGCCCTCTGAGCAGCAGGGCTTCCCCCTGCCTGAGGGCAAAGGGTGGGGCGGGGGGGAAAAATCACAGTTGTGGATGTCTCCCAAAACAGCTGGCAGGGAGGGGGAGGCAGCAGGGAGTGAGAGAGGGAGGCAAGCAGACACGGGCCAGGCACACCCAGAGCAGCAGGGTGAGGGAAACAGGGTCTGCCCCAGACCCTGGCCCCACACCGTCACTACCCCATGATCCCAATCCCAGCTACTGCCCTGCTCATCCTGCTCCCAGATGCTGCTACCTGCCTGCCTGTGGCTTTATATCATCTACGCAACCAAGTGGGCACCCTGCCTGCATGGGTCCCAAGCTGGCTTCTGTGGACAGTCTGCCCACCCACTCCATCCAACACCCCCAGTAGTGGGTGAAGGGTGGATGGGCCAGGGTGCCCAGGCAGCAGGGACAGGTCTGGTAGAGACAGTGGAATCTGGCACTGGCAACTGAAAGGAGCCACTGCTGTGGGGGCTGCTAGGAAGCACGTCTAGCTACCCTGCCACCCCAGCCCTACTGCATGCCAGGGAATGGTGGGACACCAGCTGCACGCACTACAACCCAGGCTGCTCCTGCACCTGGGCCAGGAGGGCCAAGGGACCCACTGTAAGCCAGATAAAATCTGCTGGTGGGGCAAATTTGGCCCACAGGCTGTATTTTGACCACCTCTGGTTTAGATGATTTCAGGAAAGTTAGTTATGGGACAAAAACCACAAGGAAAAAAAAATGAATGGCTTGCCATAGCAAGACAGAAACTGAATAAATTACTAGGAGGAAAAAAAAGCATTTCCAAGATCCTGTTGCAGAAAGTGCATTTTTAAAAAGAGGATTCCTATAAAATGCAACTGAAAAGTCCCTTTAATTTTTTTTATTTAAGTTCTTAGTCATTTGAATTTACCTTCTCCGAGGTATTTTGAAGAATAATATTGAAATGCGACAACACTGATAAAAATGTACAGATGCTAGTTTTAAGCTTTTCTTCATCCTGGGGGGAAGAAAACACAGTGAATAAAAAATATGCATACAAACCTTTTTTTTTTTTAATTATTATTTCATAAGTATAATTGGAGCCTCCAGATTACTTGCAGATTCCAAGTATACCTTTGTATCAACAATGACTATTATTAAAGATTTATTAAAGATGGTGCGAAAAAACATGTTACTTCCACAGAAACACTTATTCCAATTATACTGTACAAGATTACATTTTTATTGATATTTTTCTTTTCTAACAAAATAGCTGTTGACCAGTCCTATCTATAGTATAGTTTATATAAAATAATCTGATATTCTCAGTTTGGTCCAAATAAAAAATAATCACAACTTTTTCTTTCTGGAAAGATCAGCAAGAAAAGTAAAGTTATTTGCAAATAACCTAACAAGGAGATCAAACTGTTTTCTTATTTAGGTTTCCAGCTTCCCTGCATAACCAAGAAGCAGAATGTCAGGAGAGTTTTTGTTATACCTGTTCTCTAAATATACAAGAGAAATCTATCTGCATGTTATATGACCATTCAGCACCTTTTCATATTACACTCAAAATTCAACTATAAAAAAATAAACCCACAGAAAAAGACACAGAAAAAATAATGCTTCCATAATTTCATTTCTCAAATTAGGATTCTCGAAGAAAGGCTGGATCATGCTGTCACTAGATCTGAGTGAAATGCACCAATGATAATGAGTGGAGTATCACATCACAAAGGATCTCCAGATAATCAAGTCTCATCCCCTAGACATAATGCTATTACATTTCTCCTACATAACCGTATATTGTGCCAAATACTTTGACTAAAATATATATTATGCTTGGATAATACTTATCTTACAAAAAAGGTATCTAGGCTTGATTTGAAGATAGAAGATGGAGAATCCACTGCTCACCCTGATTATAAGACAACCCCGCCAATAATTAGATTCTATACATGTAAAATTCCTAAAATTTAGTAACATTTTCCAGGTATACAATCTAATTATTGGAGGCATGTTTTGAATTTGTCAACCTCGCACTGCTACAGCAGAGAAAAATAAATTTGTGGGGTCCAGTAGACCACCACCTCAATTCGTTCCCTGCCACCACCACCCAATTTGTTCCCCTGCAGCCCCTTCCCCACTTCTTACCGTCAGACCCTATTCTCCCTGAGCACATGTAAGTGAGAAACACATTTGAAAAAGCTGACCTTGAAATAAACTTAGCTGTAGAAATCTGTGTATAGTACCCATAGACTTGGTTCACTTGGAAATGATGCATTTTACTTTTTTTGAAGCTGCAAGCTTTAGCACAGGTACTCCTTTAAACATACTTTTAAGTAGCACTTAACACCAACTACTTAGACAGTACAAACTTTTTTTGCAAAAATATATATATATATATCTATATATCGATATATATGTTTCTATACACACACACCTATAACATTACAGTTCTGTCTTGTGATAGATCTGGTTCACTTGACAGTCCATAAAACACATATCCAGTCAACCATAATTTATCCCTGTGATGATAACCGCAAGCGTATCTGCACATTTGCATGCCCACCACTATCTTTTTTAACCGTCACAAACATACAAAACCGCCTCCGCCTTCTCTGTCCTTCTCTCCCTCCCTTCCCCACCCCTCATAACCACATTTTTTTGCCCAATTGTTAATCTATGCCATCTTCATCTTTGTCATCTTCCTCTTCACTCCCCTGCTTTGTTGCCATCCTTGTCCTTGTCATCATCTTCTATGGGGGTCTTATTCCTGAACATATGATGCCAATCTCTCCTATTCCATGCTTCCTCCACTGCCATCTCCGCTGTCTTTTCTCATCTTCACGTAGTATGCCTACAGCTCCCTCGCTCCCATTCTGACACAGTCCTTCTGCGTTCATGTTTCTTCTGCTCGTTCATGTTTTTGTGGCTATATTCTATATCCTCTCCTAACTTGCAATATCCTTATTTAAAGTAACAACTAAATTAAACTTGGTATCCCAGTATTACTTTCACCTGTGTTATATGGAGAAGAAAAGTAATTTTCCTACTCTTACTCTCCCGTTTATGAATCCAAAGACTGTATTAGTCATTTTAGTCACAGCACTGCACTTGCAGTTCATGTTCAGATGCTTGTCCATCTGAAATTCCTTTCCAGAGCATCTATTCTATATCAATTATGCAGCTGGTGCGAATGACCTTTGACAAGCAATCCATATCCCCCTGCATGACTACCCTGTCATCATCATCATAAATCAGCCTGCCGACCTTTGTCTCACCTAAAAACTGTATCAGTAATCATTTTGTGTTTACTTCTAAGTTTATGATGCAAATGTTCAAGCATTGGGGTCCTGTAGCAGTGCCTAAAGAAATCTACTACAAACACCCATAACTCAATGATTATTCCCCACTATTGAGCATTTTTTAGGTCCGTCAGTTTGCTAGTTCTTAATCCACTGTGTGCATCATGGATGTTATACAGTAGCATTTTTTTTTAGATCATGAGAGACCATTTTGCTCAGCACACCACCACCAGCCTGGGGTCTGGCCATCTGCTGCTAGCCACAGAGCCCAGGCTGCTTCCAGCACACAGATGGAAGGCTGCAAGCAGCCCAAGCTCTATAGCTGGCAGCAACTACCCAGAGCCTGGACTAGCTGCAGGAGCAGCACCAGCCTCTTCCTGGTGGGATGGCAGGGCTGATGGGGTACTGCGCTGTGTGTGGGCTCAACTGTGTGGGGCAGGCAGCAGGAGCCTGAGTGGCACTGGGAAGGGTAGGCTTAGCTGAGTGGGGCATGTGACAGTAGCCCGGGCAGTGCTGGAGGTGGTTATGGGGGGGAAAGGGAAGCAGCTAAGACAAATTTTGGGGTGGCTATAGCCACACACCCCCAGCACCACCTTGTGCACCAGGCTCTAGAACCCAGTGCCACAGGGACAGCGCTAGGTGGGAATTGGGGGACTATAGTCACCCCAAAATTTGCCTTAGCCTCCCCATACTCCAGCAACACCCTGGCTGCTGCCACCCCCACCCCCCATGCAGCTGAGCCTGCCCTGCTCCCACCCAGGTGGTTAGTGCTTTTCCATCTCTCCTTTTCTTCTATTTCTTCTTTTTCTCCCTCGCTCCCCCACTCTCCTTTATCTCTCCTCTTTGTCTCTTCTTTTCCTCCCTTTTCTCTCTTTCATCACAACATGATTAAAACACACAAAACAAAGGTAGCATATGAAATTATTTATCACCAGGTTTAGAATTTTTAGAAAACCTGGTATTTACTGTGAAAAAAGCAGCAACATTTATGATTAACTATCTTAATATGTACTGTGTCCTGCCATGCACCCCCACCCTGGTTTTGTTTTTCTGGCATGCTGGCCCTCCAGCACCTTATAAGGTATACATCACAGTTTTTTTTCCACACACTGACCAAAATTGTTGCCTACCCCTGTTCTAGTTCATGTTGGGGTTGACAACATAAAGCCCGAAGAATGACTGGATCCAGCTCACACCAGAAGAACCAGTAGTGGCAGCAACAGCCAGTTTAGCTCTCCTCAGAACTGAGCTAAGGTTAATAGAGCCCAACACTTTAAAACCTTGCTGACTAAAGTTCTAGTTTTTTATCAGTTGAACTGAATATTGGGTTTTCCATTATTCTGCCTAGAACTGATGTCATGATAGCTGACCATGTCTTCCCACCTGCCACCTTTTCAATGTGGCATAGCATTAACCCTCTTCCAGTCTTCTGAAAGTTTCCAGATGACTTAGTTTACAGTAACTTGAGTACTTCAAGGTGCTTTTCCCAAATCCCACTATAGATACATGAGCACTTTTCATGCACGAGCCCAGTATCTTTAACCAGTTGAGGACACAAGTGGCCATTACACCTTTATGCATCTTACAGAATGGACATAAAAGTGAACATAAATGATCCACAGTTCCTTCACCAATTCAGTTAAGGTCAGATGATTCAATGTGCTTGCTACCACTATGACGTATCTGAGAGCAAGCAGGTTTCTTATCTCTGCAAGGGGAATCTACTAGCCAGGGTACTAGATGAAGCATCTCTGCAGCAGGAAGGGGCTGCTGCCAAGAGATTTCTCCATGTCAAGGTAGATCCTTTTAGATCTTTTCCTTTTAGAAAATTATAGCTCAGAAACTAAGAAAGAAGAAAAACCTGAGAAAATACACATTTCCCCTTGCAGGTTGGCAGAGTTTCAACATACAAGTAGCAGCTTGGGAACGGGGAGGGGAGAGCGAGAGGAGGGTGATCAGAGGCACGGACACACATGCACATGGCCAGCAATGCAGCCAGGCAGTGTGGTGGAGAGCAGTTCCCTGCAAGTAAGTGAACAGGGCGGAGGAGGGTTAGATAATATGTTGGGAGTCAGGGAAGGGAGAAGGACATAGGCAACACATGTGGAAGCATGGGAGGGCACATGCCCCCCTAGATTTCTACACCCACAGCAGGGCACAGGGGCTGCAGCCTGGCTGTACTGGCCTGGGCAGGAGCCGCCTCCACAGCCTAGTGGGCAGGACCCAGTGTGGAAGGACAGAGCGGAGCAGGAAAGCTTAGTGTTGCTTTGGTGGCCATGAGACTCCTGCCAGTGCATAGTTGTGCCTCCCCACTGCTGCCAAACAGGCAGGAAATGCTACACTTTGGCAGCCATGTTGGCATGGAACTCCTTCCTGTACCAGATCCCACCTGCTGGGCCATGAAGGTGGTTCCTACCTGGTGCTAGTCCAGTCAGGCTGCAGGTCCATGCTCTGCTATGGGCGCAGAATACTAAGGGGGGCACATGTCCCCCCATGCCCTCCCAACGCATCACCTATGGCATCACCTATGCCCACACCCCGCCTTCCCCCCACATCCACCCCCTGCCTCACACATCCTTCCCCACACACTAATGGGGGGGGGCCTGAAATGAATGGACAGACCATGGGTCAGGAGTGAGGGGCATTGGAAGGACCAGGGGGATATAGGTTGGGAGTGAAAGGAATCAGCAGGGCTGTGGGTTGAGAATGAGGAGCAACAACATGGTCAGGGCACTGGCATATCAGGGCTCCCTAGCATCACAAAACAGCCAGGAAGGCCACAGCTGGACCCATGTCCTAGTGAGCGAAGGGAGCAGGGGGAACTGATTTACCATGATAAAAAAAAAACCCAAAATAAATACTATTCAGAATTGATTTTCTTATAATAATTGATGCATTGGTAGGCTTCCAAATTACTTGAAAATTGTAAATATAGCAATAAGATATTGTGATCAACTCACACGGTGTTTCATTTTGATCTAGGAAAAACAAGGACTTTGAGTTCTTTAATCAGACATTTCTAGACTTTTAATCAGAGAATTTTGTATTATTTTTTAATAGAGAAAACCAGGATCTTTGCTATTCTCTTTCTGATCCAACTTGAACATCTTGGATGGAAGAAGGGACGGAGAACGTTCGCTCCCCGACAGCCCATCCAAGTGTGAGTTGTCAGAGAGCCCGCACCCTATCCTTCCCATCACCTGGTGGGTAGTGGTGGACATTTTTCTTAGAGGGGAACCCTCTTAGACCCCTGGGAGAGTTTATGCCATGGAAAGAAAGCTCCCACAGGATGCACTCCTTCAGTTTAACCCAGAGGTGTACAGCAGGAGGCAGATGCAGGCTGGAGACTTCCTAGAGCCCTAGGATATTTCCAGCACTGGGAAAATACTGCCCATCTTCTCAAAATGTCCATCAGCTGATTGGCAGGACAGGCAGGGAGACCATTCTCCCTGTGTAAAGGAAATCCTCCTGGAGTCGCACAAGGGTTCCCAACATATGAGAAAAGCCCCGACCAGTCTACACCATGTTTGTTTGTTGTTTTTTTTTTTTGGGGGGGGGGGGGTTATGTATTTTGTCTGTTAATTGTATTAAAGCAGGGGTGCTCAACTTGTGGCCCATGAAACCATGGCATCTGGCCCATGGGGCTTCCCATAGGTCAAGAAAATTGGTGGCAGAGGAGCCGTGGTAGTCAATAGTCAGCCTCCCCTCCTACCAAATTCCTGAGGCCAGTGCAGCCTTACGGGGGCCAAGTCATGCCCCCCCCCCAAGCAGCATACTCAGTTGCACCACACCCCCTTCTTCCCCGCTCCCTCAAGGCTGACTGAGAGCCAAGCCAAGCCCCCTGCCCCCTCCCACACACAGGTGGATCAGGCTGGGCTGGGCCAGCCCAGGCCACAGCCCCTGCCTGCACTGAATCAGACCCCCCCAGGTTCAGACCAGTGGAGGGTCAGAGCACTGTCCATCTGGTCCAGAGAGGAAAAACATTGGGCACCACTGCATGGAAAAGCCTCATGGAGGATTTTCTTTCAGCAAAGATTGTAAATTATAGAAGTATTTTTAGCAAAGAAAAAAAGTGCAAAATATGTACAAAGACAGACATATGCAATTATTAGAGGAATACAATATTTGTCTCCAAATTGTATAAACAGCTAAAGACGACTGGCACATTAAAAGATGCAATTTGTCAGTGGGTCTATTCATTACACAATATAAGTACACTGGAGCCAGATTCCCTTTTGCATTCCAAAGTGAAAGTTTGGATAAGGGGGCAGGACCAAAGATCACTATTTGCATCCCCTTTGCAGCTTAGCCCATAAGCATTAGTCAAAAACTCCAAGGCTTGCAGTAATACTATGGAGCCATCCTTTTATATCCTGAAAGTCACTATGCTGTTGAATGCAAGGAGCAACACTAAATCAATACACCAAGAATTACTCTGCATGGGGATTCAGGCTACACATGGAGACTCTCCATGAAAAAAAATTCACCTAGTTTTAGCCCCTTTCATATCATAAAAGTCCTGGACTGGGTTGCAGAATCAGTTCCTGAGACTCACTGATTTTGTATTCTGTAAGCGCTCAATAAATCCACTAAAAGGGAAAATTTGGATGCATGAGAAAAAATGTGTAAGCTACTATACCATATGTAGAAAAACATCCTATATTTAGTCATTCAAACTAAGTTAATAAATGAATGTCAAAATTCTTACTTACATAGCAAAAACAATCCCAGAATTTTGAAAGGAACTGGGGGTATTTGTGTAGAATCAAGATGATAATCCATTCTATCAAGTATTTTACAGATGCTTGATTGTTCTCAAATCCAGCTTGAAGAATCTTGTCAAAAGTCTCAATCAAAAAACTCTAAATAAAATAAAATTAGACAATAAAGTAATGTATTCTTTTTTAAATTGACAGGAAGTTTCAGAACATTGCTAACCTTTAACACCACATTTTACAAGGATATTTCTACCTAAGCAGGGCAGGGAAGCTCACTGGGCTGGTGTGCAGTGGTGGCAGTCACTGTGTCTGAGCTTCCCCACTGCGCAGAGGTACGCCACTGCCCTCACCTTGCTCCTGGGAGGCAGTGGTTCTCTGTTACCACCGCACCGCACATAGCTCCTAGGACTGGTCCAAGTACCCCCAGGGGTACACGTACATCTGATTGACAACCCCTGACTTAGATGCATCCAATGTCTATATATTGTATGTTCAAAGTGTGAAAATGTACTATGCAATGGGAAGGCAGAAAGAAGTATGTTGCAGAACTGCTGTTTCAGCCTTACCAGCCAAATCTGTTAACCTTAGCACAGTAGAAAGTCTGGTTTTTTAAACCACAAGATATGATTTTAAGGAAAGGAAAGGAAGTACTGTTTATATAGAAAAGATAAAACTGAATCAACAAAATGCATCTTATTTGCAAACAAATCACTGTTTTATATAACTATTTATAGCTAATATAATATTTAGCATTACCTGTAATAGGGTAGCGATACACGAGTGTTCTATTATTAAAACTGTATTGCACTGCAGTACATTTGGGTCATCACTCTTCCTCTTCTAAGGACTGAACATAGATAGCACCTTTACAATGCTAACTGTTTTCACTGACCTTTTGGATGGCTTCTAGAGCTTTATTTTAGATAGAACAGGCCACTGTATTTTTAATCATTATGACAGTTCACTCAAGCTATGCCAGGTATTCCATTAAAAAGAAACAAATTCAAACAAGTGCTGCAGCTTTAAACAGTGAATCCTAAACAATCTTAGCATTTAAAAATGTAATACTTCTATTAAATGAAAACCAGCAATTAAAGCAGTTATTGGAAATATGGGGTTTAAGGACACCAGTCACTCCAACTTTTTAGATTCCTGAGTATTCATAATTCAAGGACTGCAAATAGATCCAACCTAGTCACCAGGGCTGTGCGAAACAGCACCGCTTTGTTTTGACTTCTGTTTTGCCATTTCGAAGTGACAGTGTTTCATTTCGCTGTTTCAAAGCAATGTTCCATTTTGTTTTGTCGAAGCTGTTTCGCTGTTTTGACGCCTTTTGAAGTCTTACTCATAGACTATAATGGGAAATTACAAAAATGCCTACAACTTTTGTCATTTGCTAATTCAAATGAAATCAGCAGGGATTGTAATCCCTGCTGAGGCCATGAAGCCTACCAAGTTTCAAGGAGATAGGTGCAGGGGTTTCTGGGAAACTGCACCTCAAGGTGCTGACGAGCAAAACTTGTGTCACATGTGTGTGTTAAGGCAGAGCGGGGTAAAAGCAGCAGGCATCGTAGCCCCCTGAAGCCTGCCAGGTTTCAAGGAAATGGGTGCAGGGGTTTCAAGAAGATGGGTACATAGGTGTTGAGCTGCTGGAAGACACAGCTGAGTAAGCTGACCCAAGGCAGACAAAGCTCAGTTCAAACAATGTTTTTAATGCTGTTTTTCTGTCCCTCCTTCAGAACACGGACTGGAAAGGACTTTGGGGAAGTATCACAGTCACTGGCCAGCTATACAGTCTATATGAGAGCAGTCCTTCCTCTCCTCTTCCCCCGCCCTCTCCTTAGTTTCTGTTTAGCTTCAAGCCTAGTCACCTCCTTGTGCCTAAGCACAGCCCTCCACAGAAGTGGAACTCATGTACAAGTTCCAACATTACTACCATGCATGCAGATAACTGTAACAGCCAGCCTTAATTTAAAGAGATAACCATTCAAAGCACAGGTGGTCTAACAGTATTTTCTTACTATAAGTCAACTAACATGTAATTTCATGTTGCAGGAGTCAAGGTTGTATCACATAAGACATCTGCAAATAATCAAACATAGATAGAATAATTACTCCATTTAATGCATTTATTTATTAAACATTACTTTAATTTAATATATAGTTAGAAACCTACTAAAAATCCTAACACCAAAAAATCAGAAATAATAAGAGTAATACCTGATCTAGCTTTGGTAAAAGAACCAACAGTGTCTGCCACAACCGGTTTTTAACTCTGTGCTGTAAAGAGTTTGCATAATAACGTGTTCTAGTTTTGGATACCAGTTCATCCTGAGAAGAAATGCAATGTAAGAAGAAATGTTTTAAACCAGTAAAATTTAAAAAATGGAATGTTATATACATAAGTATTGTCTACTAAAATGTTATTTTGAATTAAACAAATTGTAGTATCTTAAGTTTTTAGTTCTTCAGAATTGTAGTTTGAACAACATATAACATAAAGGGCGCCAATAAAAATATTAAGCAAACTTGTAGCATATTTTTGTCTTTGTAAGATCATACAAATCTTGTGCATCAAGATGACAACCTTAATTTGAAACAATGTTTCCAAAGATTATCCAAGAGCAGTACCTACAGCACACAAAAAATGTAAACAGAGAATCCTAGATAGAAACTCCTACCTACAGGGATGAACAGGTAAGAAAAAGAATCCATGCTCTACTTTAGGTTTAGGAGTTTGAAAACTGAGTTCAGCATTAACATGTTTGCAATTACTCATCTCTTGAATTTGAATCAGTTGCAAACTAGTTAAAATAGATATTAATTGGGATTCATCAACAAAAAATGACATATGAGAACTTGACAGAAAAAGAGTTGCATGCTGCTTGTTTATGTTTATGTGGCTTTAGGTCAGGTAAGTATTTCTATTTATATTCTGCATTATATCATTAAATATTTTATTGCAAGGACTATTTTCTTGGCTATTTTTTTATAGTATTCTGGTAGCTCAGTTACTATAATGAAACACAAACTTAACTTTTTATTTAGCTCATCTTATTTTCTTCAGACAATAATAGGGAAGGTCTGGATACTTGAATGCTTAAAACAGAACTGTGCCACATTTCTTTGAGCAAGCCACTGACAAGACTAGATTGAACCTGGAAACGGTCTGGACCTAAAAGCATGAGCTTCTGCCTGAACTTCGAGACCCAGCTCTGTTACTTCTCATTGTTGCAGTAGCCTTGTTAATCTCCATCTCTTTCGAACAGACAGGGAGAATTGTTGATTACACTATGATCACCATCCTCAGCAGCATTAACTCAGCCTGTCAATAAATCAAAGAAACCACCTCATCCCTCACATCCTCTCAATGCTACTTCTCCTAAGCCTTCCTAAATAAATCAATTTTGGAGCATGCCCAGATCACCACCCAGTCTGGGCCATTTCACACTGAAAAAGGAACAAGTTCCAGGGTTCTGAGACTTTCAAAGACTGTGCTACATGAAGCCCTTTTTATAACAAAGAGAATCCAACTTGTGTTTCTGATGATTTCCAGTGACAAAACGGATGTTTTTAGCAAATCAGTGAACAACTGAGGTTTTGATACCTGTGGGTACTCCTTGGAATTGAGATAAAAATAATAAGAGACATTTAACTTATCAGCAATGAAATAATGAACAATCTGCTATTACAATCTGTAGTTTTTAAGAGTTAAAGGGAGCTGGATTTTACAGCTAAATTTGTCATGGTGGAAGCATCAGACCTCTGCTACAAAGTAACAAAGTTCATATTTTATAGCCAAAGAAATGCTCCGGCAACAATTTAAAAATCTGAACTCAGATCTTCAGCTGTGACATTCTATATACAATTCCACAAGCTGGGGACATAGCCCTTGACTCCTACACACACTTATGTCCAACTTTGACCTTTATGCCAGTAAAATGCAAATGCAGAAAAATGGGAAGAAAACAGAGATGATCATGGATAAAAAGCTATTCAAAATATTAATAAATATTCAGATTTTTTGTAGCTGTAAAATGCTGGGGCTGGAAGAAAAAAAAGTGAAAATAGATTTTCCCCCTCACCCTACCGAGAAGGAATGGACAGACAAGTGAGTGCATCTATCTGGAATTTAAGTTTACACAACAGGTCTGTAAAGCTGTAAAAGAAAATAAATAACAGTTCAAAATAACAGTCCCCAAGGATGGCTCAACCTAGTTTAGGAGTGAAGTTCCCAAGGTAGTTTAAGCTACCATTGTATTCTTTCACCTTTAATCCAGCTGTGCACTACTCCAGTTCCTGAACAGAAATTAGAGTGGTTTAAAGATTAAATACCAAATTACACCAACAGGATCTCTCTCCATGTGCTGTGGTACATGAAAGATATGGGCTCAGGCCCCAGAGTAGCTACCAGAAAAGAACTTCCATAGGAGGTCTTCCTAGACATGGGTGATGTTCTGGTGGAAAATACATCAGCTCCTGACTAGCCTTATGCCTTGCTGAGGCAGAAAACAGTTCTGGTGAAGATGAGGATTATACCCACCCCAACCCTGACAAAATATTATTATTGTTTTATTATAATTGACAAGCCAGTCTTCAAGGAAATGCCTACCCATAACGTAGAACTTACTAGACATAAAATGTACTATATAACATGTTAAAAAGTGCTGATTTTGCCTTGCTCTTCCCAGAGTACCAGCAACCAAAATACAGATTCTCAAGCCAGTGATGCTTCTGATTGGAGTGCAATAAACTCAAAATAGCTCACCACAAACCGAGTAACAAGCCAGAACCTGGCTATTCAGACTGCTTCAGTTCTGGTTGAATAAACACTGATCTCACCTTCCAGCAAAAATATAGCCAAAGAATAGTCAAACCACAAGAACAATTTTTTTTTTTTTTT
>JAGPOW010003648.1:33313607-33353058 GCA_030014935.1 Caiman crocodilus
TTTTTTTTTTTTTTTAAGAGGCAAAGAAGTAAAAGCTATGTATGGTATAAAAGGAGGTTTTAACCATTTCACAGCATTGCTTTAATTGTCAGTACCTTATATTTATTTCAACTAATTATTAGTAGAATGCCATTAAAAGAAAAATAAAATGTTTACTTTATCAAGGAGTTTGGTGACAATGTCTTCTACAAACATTTTGTGCAAGTTATTTGATTCATCCAACAAGCACAGGAATTTGATGACACAAATTCGCACATAATGCTCATCTCGGTTTGTACTGTAAAACAGTTTAATAACAAAAAAGGAGAATAAATTTATTTACATAGTAGCAGCGTAGAAAAAGCAGGGTTGAAAGGGACTTTAAAGTCACCTAAATCCAGTCCCCTGTTGGATCATCTCGGACTACACCACCTGAGCCAAGTATAGGTTAAGTAAAGATTAAGCGATATAGCCCATGGGCCAGATCCAGCCCACAGAGAAGCTTTATCTGGCCCACAGTGGGTCCCTCAGTCCCACCTGGCCCATGGGCCATCACAATACCTCCCTAAAGTACTACCTCAGTATTCTTTTAAAAGGATATAGCTATTTACATATGCAAGTGAATACTTACATTTTGAAGAGTCACAAGTTTCTAGGTTTTCCATGCAACAACTGAAACATCTACTATTGTTAGGGACCTATGTAAAATGCACTTTTGGGGAAACTGCAAAATCGGCAATTGTTTGCAAAATTAACTTAAAAAATATTTAATAAAAATCAAATGTAACCCACCTGGGAGGAGAGGGCACTGGCTGGCAGGGTGGCATGAAGCCAAGATGGTGGCCACCTTCTCGTTTCCCCAACCCCTGGGGCCTCTCTGCCAATCAGCAGCAAGGGGAGAGGCCACCACCAGGAAATGCCCATGAAAATCAGCTCTTTGTGCTGCAACCAAGCTGTAAAAATTCCTTTATCTGGATGTAAATTAACTACACAGTAGATTACAAGGATGGAGTACTTCTACAATTGTAGAATTGGAAAAAACCACATCCTGACAGTCTCCCAAGTTGGAATTAATAAGGGAAGTGTAAGTAGGTCCGGAGCTATGGTGGGTGGGTACCACAAAGAAAAGAACATACATCTGACACCAAAGACCAAGTACTTGTATGGCCCTAAAGATTTATGTAGTGAAACTGCCATACTTACTCAAATGTAAGATGAGCCCCCAGTATTTAGATTCTACACATGGAAAATCTATAAATTTGATGTTAAGTTTCCACGTATAGAATTTAAATATTGAAGGGTTGTCTTAAATTTGTCCCCAACTGTGGCAGCAGGGCACACAGGCAATGGGGACAGGCAACAGGGGAGTCAAGTGGCTCAATCCCTGCTCCTCACTCCATCAACTATCTTCCCTATGTGCCTGTGCACCTTATCCACCTGTCCCCCTCCCTGTCACTTTCCCCCCTTTCTACCTGCCCCCAGTGCCTGACCCCTTAAATGCCTACCCCACTTGTGCCTGTTCCCCTCTGCAAATTACTCTCAACAGCTCCAGCCCCACTCTGGTCTGTGGCACATGGTTGCTCCATCTCCAACCCTGGAGCAATAAGTGGGGTTAGGGAGCAGGGGGGCACATGTCTTGCACTCCAGTAAATACAGTAAACTACAAATGCTCAGACCCAGAGTTCAAAGGTTTGTCAATCAATTAAACTGAAAAGAGTTACCATACACAATGCGATTTCTTTCAGTTGTGTGCATCTGACAACTTACTTAAAACATCTATTTTGCTATAGCATGAACTACGTTTTAAAAATTATAGCTGCCCACTGAATTTGGCTTCTGTGACTGACATTATTCTACCCCGCTTTCCATACTCATGAATTCCTCAACCAAGTCAAAAATCACCACTCTCTGATCTCTACTATAAGTTTTTTGACCACACAATATAAGACTACTCCTGCAGAGGCTTATGAACATGAATAGTTTTACTGACATCAATGGAACTGCTCACGTGTATAAAAGATATGCTTGCATATAAATTTTACAATAAAAAGGCTTAAGAGGGTTAGTCATTAAAAATTATTCATACTTAAATTGTGATAAGCCAAAAGCGTGGTCTTAGAAAAGACTTAGAAACTCGACATTCAGAATTAAAGGTCCATTTCAACTTCCTCTGCTGCTTAGTTTTATGGAAAAAAAACACATCATCTGTGTCTTGTTTAAAATGGGTATATTATTAACCTCAGAGGGATTTTATAAAATTTCAATTAATATTTTTTAATATGAAGTCTTCAAATGAAAGGCTGTGAATGCAAGCAGTCATACTGCATTTAACTACAATTCCTAGATAACTAGCATGTAAATTACGACTTAGGAAATTTCTGAAACTTCAGTAATTTGTAGAAAAGAATTATCCTTACAGCGTGAGTTAAATGAGTTTTCAACAACTATTAAGTGCCATATGTGCATGAAATGTGAAGTTTATTAATGTGTTCATAAGAATCTGGCTTCAAAGAAAAACAATATAATGCCAAGTCTCAACATCAGTGAAGGATGCAGTACATAATATTACATATTACAAAGCCTATTTTCTTAATGCTTACCTTTCTGTGACAACATTTGCTGCACATTTATCTCCAAGATTTTCTACAAAGGCATGTACATCCTGAATAAGTCTTTTCATATGAAAAATTATGCAAAAGAGAATGAGAATATGAAATTAGGATACAAAAAAACCCAGATTCTAAATCCTTTATCTATTTCAATGGAACCAGCCTTTTTGGCAGGTGTCACTAATTAGCCTTGCACTCTCAAGAATCACTGCAGTCCCCTTTATCTGCTCAATCTACTGCTTTTTTGCTCCCTGCCTGATCTGATGCACTGCTTTCAGCTTCCTGCCTTGTCTGCCACTGTGCTGCCTGTTCCCTCCCCAGTCTACCAAGTGCCACACGTAAAAGGTTGCCTCTGCCACTTGTGCTTTATGTACTTGAAGGCTGTCCATCCCAACCTATTTTGTAACAAATACAAGAGCACAAAATCACAGCCGTAATGCAAAGCTAGTATTTTTATACCTTTGATCTCGCCGAAATACAGTTCCAAAGACACAAGCCTCCATAAGAAGTTCACTGTATTCTCCAGCATTCAAGAAGGGATTCTCTGAAATGTGTGTGTCATCAGAAGTAGAAAGTACCCAAGACTGACAGCAATAGCTAAGTACTGTATTAAAGACTCCTGTCCTTGTAGTGGACATTTCAACTAGTCTGCTTATCATCTGAGAAAGGGATCAAAAGAGAAAAAGATCAAAATTTAAATTCCTAGTAAAATATGTACTTTCTTTGAGTGTACTGCAGTATTACTCTAGTATGCTGGGTTTGATTTTCTCCTGCATCCAATATCTGCTCAGCATGTTGGGTATCAGGGATGTCATATGGCCAGTTACATTTCCCAGATTCTGCAAGTTTAACTGGGTAATAATCAGGGAATCTAGTTTTCTCCAATTAAAAAAAAAAAAATCCCCAAATTTCAGAGTAAAAAAAAGTAACCCAAAATACACATTTGTCCATGATCAAAATGAAATCCCACTAACACACACACACACACACACACACACACACACACACACACACACATAAAATCTACGTATTAGTGGTGTGTGGTGTTTAATTTTAAAAATCAAGGAAAAGTGCGGATTTTTGGTTACTATTTTTTTAACCCAAAAATTGGGGATTTTTTTAATCAGAGAAAACCAGGATCCCTAGTAATGACTAATCCATCCATATGTATACATTTTTATGTAATATAACAATCCAGTTTTAACATGCATGGAGACTCATGCATTTATCTGAACTTCAAATAATTGAAATAAATGAATGAGTTTATTTCAATGGGTGGATATGCTTGGCATTGGGCACTTATACTAATGGAGAGATCCTACTTCTATTCCCAAACAAATTTATTTGTACATGTCTAAAGGCATCTTTCACAATTTATGTAAAGGATTAAATCTACGGAGACCTTAAAGTTAAAACATTTGAATTACCCAAGTGAAAAACCATTTCCACAACATGTGAAAATACTTCTCCCCCACTTTGACATTTTAAATAACTGAATACATTTTCAGCTTTTCCATAAAAACAATATACAAACATTCATAACTGTCTGGATTCAGTTTAAGTGCAAGAAATTTCAGGCCCAAAGGAGCATAAGTCTTCAAAAAAAAATGAAAGGAATTTAGAAAGGAAGCAGCTCAGCTGTGGCTAATGATATCTAATTATCATTTCTTCTGAGAATGGCTTAGCAAAACTATAATAAAGTTGAGATAGCCAGATAATTTATGAAATCAGGCCATTTTTTAAGAAAAAGATATTTCTTTGTTCCTATTATACAGCCTCTTTCACATATGAATTTGTCTTTATCAACAGAAAAAAATGTGAATTCCTAATAAGAACTAAACTATCTCAAAAAAAGGCTTTTTAACTTAACTCTTGGATCATATTCTAAAGGGGAATATCTTTCATTTAATTTAACCATTCTAGAACTATTTCCTAACATACTTACAAAAAATCCAAACACAGATTAAACTTTTTTTACAAAATGCAAAGAAGATGGCTGTTGGAGGGAACTAAATTATTGTCCTCCGATTTGCAAAAAGCAATCATTTGGCTCGGTATTTTAAAAAGAATTTCCAATTCCTTCCTGAGACAAAAGGGTGGGAACCCATCCCATAAGAATATAAATTTAAAATCTTGAACAAATAACATTTGTATGGACACAAGGGGGAGAAAGGAAAAAACAGAGGAAACAAAACATAAGCACAGTGCTTTGAGCACCTCTATGGAAACCTTTCTATATTTTATTATAAAAACTACCCATTTTTAGCTCAAAACACCCATGCCCACTTTCAGCTAGTGTTAAAATGACAAATGAATGCACTGTAGCACACGCACACTTTAGCTGCATTTCCTAAGCTAAAAACTATATGTATACCTATACAGGGATCACTGGCAAGGAGCACTACCCAGCAGTTAGGTACATATGCATGTAAACTGACACCTACTTAGGACCTTTATCATCATCATTTTTTTATGAAGGAGTACAAAGTAGCTCAGACCAGATGCCCTTAGTTGTGTGACCTTCATTACCTCCTTGATGCCTGTGGTCACTGTATGTCCCACTGGAAACAATGGGATAGTTGTCACAGAGACTCAAGACTCAACAATAGCTCAATTTTATACCTTGACATGGACGTGTTTAACACTAAGACAATAGCTACAAATATTTAAACAAATGGAGGTGGGGGGGAGAAACAGGACACCCAGAATGGCTACAGCTCATAGGTTCATACAACACCAAGTATGTGATTACCAAGTGCGGAGGCCAGCAGAGTAGGAAACCACACAGAGAAATCAGATATCAATTGCTAGTACGTGGAGATATTTTACTTTTATAGACCGAGGCAATAACGCATCTTCTTTCAAATAGGACTTATACAAATTTTGCAACTGATAACCTTATCTAAATACTACTAAGCTTATATGTTGCTACACTTAATTTTAACATAATATTTGAAGTGCATTTTTAAGAGAATAAAACTGACAGGAAGGAAAATATATGGCCATAAAAAATCAAGAATGCACTACTCTATTAACTCAATTTTAATATTAGGATTTTTCCTCATTTAACATGGGGGCAAACCCTTCACCTTAGAATCAGGTATAAGAGCGATTGGGGGTGACGGCAGGCATCTGCTATGGCTCAGGCTCCAGCACCTAACTAGGGTTAAGGCTGCAGCTGCAGCCACAGCCATACAGCCCCCTCCCCGCCCCCAAGATCTGAACCCTACCATCTCTCCCCCCTACAGCCTCTTCTTCTCCCCCACCATTTCCTACCTTTATGCAGCCTCTGCACCTCTTATCCTCGCCCCACATTTAAAGGCTCCATCCTACGGCACTAATCATAACCCTAGCTCAGCTGCTATGGGGCCTGCACCAGGGTCATGCTCCACGCCCCAGGCTAAAGTAGGGATGAAGCCTGCCCGCATGCAGCAAGGATAAGGACAGGTGGAGAGGCAGGAATGGCGAAGAGCAGCCCTGATGTTGCAATGGCAGGGGGGACAGCCACGAAACAAGTTGCTTGACCTCCCCACACCACCTGCACCCTCAATGCCTGCCCACCTGCAGGGGTAGGAGATGAATTACAGCCAACCATCCAAAATTAGATTGTATACATGGAAAATAATTATATACTGCATTCTTCATTTCCATGTACAGAATCTAATTATTGGGGGATAGTCTTAAATTCAGGGTCATCCTAGATTTGGGCAAATAAGGTATTTTAAAACTATGTCCAACATCTATACATTTATATAAGAGGATAAAAAATTTTAAAGAATCTAAATTTCTCATTTTACAATGAACTTCTGTTCTTTGTTATTTTCTTGCCTCTTAAAAGGATATTTCAGTACAATACAAAAACATACCATCTTCTGTTGCACTTATTACCAAAGCATCTAAGAGAATCTACAGGAGACCTAGGATTCTCTTTTCCTTCTCTACCAACAGTAGGAAGACAGTGAAGTAAAAGATTTATTATGTGCATCACAAACTGATTGTGTCCCCTGTCAGCTAAACGTAAGCATAGGCTTAATGAAAAATTTAAAATTTATCCAACTACCACACAGTTGTACTGGAACACAACAAAAACTTCCTAACCTTAAATATAAGAAAGCACCAATAGTCTCAGATTCCATACTGCATGCCAATCTTTGGCACACAATGACTTTTAAATTCAATTTTTAATTAACACGTCAAGAAAATCTTTCCAAATTTTGACACACGCACATGCGCGCACGCGGAGAGAAGTAAAAGGAAGCACTATAATTTACACCAGATTGGACTAATAGTCATTAAATGGTAAATTTACCACCAATAACTTGCATAGTGATATCAGGAACATGATGCCCTTAAGTTTCATATTCGATACAAACAATAAAAAATTATCTGATGTTAAAACACAGGAAAATAGGAACATTCAGTTAATTCTAAATCACCTTTAAGTCCCGTTAGCCTAGTAAAAATTACCAATGGTTACTAGATGACTGAAGGATAGGAAAATGCTTACCTCATCAAAATCAGAAAAGATTAGTTTCCTACTTTTCAAAATGAAAAGTGACCAAAACAGGAACGCACATGGCAGAATTGGCTGTAACATTATACTCATCTTTAAGATGAAGGAGTCTTTGCCTAGAGAATTATGGGAACATTTGTAATCTAGAGCCCCAGAGAAATAGGAGTTTCTAAAGCAGCAGTAAATGATGGCTTTATTAATGGTGAGTAGTAACAGACAGATCTAACTCCAACTGTTAGTGATCTAAGTGGCACTTAGGCTTCTCCGTGTCTAAGCACAAGCCTCTTCCTCCCTGGTTCCCAGTCCTGCAAGGCCTTTAACATATCTTTTGTATCGCACCTTATTTAGCCATAAGGCCAAGTAATAAAAAGCAGGACCTTTTTGCATTAACAGTTGTGCAGAGATTTGAGCCAGATGGCTTAGGAACATACTTAAATAATACCTAAAAACATACAGACTACTAAGAGATGGAATAGGACCTGGTGCTATATGTGCTTTAACTAAGTTCCATAATTTCTTGTACAATAATATGTACACGTTCTTTTTAAGAGAGATCTGCATGGATACACTTTTCCACAATCAAACTGTTCACTATAAACTTTGGAAATCCTGGACTGATACACAAGATTGTCTGGTCTGTATGCAAGATATGGGATACTTGAAAAAATGCACTAATCAGAACAAAAAGAACACTTTATTTGTTTTCATGAATCCAGAAGATACTGGATAGACAGAGGATAACCACTAGGGCTATGCAAAGATTCGGTCATTGATTCGATTCAGTGGAGATTCAGCCTGATTCAGCAGCCATATCTCCAAATCCAAACCTCTAAATCGATTTGGAAAGATTCAATGATTCAGGAATAGACACAGCTTTAAGTTTTTTATACATACCTCAAGGTACCTGGAGGCTCATGAGTGCTGAGATGGTGGGACTCCCGTGGCATCCCCATGGGAGCATAAGGGGGTGGTTCCCAGCATGCTCAGCAGCAGACCCAGAAGTGAACCAGAAGCACTCTGTTCACTTCTGGGTCTGCTGCAGAGCACACAGGGGATTCTTCCCCATCCCCCGCCTCAGCGACTAGTGCCTCCTGGCTCTGGGAGGGGCACCCAGGGTTCCCCTGTGACCAGTCGCCAAGTCAGGGAGACCATGGGGAGGTCCACAGCCAAGCACATGGGGGGCCCCTCTGCACTCCTGTGGGATCCACCTTACCAACTCAGCATTCACAAGCCACACAAGGTATGTAGAAAAAACACTTAAGGCTGTGACTATGGCTGAATCTGCATCAAATCTTCAGATTTGGATTCGGCTGAACCAAATCAGGACAGTGATCCGAATCAACAAATCGAATCACTGTCTCTCGATCTGGGCCAAATCCAAATCAAACACAGCCTGTTTCACATACCCCTAATAAAGACCTGCAAGATGAAAAATACAGAACCCTTCTTACCATGAAAAAGAAAACTAGATGAGTCAAACCATAATCCGATGTAGATCCTCTTACTTTTAGGTTATTATACTGAACCCAGCTCACACTGGTAATAACTAAAATCAGTGCCACCTAAGGATTCTCTAGTGAACCTCTGTGAAGTCATCTTTTCCATGTAGTCCACAGCAGTCTTCCTTCAATCACTTACTTATCCCCTAATTGCAAGGTTCCAGTGACAAAGCATTAAACAGACGTAAAAATGGAGCAACCTTCTCTTTTCCCTAGAAGAAAGTTCTTCCAGATGGGTTGGAATTACACTGTACAGCTATTTTGAAGATCCTTTGGGCCCAGTACTCTCAAAACAGCACCTTTTTCAAGTGAAAAAAAATCACTTAATTTTAAGAGGAAAAAATTACAACCATGTTTTAAAAAAGAAAGATGTCTCAGCCTAATAAAATAGAAAGAGATAGTTAGCTGTCTGATTCTGAAGTCAGGCAGAGGGTAGAGCAAAGTAGCACCTTAAAGGCTAACTTATTCAGAAAGGCATTAACTTTCATTAGAAAAAAAAGCCTACTCTGTAATAGCATCTGAAAAAGTAGGCTGTCATCTATGAAAGTTTGTCATTCTGAACAGAATTGTCCTTCAAGTTACCACCCCTGCCCTGCCTTCTTAATGCAATAAGCTAGTTTTACAAATATTTACCAAAAAAAAAAAAAAAAAAAGCACTTACCTCTCTTATTTTTGCATATGCTTGACCTTTGCTACGTGCTGCAACAGCAAGAACCTCAGTATCAAAAACAACTTGAACAAAGGCTTTTAAATTAGACCAAAATATTAGCTGTGTGTTGCTCAGTGAGGATATAATTTTCCAACCCAGATCAAATGCTTCAATGCAGAGAGTCTCAGATGAAACCAGAAGCTGAAAACAGAGCAGGAAGCAGTGTTTTATTTCGGGGGGGAATATATCTCTGGCTTTAATATTATTGCCTTTAAACTGCTTTCTGTCTCTTACCTTAGGAGTAAGTACTTTCATGCAATGAAACACAGGTAAAACCTGCTCAGAAGGAAGAACAGTTAGAGCTTCCAAAGCAGACTGGAAAGTTCTTCTTGGTCTCTGAACTGCAGGCAAAGATAATTCCAAAGTCTCATCTTCTGATTGTGGTATATAGTTCTGATACTTTTTTAAAAGAAAATGAAGGCAAACCCACTGATCATGTATGTAGCAGGCAACTGTTTTCCCCCATCCTTGACAAGAAGTTGATTCTTCAAATAAACTGCAAAAAGAGACCATATGTTCAAGCCCATACTAATACATGTTTCCCTATGCACAAACTGTATGTGATCATGTACTACCCTAACACAAAGCAGAACAGAATCAAAAGTATTTAATGGGACTTGAAACTGCCATTTAGACAACTAAAAGCCTTTTTATTGACTTCAATGAGTTTGATTGAGCCCTACATTCCAGATTTACAATGGAATAGGCTGAGATGAGACAACCCATTTAATCTCCATCAAGACCTGTATCTAAGAAGCTGGAAGACTATTTGGATAACTTGCACTCTTTATTTAAATTAATATCAAAAAATTGTATCTTGTCAAATATTACTAAATAAGACAGGCATTTTAGATTTGCTTTACTTGGTGTTAAAAATTTATCATAGAGAATGATTCATACATGATTCATAGCACAAACATACCTACTTTTTTCTTCAATAGAAGATGGCTTCTTTAATACTTGATTAAGTTGAGCAGAAGAAATAAATCTTTTTAGGCTCTCAACAGGTTGCAGAAATTCAAGTTGCAGTTCGGGTTTCTGATCAATAATCTCACACACCACACTTAGTGATGCCATACTAACTACCTTCTGAATCTGTTCTTCAAGTTTTGGTTCCTGGTAAATTAAAATTAAGCATAAAGAGTAAAACATAGTGCAATTTTCTCTGGTAAGGTAAAATATAGCAATATATATGAAAACTTGACTACAAAATAAAAAAATAGGGAAAAAACAAGTAAGTACTGTAATCCCACAAATTACAGAAACTCACTCCAGAATATTCTAGCACTTATGCACCTACAGTTATGATTGACCTGCAACTAAGGTTGGCCTTAAATTCCTATTTTCTATTTATAGCAAATTGATTTTAAACAGATCATTCAAATAGTCACACATCAACTTCTCTCGCAAATTCTAAACTTATATTCTGCTACGGAAAACCAAACCAAAGAGAATTCTAATTCAGGCACATGAAATTACAATCCAAGCTTGTAACAAGAGCTACTAAAGTAGTCTAGAAGACAAAAAAAGTCATAAAGTCATTTCTAAGAGGGAAATATATGCCATCTGAGAAAAATTGGAAGCAAGAAAAACTATGTGACTTCCTACCGTACAAGATTCAGTTTAATTAGTACAATTAGTACTAATTAAAGTGATTTCTGTAAAAAAAAAAAAAAAAAAAATCATACAAGTTCAAGTGAGAATCGATGGGGCAGAGAAGCAGATTACTTATAACTGACAATGCATACTGTCAATGTGCCTGGCCATTTTCAAAACGCAGTTATAATGGTTTATCATAGAATATTTCCTGAACGCCTTTAGGTATCAGGAACACAAAATTGTTCCTCATTCCTTTCCCCAAGAGATGACTGAAAAAATTTATAGTAGTCACTTAGAGCAGAGAATATCGTTCAAGCAAAACACATGCATTAAAAGATGCATTGCACATATATTCACAACTAAAAGACACCCAACTGTAGTAAATTAAAAAAACAAACAATGATTTCAAAAGAAGTAGCTGAAGGTCTCGTGTGAACAGTTTAGGTGAACACTTGTTGGTTCTAGGAGCTTAAAAATTCCACTGAAAGATGCAACAAATTTTAAGGTACTTGCTTGCCTTACATGTTAAAAAAAAGAACTTAAAAGATTTATTGTTCTTTCTCCCTTCATGCTGCCTTGAAAAATACACTTAGGAAATTAAATCCCTATAAAAATATTTTTGATAAAGCAAATGCTCCCAGATCAAAAATTCATTTCTGTACATTCCAAAAATGTAAGGCTCTCTAGCAGTATTAATTCAAATATATTTCTCATATTTAATACCTTATTTTCTTCTTTCTGTTGCTAAACATATATTTGGCTTTATATGTAAAAAGTATTTTAATACAGAAACTATGATATAAAATTAATCTTTATCATTGTGTACTTGATCTTGAAAATGTAACTATTCATATGAGGGTCTGAGGAAATGGCTTGCAGTTCATTCTATTTTAAAGATATCAAACCTTTTACTATAACTGAAGAAAAAGCATTCGACATAACAATCCATTATTACAACTAATAAATTGCTTTTGTTACACATAGCAGTTTTGTAAGTTAACAGAGAATTATAGTACTGCAATACTAAATATGTCCTTTTGCAGCTAAGCTACAGAGCATTTACCTGAAATATTTAAATGCCAATGAATTACCTGAGTATTCTGCAAAATATTATATTCATTAACAAATGTTATCATATAATCAGCGATTCCTTTACTCTGTTTGAAAGCATCTAAAAATTACCTGTTCACTGCTTGCCTCCTGCAGACTATGAATAGAGGCATCTGTCAAAGAAGAGATGAAATTCCAGATGGATGGTCCCTTTTTCCAACCAATGTTCAATGATAAATTTACCAGCTCTGATACTAAAGCCAGGTATAAATTACAACGATCCAAATCTGAAACCTCAAATGAAGAAAAGAAAATTAGCATTAAAAAGGGAAAATGTTCAACTAAAAATCAGACACTACAAACAACTTCTATAAAAAAAAGTCAGGAGCAATCACAACCACTAAAATTTTTCTTTTCGTGTAATTAGGGACAATTCCTGTCCTTTTCCACCCAGTTCCCATCTATTTCAAGGATCTCTGAGTAACCATTAGCAGCAAAAAACCTGACACATTGAAATAAGTTTCCAATTTTCTTTTCCACCTAAAGGAGTTTTGCCCTTCTTCCCATATTGGCCTTGGCAATCAATTTTACCAAACTCACCACTGCCCTCCCTACACCTGAAGATGTCTCCTCATCACAGATAAGAGTCCCAGGATAAAAAAAGGCTCTCTTTATCTTCTTACTTTGCTTCATTACCACATTCGTCTTTTGGCCTGCTGCTTCTGTCCCTTCAGTCCCTGATGCTCACACCATTTTATCTTTTTCCTCATTCTCAAGTGTTGGGTCAGTCTGCAGGTGTGATCCAGCGCGGTGACCTGGGCCTGCATACTGGCTCTGCCACGCACAAACCCAACCCTGTGCACTGACCCAATCCTGCACGTTAATCCTGCTGCAGGCCCATTTCTGACTGAAGAGCAGCCCCATATGCCATCATGACTCAACACACGGCCATGTTTGTCCAGCCCGCATGACTCCCCACAAGGCTGGAAATTTAGCAGTGAAGTGGAAATTAATGTTGCCACCGCTCCCACATCAAATATCCAGACCTATGAGTCCCGCAGGATGGATGACAGGTACATGGGCCAAAGGTTAAGTACCTCTGATCTAAAACGTGCCAGACACAAGCTTAAACTGCATAATAGCTTCCAGTAATGGAGAAAAAAACAGCTTCGAAATAATAAGTTCCAGTACTTAAAACACCCTCATCATTAGAATATTCTTTTTAACATCTAAACTAATTCTCCCATGCTGTAATTAGTTATTATTTCTTGTCATACCCCATATCAACAGAGAACTGACTGCCATTCTCTTTCTAACCCATGCTATGGGTTCTTGAAGATTGATTAAATCCCTCCCTCAGTCTTTTCTTCTTTAAACTATATCATTCAAATTCCTCCAACATTTCTTTATTTCATTGTTTTCTAGACCATTCATCATTTTTGTTGCTCCCTCCTGGATGCTTACAAATTTTGTCCACATCTTTCTTGAAATGGCATACCCAAATTGAACAGAGGACTTCAGGTATATAGTACTTTCCACTTGCCTTCAATGTATTTCATCCTATTTATTTAACACACTTTTCCAATGTATCAAGGTGATATTTTTCTCTAGAGACGTAGTTTTCAAACATTTTAGCTGTATACCCCTTTATCTGCAAAATACTGCTGATTGTACCCCTAACACCTTGCATGTGCATCTTTGGAAAGTGTCAATACCAACTATCTACATGCAGAAATGCTATTACTCACTGCATACAGACTAATCAGAAGCTCCATCACCATTGTTAAAATTTAGCATTGAATATCTCCAGGGGCACATGTACCTCAATTTGAAAACAGCTACTCTAAAATGTCTGTTACCCCACCCAGCTACATGCCATTGGCAAATTTGCTAAGCATACCCATACACTCAATCGCATTCTTCAAAACATTAATAAAGATACTGAACAGCACCAGATGCAGGATAGACCCTTATGAAACTTCAAATATTTCCTCCCAGTCTAACATTGAGTCATGGATGACTACTCTGTGAGCATACTATTCCAACAATTACAAACCCTCTTAGTTTCCTCTCTAGACTATATTTCTTTACCTCACTAGTTTTGTGAGAAATAATGTCAAGAGCCTTACTAAAGTACAGGTACATTGCACGCGCTGCTTTCACTTTGATTTTTTGTTTTTGGAGCCTTATTTGTTTGGTTTGGGGTTTTTTTGTTTTTACAAGAGCCATCACCTTATCACGGAAGGAAAAGCTGTGTTGATTAAATATAATTTGTTCTTTACAAATCTACATTAGTTCCTAGTTATCACCTTGATACATTCTAGTTAGGGGTGCACCGATACCAATACCAATCTGATTCCAACATGCAGCCCCACAACGTGGAAAGCGGCAACTGGTAAACCTGTTGTGGGGCAACAGATGGCTGGAGGGAAGGGATGGGTGAGGCAGATAGAGGCCCCCCATGGTGAGGGAAGGAGTGGGACTAGGGCAGGGGCTGCCTAGCCAGGGTGGGGCAGGGCATAGGACGGAGCCACGGCTCATGGGAGGGATGGAAGGGGGCAGGTCCTGCAGCTGCACGCAAACCAGGAGGGCATGGAGTTGTCCCCAGATCTGCATGCAAACCGATGATAGGCTGCTGCTGCTGGCTGGGGCCGGCAGTGGGCTCTTCCCAGCAGGTGGCTGGGCTGGGCTGTGGTAGGAGCGGATAGCAGCAGTGCTGGGAGAGGGGGGCTCCGGAAAATGTTGAGGTGACTAGCCCTTCAGCCCCCTCCCAGCACCACCATTGCTGCCCAACCCAAGTGCAGCCAGGCACAGCCCCCACCGGGAAGCGCCCAGCACAGCCCTGGCCCAGCAGCCCACTCTTGCCCTGCACACATATCTGGAAGCACATGTCCCCCAGCCCTCCCAGAGTGCATGCAGCAGCAGGAGCCTGCCTCCACCCCAGATGAGCCGCAGATCCATCCTATGCCTTGTGCCATCCCAGTGGGCAATGCCTGTCCCTGCCCCACCCGCCCCTTACTGCAGGGGCCTCAATCTGCCCCCCTCCCACCCCTTTCCTCACAACAGACTTACCAGCCGAACCTGGCTGCTCTCCAAACGGCCAGGCTACGCTCCTGTCCACCCGTGTGCTGTGCTACAGCTGCGATCCAATACGGGACCCATATATTATTGGTGAACCTCTAATTCTAGGTGGTTAGAAATTGATTGACTGATGGTATGCTCCACTATCTTTACAGGTACTGAATTAAACTGATTGGTCTGCAATTCCTTGGATCCTGCTTTTTTCCATTTTTAAAGTTGGACACTGTTTGTCTGTCTCCAATCTTCTGAAATACTTCACGAGCTCCACAATTCTCAAAGATTAATCTGCAATTACTTTGTCAATTCCTGGATTACTCTAGTATAAATCCTACCAGGTCCTGCTGATTTGAAAGCATCCATCTTATCTATGTAATTTTTAACTCGTTCTTTCCTTTTGCTAGCTGATTACCTACACCTCATTCCCAAGACTGACTGTGCCTCTCATCTAATAATTATCTCCCTATAAGACTGAAAAAGTAGGTAATAAACAACAGCCTTTTCTGCACAGAATATTAACAACTTACCCTCACTGTTCAATAAGGGACCTACACTTTTAACTCTTTGCAGAGTTCTGTCAGTCTGATGCATACAAATGGTGATTCACAGTTTTTATGTAGTTAAACATTACTGACCATCAATGCATCATTTTAAAACTAATACAATAAAATGGGAAGATTTTAAATTTTTCACAAGCCTGTAATACACTACAATACAATGGGAGCAGGACAATAGAAATGTGACTGCAGGAAGTACCAAAACACCCCAAGCCCGCAAGCTGACAGACACTTACCTCCTAAATCCACTCAGTCAGTACCTTTGCTAGAGTTTAGATCTGAGCAGTGACACACCATATGGGCAAATATAAAAAGCTCCATGTCATTTTGTTGCACATGCCAACTACAAAGTCAATTTAATGGTTAAAAGAAACCAACTAATTTTTCATTTGTATTGTCATCTTTGCTGAATTCCCTTCACTAAAAAAAACCCTGACACACCTCAGCAGGTTACTGTTAAAACAAGTTTACCATGACTATTTCTATGTAAAATGATGTTCTGAGGATTGGAAGTATTTTGTTTAGAAACTTGTAAAAAAACACTGCTGAATCCGATCAACAAGCAAAAATGACCAAAACAAGTAGACAGCAAGTCTTTCAGGAAACACTTACAGAGTTTAAATCACCTGTAGTAAGCCTTCGGAGAACAAAATCCAAAACACTGTCTACAGAAGTCTCAACACACTTCCAGAGAAAAGTTAATACCCCATCTGTACAGAAAACAAACAAAAAAAAAATCACTAACACAATGGAAAAATACTTTGTTACAGATGCATATTACACAAAGTGGATTCCATTACAATGGCCAGCTTCTACAGGAATATTCAAGTCCTTAAGTATTTAGTCTAATCAGATGCTGCTTATTTTACTGTACAGTATTTCAATGGACTCTTTTTTGAGAGGATATGCCTTGTTTCGGTAGAGGATTATAAACCACTGCACAGGACATAAGAATAAGAGTTTTGAAGAAATATTTATCATTTTTCTTCTTCTTAGCTTTAGGCATCCTATGCTGAAGAACATGTACAATGTTTTATTTCTTAAAAAAACATTAAACTATATGTTGAAAATCCCTTAAATTAGTATTTAAAATATCTAGTATATCTGAAGGGCATTCAGAGTTCCACATCAAAGCTGATAAATTAGGGTGTCCTACTAATAGCCAGGTAAACCTCTAGTTTGTCACTTCCTGTGTTTATCAGATGCCAATATAAGGTAATATCTAAAAAGATGTCCATAAAAACCTCAAATGCAGCATTCTAGGTTTTTTTGGTTATTCTTTGGGTAGATGTGATATCTTTATTGGACCAACTAAGTAGTTGGGGAAACATTTCTTGCAAGCTTTCAGGTATTATCACCCTTCTCCAGGCATATGGCATTTTTTCTGTTCTGAGACTTCACGGAATGAAAGCATCCAGTATAACACCTGAGCATGTGCTTAATTTATAAGCATTTGAATAGTTTTTCTATCTAAGCGTATACTCTAGGGTTTTACTAACTGGGAACCCATAGTAGTTAGAATTGTTCTCAAACTTCATTACATTGCATTATGGCATTCCAATAATCCTAATTATGTGCGAGTACTAATTTAATCTTTATTACAAGAGTTGCTCAGTCTTGACTTTGTACAATAAAGATAAGGCTGTAGAACAGGTTCAATTCACACTCAAATTTCATACTTCTCTGAAACATTCTTTATTTTCTCTCTACAAAAACATTTAGTTTCTCAAAAGAAAAAAATTAGAGCAAAATTAAATAATTATTAAGCAAGCTTTTGGGTTCAAAAACCCTTCGTCAGGCTAAGGAAGTTTCAGCAGTTGGTGTGTGCTCTTCCTGGATGGAATGAAAAGTAGAAAAGCCAGAGGCTGATCTTAAATGCACACAAGACAGGTAGTCATTGAAAATTTGGATATAATATAAAAGTTTAATATAAAACTAAGATTATATACCTCACCAAGAAGATCATGCTTGCAATCATACATATATGCGTTTGAAAAGATAATCCTTTGGCTTCAGGCAAACTGAAGAATGAGCATGCACATTAGAAAAGATCACTGTAGGCAAAAATGTCACTTGCCCAATGCTTCCAGGGGACAAAGTAAAAAGCACCTACATTTAGTAATTCGGAGACCGTGTGGCAGGTTGCGTTGGGTTTTTTTTAATGGGGAATAGTTTTTTTATATGAATTCAGACATTAAAATAGTTATGTTATTTTCTTAACACTTCCTCAAGTATTTTATCTTTGAGTAGAACACAACCAAAAACTACTTCACTCTAAAACTTATTTTCAGGAAATTATGAGCTAATGAGAACAAAGAATTATAACTGAAGCAACAGTATTTACCATTAAAGGAAGTTTAGGATAGAGTCTGACTATGAAACATGAGAACACAAAATACATTCCCATGACAGTCTACAGATGAAGATATACATACATAAGCTACAAGAGAAGAGACTGAAATGAATAAATGTGGCAAAACGTTATATTTAGTCACTAACATAAGTCAAGGCACTTTTCAGGTGAGCCATGCCCTACTGGCACTAGAAGTACACCAATACATTGGTCCATATTGTATTGGCACCGATAAAAGGAAAACTGACATTATCAGCAACCAGTTTTTTTTGGCTGATCTGGCCAATAAGGCGGCTGATAAATGTTGTGTGCATCCACGAAGCCGCAGCATGCGCACGGCCAGCCTGGCAGCTTGGAGAGCAGTGTCTGGCTGGTAAGTCTCTTGTGGGGTAAAGGAAGGGGTGTGGGGACAGAGCAGATTGAGGCACCTGTGGTGAGGAATGAAGTGGAGCTGGAGTTGGGGCTGAGGCTAAGGCAGACACTGCCCAGCCAGGGCAGAGCGGGGTGTGGGACAGAGCCGTGAGAGGCTCATTCAGAGGACGCAGATCTCACCAGTACGCACACCCCAGAGGAGGCATGGGGGGTGGGGGCATGTACCCCCAGATCTGTGTGGGGTGAAGCCAGGCTGCCACTGCGGGCTGGAGTGGGGGCAGCACCGAGCTCTTCCAGTAGGGGGATTGGGCCGGGGCTGTGCTTGGGCCAGGAGGCAGCACAATGGGGCGGCTATGGGGTGGTCTACGGTGAATTGTGGGGAAGAGCCTGGCACTGTCCTTGACTCCAGCCCACAGCAGCAGCCCACCTTGCCCCATGCACAGATCAGGGGGCACATTCCCCCATGACTCCCTTGGGGTGTGCATAGCAGCAGGACCTGCTCTCCCACCGCCACACCCCACCAAACTAGCTGCCATCTCCAGTCCGTGCCCCACTCCGCCTCAGCTGGGCAGCACCTACCGCCTCGATGCAGGGGCCTCGATCTGCTCCATCCCCATGCCCCTTTCCTCCTCTCCACCCCTTCCCCCACAACAGACTTACCAGCCGGATGCTGTTTTCCAAGCTGCTGGGCTGCATATTGGCAATCAGATTGGTACCGGCCAGTATGGCTCCTTAATAATCAGCCATTGATATTGGCCCAAAAAATCTTTATCAGTGCACGCCTAACTGGCACCACAAGAAACAGGGATAATGCATCAGCACTGAAATGGAAACAAAAGCCGTTGCATGCCCTTGCTGTTCTAAAATAGATAAATCAATAGAGCAGAAAGTGGATATAAAAGTACAAGAATGGAGTCTATCTTTTTGGATCTGCTATGAAACTGGCAGCTATGAAGCAGAGCTTCAGCTTCTAGAAGAGTTATTCAGAGATATCTCTGAGAATTTCTTCAAGGTCTTCCATATCAACTTTTACATCTATGGGAAAGGCCATAGGAGGCCAATCAAAGCCTGATACTTTTTGTGATGATTTAACAGTCAACATTGCTTTACTTTGAACAGGTAAAAGGTTCAATTAAATGAGAAACCAGCCAGGATCTTGCAATAAAATGAACACATTCAAAGATGTTCCAAATCATACTGGGTTTATCACCAATGTTCACTGTTTATTAAAATGTCTAAAACTGGCTCATTTGACTGCATTTGTAGAAGTCTAATATCGCTAATTTGTTTGGAAAATCAAACTGCATATTTAACTGTTAAATTTACTAATTTCTATTACTGTTCACCATAACTTCTGTGTAGCAGATGACTAGTCATAATGATTCTGAATTTAAAAACTACTTAAGAATTCTTTTAATAATGTACAAGCCAAAACCGAATACAACTAACTCCCCCTTAGTACTACTAGCTATCAGGAATGGTAATAATTAGTGAAAGCTTACTGTGAAACACTGAAGTCTGTAGACACTGAAGCCTGTAATGCAACTGCTACATTAATTAAAAACTGATCATATTTGGCAATATAATTTGAACACAAAAAAATCTCATAATTTTAGTTTAACAATAAACAATATAGGACAATATACTTATGATATTACTAACCATCTTGTGGATTAGAACATTTTAGTGAACAGGTCTGTAATAACTTCAACAGCAGTTGTAGGCTTTTATCAGCTTTCAGTGTTGGTATATAAACATTAGTGCCAAGTTTCAGCAAGATATCCAGAAGAGGGTACAAGAAAGCCTTTAATTCAATCCATTTTGTATTGATTTTTTCACTACACAAAAACAAAAATTAAGAAGAGAATTGTCTACTGAATGTATATTTAGAGTGCCCAAGTCAAGTCATCTTGACACCTTTGAAAATTTTACCAAGTGACAAGTGCTAAGGCAAGGACTAACATTTTGTTTCAAAGCCCACTGAAGTCAAGAACACCCATCCCACTGATTTCAGTGAAATCTGAACCAAGCCCAAAAGAAAAAATTGATGGGAAAATTAAATTTATAAAACTTACCTGTGTTTATTCTTCATTTCCTCTACATCTGCAGCCAGCAGAATCATTGTAGCAACAAGCTTAGCTTCAAACCAGTCAGGCATAAAGCAACTTTCCCCTGAATAAAGATAATTTAAAGTTTCCATGGTATCTAAAAAAAATACTCAGTATGGTAATTTTCTTTAACTTTTAATGTTGCTTATTTACAATCTTATTAGCAGAAGGTAATGGTATATAAATGATTAATGGATTCAATTACTAAATGTCAGGCTAAAGATTTGTAACAAGCTTTGAATTATTATATATAAATTTAAACTAGCTGAATTTTCTTCTTCTGTTATAAAAGTGCTGAATCTACAGGTCCTTATCTTAAAAAACAGGTTATATACTTCATCTTTTAATAATTTGCTTTAAGTACATTTAAAAAATAATGTTGAGATTTTTCAGAGCAGCTTCACATGCTTGGGAGGTATGTAAACCCTGTTGAAATATTCAGCTCCCTTAAACAGAAATATAGTAATGCAAATCATTTACAAACTGTTTGTTACAAAAGACTCTAAGAGCTATCATTTGAGATGAGTTTTGGATTTCCAACTCTGGGGATATAAAGACCTGCTCTGGAGTTTCAGTAGAGAAGCAGTTACATTCCTGTAATTCTTACAAGTGTAATTTTCTCAACAAGCTATTTATAAAATGTGGATAGGTCAAGTAAACTGACAGCTTTTTTATTTTTATCATAAGAAGTTTGCTTATTCATCTGACCTAGAGCTCCAAAGCAATGGTTAAATACACATTTCAGAAGATAGGGAGGTTCTGCCAAACTTGTTCTTAGGAAAAAGTATACTTTGGAAATTTCCAAATTAATTTGGTAATAATTTTAGATTCTCTAGTTCGGGGCTGTCCAATTGGCAGTTCACAAGGAATTAATTCGGGGCTCCAGGTTCCCACCCAGCCACTGCTCCTACCCCTCACTCCAGTTGCAGGTCTCCATGCTCCTCCTCCCTGCAACTTACACTTCTTGCCCTTGCCTGAGAGTATGGGATGACACAGTGCAGCCCACAGAGTCCCCACACACTATGGTGCAGCCAGGAAGGTGAGATGAGGCCAGGGCACCCGCATGTTACAGTGCAGTGGGGAGCAGAGGGCTTGCATATCGCAGTATAGTGGGGGAGGCACACTGCTGTTTGGGGGAAGAGGGATAGAGGGAGCAGCAATATCCTGCACTAGCATGACCTGTGCAGCATGCATCCCCCACACACTTAGTAATTCAATAGTCTGCTCTAATTATCATGAGTGAAATGAGATATTTTGGAGCATCTCCAATCATAAAAGATCTTAGAAAATTAATTTTCTAATGATAAGATCTTGTTCTGATGTATTCACCAGTACTAAAATCTGACACACACTTATTCTCTAGAGGGATAAATTTAACATGTCTGGCTTCTGACATTTCCCATTTATAAACCTTATGTAGCAGCATGCATTTTATCAACATGATAGGTCTCGCACAGTAGTCAAAGATGCACAAAGATAAATTTGAAAGAAAATGATTGTAAAATAAATTCAGAATATCTGAAGTACTTGGCAATGTAAGAGAGAAGACTCTATGTGCCTTTTGGATTACAAATATATCAAGTTTAATAAGCTGAAGACTAGGCTCCAAAAATTATTGTGAACTTCACTCTGACACTTGCAGGTTTAATATGTGATTTGCTTAATTGCACAACACAGCACTGATCCCATTAATAAAATAATAATATCCAGTTATCTGCATATCAGGTGAGTGCACAAGTACGCTTTGGTCTCACTATCTACTTTGTAAAATAACTGTACTCAACTTAACTGCACAATTAATTAATAGATGAGGAGCTGTCAATTTCAAGACTTCTAAAACAGCCTTGAAATAACCAGGTCCCATCAATTTCAAGGTTGTTACAGACATAAGGCAGCGGATACAAGGAGACTTAAAGAAGCGTGGAAAGCAGGCTTTTCCTTTACCTAATGAGCATTGTTTACACTGAGTTCAGGTAAGCACACAGCCTTTTTTTAAGTCTAAAGGCTATGCTCTTGAACAGAGTACAGTAACTTTCAAGAAAGATGTGCAGAAAGCTTCTGACTAAAAATACATCATATCTGCATCTCCATAAGCACGTTAGTTCCAGGGTAGCCAAGGTTCTGTGGGTAATAACTTCCAGGGTGTTTATTATACAAGTTTTGTTTATAAAGACTGTGGATTTTTTAAACCGTGCACCCTAGAATCACAGGGTTGGAAGGACCTCAGAGATCACCTTGTATGAATGCAGGAATGTGACTCCTATAGCAACCGTATCCAATGCTTATCCAAACTCTTCTTAAAAACTTCAAGTAAAGAAAATTTTACATCTTCCTTAGGCAGTCTATTCCACTGCAAATACTATTTACTTGAACAACTTAACTATCTCCCCTGACAAGTGTGCTGGAGAAAGAGAGGGGGGAAAAATACACAAAACAACTAGCAATACTGCAACATTAAAATGCAAAGCGAGGACAAGAATAAATGCAGTTACAATTTTTTTCTTCAAATGTTATTTTTTATTCCAGTTTGTTCTTAAAAAACATTGCATTTAATATGCATTAAAAAAGAATTCTAAAACCTGGCTGGGATGCGGCGTTTAACCAGATTAACTCTGTACCAAAAACCTTCATCCTACTTGCACAATTTTTGAATAAGTGATTTCATAACCTTAATATTCTGACATTAGACTCTGCACTTAAGATGCATAAATTCATAAATGTTATCTAAACTTACTTCCGGATGGTGGTGTCTTAAGGTAATCTTCAACAAGAGTAAGTACATATGTACTTAATGATGATCTCTCTTGATGCTCAAGATCACATTTTATGGACTTTCTGAAGTGACCGTCATTAGTGCACAGCCAACTGCAAAGCTAAATAAAACAAATACATTACTAATTATAAACATATCTACTTTGGCTGCATGGATACATTCAAATTATCTGGGAGAATTCTCCAAGATTTGCTCTCCTGGTAGAGCAACTTACTCAGAACAATGTGTACACACATTTGAATGCTAGGGCCCTGATGAGAAGAAAGCCTGTAATGCTGACACTGTGCTGCTGGGGTGGCAGTGTCCACACATCTGTGTGCTCTGCAAACTTCATTAGTCTGCCTGGCAACAGATGGCAGCAGGGCATAGGGGGAAGTTCTGGTTGACTGCCTCAGACTGCTCACAGTCAACCTGTGGGGACTGTTCTTCTTTCTACTTGAAGAGTCCAGCAAGTGACAGACTCTCTCTCAAGAAGAGAAGGCGGATGCTAGAGGACTCCTCTTCTGAGAGAAGCCATTGCATATACAGACATTTGCTTTCCCAAGTTCTCCTGGGAGTGATTTAACTCTGGTTATCCCCAGGTCATTCTACTCCTGTACCAGACATTTTTAATTTGGAGACAAAGCCTGAATATCTGTATACTTGTGGGTTCTCCCGAGAGAGCAGCAACTTTTTATCAGTACAGAAAAGCATCTACCCATAAGCAAACAATCTGGCTTCTGAAAGTTATATCAGTCACAGATGACACTTTTCACTAATAGTTATACAAAAAATGTGTAATATAGACCTGCCACTACATACATAACAATATATTAAACTGCTTGCAACTATACAATGGATGTTAGTTCTCTTAAAAAAAAAAAAAAAAAAAAAAGTATTCTAAACAGAGGCAAATCCAGAAGGGGTGCAGTCATGAACAGTGCATGACCCCAGCAGCTGGTGGGGCACAGCTGTGGCAGTGGGAGGGCAGCAGCAGGAGCCCAGCATCGGTCAGTGGGGAGTTCCCACAGACGCCATGGCAGCGGCCAGGGGCAATCATGGATTGCCTGCAGATGCCGATGGCACTGCCTACAAAAAGGCGCCAACACTGTCAGCAGCGCCTTTTTGCAGGGAGTGCACAGCCACATGCACCTACACGTTGCCCCTGGGTGCAATGGTGCACCTGGACCCCTCTTTTCTGACCACGTAGCAGGAGCAGCAACTGGGGACCATTTTAAGTCCCCAAAGATAAGAATTCTCCTCCTTTTCACCCCAGTGCTCAGAAGCATGTACCTTGCCCTCTCTCCTGCCTCAATTGTCCCAGCAGCAAGGGGAGCTCCAGAGCTGCTCCAGCTGGACTACATGGGGGCTGGCCTCAGCATGGGACAGTAGCTAGAGTTTCCTCCCCCCTGCTAGGTTTCCCTGGTGGAGGGAAGAGAAGTTCCCCACCATCCAGCCCCAAAACAAACACAGGGAAGGGGAACCCACCTGCCACCAATGTCCCAGGCTGAGCACAGCCCAGCTCACAGGTCAGATGAAATAGTTTTGGAGTGCCCGAACTCTCCAGGACAGTTGGGATGACAGCAGCAGGCAAGGGAAAAGGATAGGGGGAATTCTTATCTATTCTGAGGAAGTAGAAGTCCTCAGCTGCTAGTCCCATAGTGTGGTCTGCAAACCGTGGTGCAAGGAGGGGCCTGGGTGAAATGAGAGGAGGCTGGGGAAGGGAGTGCACCCATCATTGCAGCACCAGTCACTGCTCCTTCATCTCCCTTCATAAAATCCTGGATCCACTTCTGTGTATGAACATTAAGTTCATTTGCTTTCATTTCTATGTGTCTATCTTTTTGTGTATATGCATAATTTCCTTTAAAATGCCCATTTAAGCTTTTATACATCACAAGTAGATACTATCCATCATTATTAATTAATTCACCTGTTATGCCTCTGAAAACAGACGCTTGTACTTTTTCAGCTAATTTGATATGAATATCTAAACTCAGTTAAATGCATGAAGGAATGTTGAGAGGGCACCATGCACAAGGCATATATTACTTTTTTTTAATTATCAATATACAACAAGAACTTGACAACATCACACACTGAAATAGTATGAGTGAACCTTTTGCAACTGATTTCACAGGTGTTACAATGTATTTAATTAAGCCAGTGATCATTTCCATAGCAACAACTACATTTCCCACCTTCTACTTTAGTAAGCCTATCCTATCTACTCTTACAACACAAAAATTACAACCACCATTTGTGCAGTGCAGCTGATTCTGATGATGAGTTCAATGTTTTTCACACTATTATAAGGTGAAAATGAATCAGTACTTATTGCCAAAAGATACTGTTTTAAACGAAAGGCAGAAGCTGAAACAGCTGAAGTCAGTAAGTACAGTATCTGTGAATAACAGTTTCAATCTCTGAATTTGAAACTTACAGGTGTAGGCACCTGCCCCCACTGCTGAATCCACTGCCAGCTTCCTCACATCCAGGCACAGGGCCCCGCACAGGCCAATTTGTCTCAGGCCCCTCACCCGGCTTGGGTCATCTCTGGGTATAGGTAATTTAATTGGGTAATTTAAGTTGAGTCAATCTCTGTTAAGTTTATGAAAGCATATTTTGCATGTCTCTCCATCTGGGTTGGGGCGGGGCACGAACAAAACTAACTGAAAGGGAGGCTCAGCTCTAAAAGTTTGAAAACTGCAGCCTTAATGCCACTCCTCATTCACAGCAAAAACACAACAGAAATGCTACCTCAAGAAAGAGACTTTTTTCTGAAGAATTCACAGTCAATGAAGGAGGAAACGAACAACTTTTTTTTTTAAATAACCTTCAATACTCAGTGAAGATGCATGTATTTTTTTTTTTAATTCAGAACCTGCCAAATGACTTGTCTACAGTCAAAACCTGTCAAAACGGACTTGTCAAAATTAATTCCTTCTTAACATTAGAAATCATAGTTTCCAAGTAAAAAGCACAAATCTTACCACCTATACACAAAACAAGATCAGCATTAAGGTAGTTCACACACACAAAATAGAGAATTAAAAACATAAGCTATAACGCATACCAAAAAATTAATATGGTTTACTGAAGGACATACTGATTACCACAATAACAGCAGCAGTTTCAGTTCTTACCTCCACCCATAGTATCGTCCCCCTCCTTAAGGATTCCTCTGGTCTAAGAGACGCAAGGAAACTTGAAACTTCTGGAAGTGACACTTTCTCCTAAAGGAATTTATTCAAGAATCAGAATTCCCCATATAAAGACATTTTTTTAAAAAGTTCAAAAGAAATGTTCTGTGAAACTTCAGTGGTAATTCAGGAGAGTTATTTCCATCTGACAAGAAGACGATATTAACTTTTTCCCTTACCACCCACTAAGGTGCACTCTCAAGTTATTCATTTCTGCCTTTTTTCAACTGCCAGCATAATTTCATCAGAACGTACAATTCCTATAAAATAATTCCTATACAGAATTCCTATAATTACTATACCTAGTTGTGGTTGTACACTGACAGTTCAAGAAAAGATGTAGTCACTTATTCTATTTTTTTTTAATAAGGATAAGATTAACTTTTGTTATATTGATTTTTCAAAGCTCCAACTAAATCTTTTGATTGTCAAGGAATCTCTGTTCAATTAGGTCCACAGTGACCTACAAAATGCACAGGTAATTCTGCAGTGATTGGAGATCCCTGAACAGAGAAAAAAAGTGTCATTATACTAACTTAAGAAGATAGGGTGCTAAAAGGCAGCTTGTACAGTACCCATAGCTTAACATCAGAGAGTGGTGATGGATGGGTCATTTTTGACCTGGAGGGATATGGGTAGTGGGGTCCCCCAGGGCTTGGTCCTCGGACCAGCACTGTTCAACATCTTCATCAGTGATCTGGACGAGGGGGTAAAAAGCACCCTCTTCAAATTTGCTGACAACACTAAGATGTGGGGGGATGTGGGCAAGCTAGAAGGGAGGAATCAGACCTAGACAGGTTTCAGGGGTGGGAGGATGAGAACAGGATGGGATTCAGTGCAAGGTACTGCACTTAGGGAGGAAGAACCAACAGCATACCTGCAGGCTGGGGAACTCCCTTCTTGTCAGTGTAGAGGCAGAAAAGGATCTTAGAAACATTATGTATAACAAAATAAACATGGGCCAACAGTGTGGGGACGCTGTCAGGAAGGTCAACCACACCTCGTCATGCATCCAGCAATGCATCTCGAGCAGGTCCAAGGAGGTGATTCTCCCCCTCTATGCAGCACTGGTCAGGCCGCAGTTGGAGTACAGTGTCTAGTTCTGGGCGCCACACTTCAGGAGGGATGTGGACAACTTGGAGCGGGTCCAGAGGCGGGTCGCTCGCATGATCAGGGGACAGCAGTGCAGGCCCTATAAGGAGAGGCTAAGGGAACCTGAACCTATTCAGCCTCCACCAGAGAAGGCTGAGGGGGGATCTAGTGGCCTGTTACAGACTAGTAAGAGGGGACCAGCAGGCATTGGGGGAGTCCCTGTTCCCCAAGTGCTACCAGGACTGACTAGATATAATGGTCACAAGCTGGCAGAGGGTAGATTCAGACTAGATATCAGGAGGCGCTACTTCACAGTCAGGACAGCTAGAATCTGGAACCAAATTCCAAGTGAAGTGGTGGTGACTCCTACCCTGGGGGTCTTTAAGAGGAGGTTAGACGAACACCTGGTTGAGGTCGTTTGACCCCAGTACTCTTTCCTGCCATGGCAGGGGGTCAGACTTGATGATCTGCTCAGGTCCTTTCCAACCCTATCAACTATGAAACACTGTACAAAAACAGAATGGGAAATAACTACCTAGGCAGCAGCACTGATGAGAAGAAGCTGGGGATTTCATAACACTATAGACTAGTGGTTCTTAACAGTGATAGCATGATGAAGGCACTCCTGCTAGAGCAGCAGCCAGGTACATCTGCTGCATTAGGGATCCATTCAACCTAAAGCAGGCAGGAGCTGATTCAGCTGTGGCCCTTCCTAAACCAACACATCCTATGCTCCCCAAGGAAAAGAGGAGTGCATGGAACTGTTCCTCTCTGAACCAAGCTCTAATGCAGCAGGAGTGTGCACACATACCACAGCTGGCTGTGCGGCAGGCATGAGCGGTTTTATCAGGAGGCAGTATCGTCTGGTTCAGAAGCATCTAGGTAAGCTCAGGTAGAACCAATGTTCTCAACAATGGTTCTCAACTGGAGGTATGCCCTGACTATGAAAAGGTTGAAAACCACTGCTCTAGACTCAATAAAGTCAGCAATATGATGTAGTCACAAAAATGCAAGAGTTTTGGGCTGTATTAACAGAAGCATTGCATGTAAGACACAGGAAGTGATGACATCATGCTATTCAGCACCCTGGTTAGGCCTCAACTGAAATATTGTGTAGGTCTGAGCCCCACATTTTAAGAAGGATAAGGAAAACTGGAGAAGATCCAGAGGAAAAAAATAAAGACAATAAAGAAAGTTGGAATATGAGGAAAGGTTGAGAGAACTAAATATGTTTAGCTTGGAGAACAGGAAATTAACATATGAAGGAATATAAACTACAGCAAAACAAATTTGGGTTAAATCACAGAAAAAATTTCCTAGATATAAAACAATGGAACAAGTTAACCAGGGATGCTCTGGAAACCCTTTCTTTGGAGGTTTTAAAAAAATATGATGGATAATCATTTTTCTGGAATAGTTTAGGAACAGATTATTGTTTAGGTCCCTTCTAACCCCATGGTTTTTTGCATTAAACAAACTGTAGTTTAATATAATCTTTACCTAAAATTTTACAGAATAACCTCAAGAAAAAGAAAGACACAATTCACTGAGCAGTAATGGCAGGTTTCAAGGTCTAGTAAAAAGTTTTTGAGCTATCTAACACACCAAAATAATCTCTACATTTTTAAGCAATATCAGGCTATTTAAAGATTGTGATGGAAGAAAAAAAAATCTTTCTGGTTCAACTTAAGAATCTGATATCTAAAGAATAAATGCTGAATTAGACAACAGATATTTCAAGACTAAAGACGGTGATAGTTCAGCCTCAACTATTGTATCACCACCCTGACATTAAAAAAAGAGAGATCTGCAAACGAACATGATAAAGAAATAAATATTTATAATGTAAACTGTTATAAAAAGCATTTGTACTTAGTACAATGAGGTCCTAAGTCTGACGGCAATAGAAGTAGATAGCAAAGTATGGTAGAGTATTTGACAAAAAGAACCAAATTGTTTCTTACAATAAAGTGAAGTTATGCTTCCATTACTCACACTAACACTTTTTGACCATAGCATTTCACCATTCCCAAAATTACCATTTCAGCAAAATCAGTTGCTTTAAGTTCTATATGGCAGCATTTTTTATGCTGTGTTATCATCTATAAGAAATAACTTACTATGGGAGGAGGAGGAGGCACTTACCACATCTACTAAGTTCATAGCTGTTTGAAGAAGATAGCACTGAGCAGCTCCCCGGAACAGAATTTGATGTGTGATCATAGTACAGTGCAGGACTTCTCTAAAAATAGGAAAAATCTGCACTTTAATATAGATTTATACATCTGAGCAGATTAAACAGTTCTTCAAATACACCTTTACTGATCAAACATATTTTAATAATGATATTAATATGATGGATTATAGAATCTGCAATATGCTCTCTAAACACAAATAAAGCTCTTCCTGTACCACACAGAATGCTATTTAATTGAATAAAAAAAATCAATACCAAAACCATGTTTCTTAATATACATACAAAAATGAAGAGAACATATGGACATACGTCCACCTACTTCAAAACCCAAAAGCACAGAAATGAAAAGTTAGAAGAAATGTCTCCATTTGTAAGAATTAAGAAATGTATAGTAAATATGCAATAGGTGTTTGGATATATTTTGTTACACAAGGTATAAGCCTATCTTTCAGGAAACCGAATTTTAAGCAGAGACAGACAACACAGATACTTAAAATGCTAATGTTGGGAGTATGAAATTATGATAAGCCATAGATGTGCTAATGTAGGAGAAATGGTTGATAACTAATAGGAAGCTGACTACTAGGCCAAGCAGGTGTCAAGGAGGTTTTGCTCTAAAAAGTCTAGGAAGACCCTCAAGAACAGACAAAGAAAAGGAGGAAGGTTTTGTGTACTAGGAATGACAAGGTAAGTCTGTTGGAAGTTTAGGTTATTTCTAACCAGTTCAGAAGAAGGCAGATGCAATGAGAAATCTAGGGGGATAAAATGGAGTGAGAGAGAGGGATTCTTTGCTAGACTGAGCTGATCTGCTGAAGCAAGCCAGCATGAGACAGCTAGAATCTCTCTGACTAGCCCAGCTGAAAGTATTCTGATCAAATGCTTATACCCATGATTACTGTGTGGGTGCAAGTCATTAATAAGTATCGTAACACCACAATTGAATGTACAGTTAATATTTTGTTATATAGTATTTTGGAACATTCATCTAAACTAACTTTAGATTTAATAAAAGCTTTCTGGCTGAACAGCTAACTGGATCATTCAAAATTCCACCAATGCTTGCATCACTTAAAACCCTATTAATAATACAATCAAGGACTCCAAAGTTTTTACTTCCTTTTTCTACCAGGTACTGAAATGTGACACACATCTTTAAGTTCATCAGATAGTCCACAAAAAAAAACTTCAAATGCTCTCATATCAATATATCAGCATCTCTACCACACACTGAATAATTTTTGGAAGTTACCCTGTCTTAACACTGCTCAGGATATTAGTAATTTTTTTTCTGTTAAAAGTCTGAATTTGATTAAATTGGGATAAGTGCTGCTTTTAGAAGCAAAAGCATGCTAACCTCTCCACCCACCAACAGTGGAGTATTTGACAACTTCTCAGGTGGCTGCACAGTTGGTTATAGGAAACAGCAGCACACTGGAGACCATGGGTTCTATCCCTGACTGTGGAAAACATGTGGGTACTAGCCAGAGACTGATGTGCTTTGTTCATCCTGTATGTAAGGTAGTATGGCTGAACAGCTAAAACTAGGTCTACCACACTAGATTTCATGCCAGAATCTTGGCCTCTATCTGTAGTGATCTTGTGTAAATCCTTTATCTTATTTATAAGATGTATTGCAGTCTGGACATGGGGCTTGTTCATGGTCCTGGTTAATAACAGAAATATGGAGATGCATGGGAATATAAACCAGGGTTTATATTCAAAGATAAATCATATCCTCTTTCCCAGCAAAAAGAACATGTATTCAAGCTTCAGAGTATTTGGTAATTGAGCTAATTGTTCTCTCTAGCTTGCCCTCTTTCAAATATATAGCACTTGCACTCCTCTCCCCAAATACTTAACATGTCCACTGAAGTTATGTGATCGCTACTAAATCCAGCAAGTTCATTTTGGTGTGCTTCTTTCCATGTATGGAAAGAATAAAAAGCAGCAAATTATAACTCTTATTTATAGCCCTATCTATTTATAAAGTATCTTGGATGTAGAGCAAAGCACAGAAATCAGCATTTCAGGTATCCTGAAAAAGGGATCCAAAAGATGGAACAATCAAGTGGGAAAAATGCAGAAAATTATGATTACAGAACTTGCAATACTTTGTATGGAGGTTGGGAATGCAAAATGATTCCTCCTGAGGTAGAGGTGCATCTCTGGCTGAATCAGAGATGCATGTCTACCCTGCCTACTGCCTCACTTGAGACTAACATGGCTAAGTACTTCTCTCTTCTAAGAAAGACATTGCAACTTCATGTAAGGGGGGGGGTGTCCTTGGGGTGGCAATCACACCTAAACAAAAGCAACTAATTTTAGTATATGTGCTGCCGAAGCGAGCACAATGCTTCTCTCCCCTCACTGTTCACTAGAGGGCATCACTCCAGACAGGTCTCCACAAGATCCTTGTTGACAAAGAAATCAAGGAATAAATGTGCTGAATTAGTGCATCCCTCTTTTGCCCCAATCATAACCCCTTCACAAGTCAGCTTCCTATGCTACGAGGATTACAACCAGCTGCATAAACAGTGCTTTAACAAGGAGTATAGAAGACTTGTGATGCTGCTGCCATCATCTGCTGTATTAAGCACAGTTTCTGCCACTACTGGCTTATAAACCTTCGCTTTACCAGGTCCAACTAAGAAACCAATAAACCAGTCAACACAGGAGACAGCTTTTTTACATGTTTCACTGTTCCTATCGTTCATTTAAACATATTTTTTATTAAGAATACTTTTGCCTTACTGCTTAACCCATCGCCGTACTTACCTTTAGAGAGTAGGCATGTGTAAAAAAGGCCTGTTTGAGGAAAGTCTGTTGGAACTGAACCAAAGCAGACAAACATTCAAATTTGGACAAAAGTGAAAGCCTCTCTATACTGGATCACTGCGTACCTTTTGGATGACTGAATAGAGAAAGAAACTTTTTTTTTCATTTTAAGCTAACATTTTTTGCTAGAATCAAATTCTGTTGCCAAGATTGGGGTTTTTTTGATCTCCTAGAAGGGATGCATCAGAGAGAAACATAATACAATGAAATATTTTACCTTAGTGCATGAAGTCCTTCCGTTCCCAATGCTTTACATGCTGGGATACATGCCAGTGCCATAGATAGGAACAAAATGGGAACAGCACACCAATGTCTGCTTGTCATCTTCTGAATAAATTTTAACAGAAAACTGCCTAAAGGCAAACAAAAAAATGATTAGCATTTGAAATACTACAATATTCTAAAACACTGTTGTATTTTAAATATAATACCCTAAAAGAGAAAAAACTGTTTTTCAACGTAAATTTCTAATTTGTATTCTCGGATTCCATTTCCTATTCTCTAAAATCTTCTAAATGGCAGGGAAGAAAGTAGTCTGAAAGAAGTCCAGGTTCTTTCATGATGCACATTCAAGATCCTGTTCTGTATCACTTAAGCAAGACATTCAAATCAAGCACTAAAACAGGAATTTAATATTTTAGTTTTAAATTATTTTATTCAAGGATGGTTTTAATTTGCAGCATATTTTTCTTGATCATACAGTGCCATAAAGTAATTTCACAAAAAGGATGCGTTAAGCTTTTCTGGTCAGCAAATAAATGGATAAAGGAAAAAATGAATTATACATGTGTGCAATATTTTATTTTAAATAAATAAATGCTTCTCCATTTGCAACTAATAACATAAACCTTCCCAGGAAAACTCATGGACCCACCATCATTTTTATCTTGTATAGTTTGCAATAGGGAATTAATTATAATGTTGAATTTAAGTGAAGTTTTCTATCGAAAAAATTGGACTTTTAACTGCCAAGTGATCACCTGTTTTCTAAGAATATAAATGTTGGCCCTCTTTTTCTGACCTCCTCCTCTCTCAATTCCCTTTTTCTGTAAATGTCTGAAGTTTGTAACCCCCATTAGAGGGAGCAAGACACTGATGCGCTATCGGCCTGGCCAAAAAACAGATTGAAAGTTTTGGGCCCATAAGACAATCCAAGTAGAGAAATTTTCATAGAGAGAATTTTCCATCTGAAGTACTGTTACTGAAAAAAAATAACTTCACAATTAATTATAAAAATACTGGCATTATGATTGTTCAATTACTTTAAACCAGTCATAGATTATAGAGTTGAGAAATAATCATAGGTATATGTGCAGATCAGATGCCCAGAACCAGAATGCAGGGAATTCCGTCACTAACAGGAATAAAAGATGATATATTCCTCAGTTACACTCAGGAGGAGTTCCTGAGTGCTGAATACCTTTGAAATCAGGCTCCCTGTATTTATACTTCCCTATGAAGCATCCCTTACACTAGAGTTTGCCAAATCAATTCAATTTTATTAGAGAACAATAAAAAAGCACTAGATTTTTCCAAAGCTGTTCACTGTCACAGGAGAAAAATATTTCAAAATGACATACTGATTTCTCTGTGATATCACAGCTGCTGTTACTTATTCAGCAAATTGTCTTTTCAAAGATAAAAAAAATGCCTACTTACTCTGTTTTAAACTATTTGTGACATCTTGATTTAACAGGAAGAGGCCTGATGAAAAGTACACTATGGAAATATGACTCAGATATTGATTTGTCTAATTATGTAATATAATGAATAAAAGGTTCTTATTAAATGTAGTACTTGTGGCTTTGGTAATCTTATTGAATTTGGATATTTTCTGACTTGCACCTTAATCTTACAACAAGGTCCACTTGGGAGGAACACGCTGTTCAGAGAGAACCTATGGCAATCAAGCAGATGCCAGGCAGCTTCAGGAAGGGGGAAAGCAGGTGGAAAATAGTACAAAGTTTATTGCAGAATCAGGACCACTGATAGAATGGCTTAACTGCAAGAAGTCTTCCAACTTTAGAAAAATATAGCCCAAGCTCTTACTTAGCATGAATAAACAGTTTTTAGTTGCGTCTCATGGGATATATGAAGAACTCTTCAGGATTTGGATACAATTTTTATTTTAGTGAGATTTGTTTGCCTTGCCTAATAGGTAAGTTATATAGAACAATTAATTACTCGTCTTACAGTAACTGGTTCTTTGAGATGTTGCAGTCAGTGCGGATAGGTGTGTATATGCCCCAGGCATGCAAGTCCAAACATTTTTGAAGGGCAGCATAATTAACTGGGGCACATGCCTTGCACCACCTCATGCTCCAGCTGACCAGCCATCAACAATCCCACAGCAACCGCACAACTCAAACCCTGCAGTAACTGAGGCCTCATAACAGAAGAAATGAATCATAGAATACAAAGTATCATCATCTCAAAGAAAAAAAAGCTATTCTCTTCAAAAAAACTACATTATTATGGATCCTATTCTTGTTGACTTGCAAATAATGATCTCTGCATGATGGGCACAAGAATTATCAGCTAAATCAGTCAAACACCTCTTGAAAGACCTTTTTATTTCAAACTCCTTTATCCATGCTGACTGCCATTTCAAGGGCTTAACTTTCCATAAAAGTCACTGGGTTAACTCAATGTTGCCACTTAAAGACTCCAGATTAAAGCATTTCAGAGGGAAGCAACAAATTGGACCTGTGTTCTAGTGGAGTGTTTCAGCATTTTCAGACATGGGTGGAAATCCATTGTGTAGTACTTTGTAGTACAAAGGATTGCCTTTGGATGGGCTGGAAATGGCCAAAAAGAAGTAAGAAGGTTAAGGCCCAAACTATTTTGACAGTGACAGAACATGGTAGAATTCTGGGAAAGGTAATATGTAATGGTAAAGGTAATATAACATGGCACAAGGATCTCAGACACATCCATATAATCCTTCTTGGTTGCTGGACACACAGCTTGACCAGACCCATGTGCAAAATTTAAATGACTATATTATAATATCAGCGCCTTTTGCACAAATGTAAACTCATGACTGGGACTACCTGAAACAACACTACAGTTAATCCCATCTCCAGCTTTCATATCAACTACACCCCATGCCCAACTACTTTAAAATGATTATAAATAAATTCCCCTTACGAAGTGATTGCCTCTATCTTGTTATCACATTCCTTGGCCATCTAGGTGTCTGTGCCAGTTGGAAAATATTTTGGGATCTGCCCTGTTATAACAATGACTTATACAGTGCCTTACAATTCATGGTCTAAGGTGCTCAATTTAAGTAATCAAGCCTTAGTGCAATGAATCAAGTAGTAAACCTCTGGTTTAGGGTGTTGGACTCAAGCAACCAAGCCATACTATAGGTTAAGCAAATGATAAACCTCTGGAGCAGTCGAGGTTTTTGTGCATGTCAGTTTCACCGACAACAACCAGAGATGGACCCAAAAGGCTAACATTTACAAGACAACCAAAGAACCCTGAACTTCAGCCCATCAAGAAAATATGCTTTGAAGAATGAATATAAGAGGAGAGTGAAGCTGCCAGAAAAGTGCACTCAGAAAAGAAGCACCATGTTGACCCATCATAACCTACACCCAGCTAAGGTTCCTGAGCAACAGATCCATGCCTGGTGAGAAGCTGCAAAGATCAGGACTGCTTCCTTGACCATGTTGGTGAGAAAACCACTATTACAGCTAAAAAATATACTGGACTTGATTACAGCTTATTTTATTTGTTGATTGCAACAGCCTATCTGTTATTTCCTATATAACTTGTTATTTAATTAATAAAGCCTTTCTGCTAATTATCAACGTAAGTGTCATTTCAGTCTTTCCACGCACTAAGCATCCCATTTTAATTGCAACATTGGGTTCTATGTAATTATCTAAACTAAAATGTGTGGTCCAGATGGGCCCTGTTACTCAAAATTTTCCTGTTACACATGATAGAGCACATGCACACTGATAAGAGGAGCCACACTGATGGGCTCTCACAATCAAAAGAAATATTTTTATGAAAAAATTTTTAAAAAAGCACAAATAGACTAAAAAACTGTTTATCTTCAGTGTTTTTCTTTATAATTATCTCTAACTTCTGCTAAACACTGTTTTGTAAAGTACTGCCAAAGCTTTTCATTGACATGTAAGAGCTCCTCCTCCACCTTGGCAGGTACAGTACAAAGGGGATGGCTGCTTTTCAGTTTTATTAAGGAGTGGAGAAACCAGTTATTAATATTTACATCAACTACAAAAAGTAGATTCATGACCTTTACAATGTTCTAAAAATAAACTAACAAACGAATGAATGAATAAATAAAACATACCTTTTTCTTCTTCTGGAAGGAGTGTGAGGTACGCAACCAAAAACTTCTGTAATTTTATTCCTATGGGAGGACAGGCTCCTATCAATTGCCCTCGTGATCTGTATGGTAAAAAACAAAACATACACAGTGTACATATTAACAGTGCTTTATAGGGAGGGATCTCAAAGCCTCTTAAAAACAAAGCTAACCATAAATATTACCTGATTCATTAATTAGAGTAAAGCTAGCCACTAAAAGAAGCTTTTCAACCTACCTGAAGAATTTTTAGTTTTTATTAAAAAGTTCTTTTAATACTTTCAAAGGGTACTGTAACTACTATAAAAACTGGAATATAAAAACTCCATTCATGGATCAGATCTATATCTAGGTTAGTCCATTATTTTGCCTCTAACAATATCCAGCACCATATGCATCAGACAAAGTTGAAAGAAATCTTGTAATATGCAGATGTGGAATGATCTAACCTTAATGAAGCTCTCACATTAATTTCTAATAGTTATGGGTTTAAGATCCAAAACATGAGCTTTTATATCCTTCCCAAAAGTGATTAGCACTACCTATTGTAACTCTGGATACTCTTAGTATCCACATAAATGTCTAACTTCTATTTCTTCATATTTTAAAATACACCCATTTAAAATAGAGGAGCACAGAGACTCCCCCAGCCATAAACGCTATCTGTTTTATCTGGATTGACCTATAGTCAGTAGGGGTGTACAAAATGGGCCCTATTTGATTCGGATTCAGCCCAAGTCAGGAACAACGATTTGATTAATTGATTTGGATTACTGTCCCCAATTTGATTCGATACCAAGTCGGAGAATCAGCGATTCAGACATAAACACAGCTTTAACTGTTTTTTCTACATACCTCAAGGTACTAAGCACAGCTTGTGAACGCTGCGATGCTGGGGCAAATGGAGCATCCCACAGAAGTACGGAGAGGCCCCCCTGCATGCTCAGCAACAAACCCAGAAGTGGACTGGAAATACTTCCAGTCCACTTCTGGGTCCACTGTGCAACACGCTGCCACCCCCACCCTGGGCGCCTCCGAGCCCAAAAAGTACCAGTCACTGAGGGGATGCACACAGGGGGCCCCCCAATGCGCTCCCCAGTGGACCCAGAAGTGGACCAGAAGTGCTTCTGATCCACTTCCAGGTCTGCTGCTGAGCACACTGGTGAGCACCCCGCGTTCCTGTGGGACACTCCATGCGCCCCAGCACTGCAGCATTCATGAACTGCCTGCTATCTTGAGGTATGTAGAAAAAACATTTAAAGCTGTGTCTATTGTCTCACCTGAATAAATCATGCTCATGTCACAAAAGGTATACCACCCACTAGCCAGCCCAAGTAAGATGAAACCCACACAACTGGTTATTAGTAGTGATGCCAGTACCCCTATAAAACACACAAACACAGAGTCCATTTTGAGAGACTCCGGGGTGACAGACCAGCCGCCTTGTGTCTTCCCGTCAGCGATATGGTGATGTTCCTTATGTAGGCCTCCGATCGATTGTATTAGTGCTACGAGCTTTTCCAGCGACTTTCCCCTCCCTTCACTCGTCTACCAGCTTATCCAGTGAACTCCCCCTCCCTTCACTTGTAACTGTAACTAAGAGCTTCCAGACGCAAGTAAACTTTTTTACCACTGCGGGTTCAAGGATGTCAGGTTTTCTCTATGTCAACTGTATTACACCATCAGAATCCAGCGAAGTAACCCACAAAGAGTGGATGATAACCAGGTTAACCCAGCAGCACTAGGATGTTTACTAACCAGGCCTAGGGTGTTATATAGACCCCAGTTGACTGTAGAAACTATAATCTTGGCTAAGGTAAAATCTACTCCAAAAGGGATTGCAACTCCAACTCAGGAACGTGCATGCTGTATAAAACATGTACGAGAGGGGGGAGAACCAACCCCGGCCGACAGATTCAGCTGTCCAGCTATAAAACCTAGATCCAGAGGGCATGAATTACTCTCTAAACTTCGCAAAGACTTCGAAACAGAAGGACGCACTGCCACCAAGTGGCGTGGACTAAAATGGCATAAAGGAAAGATGATGAATGTTTTGTTCCGGGCTCTTACAAGCTCACTGAGAGAGAACGCAGATTTAGAGGCACAACTTCACTCTATTGCTCAGAACGCATTAGAGGCAGACAAAGCAGCGCTTAAAGATGGCGCCGGGCAGGAAGAACGGGGCGAGGAACAAAAAATGGCTCAAATAACACCGCCAGCCTATCCATCCGCCCCGCCTCCCGAGCAGCCCACTGCAGAGATAAAGAGTCCAGAGAAACCGGAGAAGCTAGAGAGAAAAGGGGAGGGGCTACCCTCGCCTTCCCCCCCCCGTACCAGACAGAGACAGAAACGCTGTATCCAGCTTTGCCTGAGTCTGAATCCCCCGCTGTAGAGGCATACCTGATAGCAATTACCAAGTACACCACAGACGGAGGCGGACAAACAATCCAGACCCTTACTTATCGTACCCGCAATTGAGGAGAACTTAAAGAACTGTACGACTCCTCAAAGCGGAAGCCTAACAAAACCCCCATTCAGTGGCAAGGTCGACTAGTTATTGAGTTTGGATCTGAGCTAGTCGATCAGGAAGAAGCATCT
>JAGPOW010003648.1:33371839-33384379 GCA_030014935.1 Caiman crocodilus
GGGGTCATCTGACCCCGGTGCTCTTTCCTGCCAAGGCAGGGGGTCGGACTAGATGATCTGCCCAGGTCCCTTCCAACTCTAGCTACTATGATACTATGAATGTCTTGCATTCAAAAGCTTGTCTAATTTATCCCAACTCCAGGGGATCCTGCCCATGAGTTCCCTGTGCGAGTTGAAGTCTGCTTTTCTGAAGCCCAGGATCCTTACTCTGCTGCTCTCCATCTTTCCTTTCCTCAGAATCCTGAACTCGATCATCTTATGCTGCCCAGGTTGCCATTCACTACTACATACCCCAACAATTTATCCCTGTTTGGGAGCAGCGGGTCAAGAAAAGCATGGCCTCTAGTTAGCTGCTTCAGCACTTGCACCAGGAAGTTGTACCCAACACTTTCCAAAAACTTCCTGGATTGCCTGTGCACTGTTGTATTTCCCTCCCAGCAGAGGTCAGGGTGTTTGAAGTCCCCCAGGAAAACCAGGGCTTGTGATCAGAAAACTTCTGCTCTTTGAAGAAAATCTTGTCCACCACTTCCTCTTGGTCTGGTGGTCTATAGCAGACACCCTCTACAACAGGGCTCAGCAACATTTTTAGGCAGAATGCCAAAACCACCCATAACCTTGACTCGTAAGATATTGGTGTGCCAGGGGTAGACAGCGAGGGAGCTGTGAGGGGCCTGGTACTTCCTGCGGCAGCTCAGCCTCAGCCTCTTCCCCATCATCCATCCCAAAAGTGCACATGCCAAGCAAAATGCCTTCACATGCCATGCTCTGGCAACCATGCAGGGGGTTGCCTACCCCTTCTCTACAACATCACCCTGGATACACTCCCTTCTGTGTGCACTCCCCTCTGAGTACACTCCCAACCCCAGAGACTTTCAACAGGCCTATCTCCAGTTTCATACTGGAGCTCTGAGCAGTCATATGGCTCTTCTACATGAAGTGCAACTCCTCCTCCTCTTCTCCCCTGTCTGTCCTTCCTGAACAGTTTGTACTCATCCATGACCAAGCTCCAGTCATGTGAGCTATCCCACCAAGTCTCTGTTATTCCAGTCATGTCATAGTTCTGTAAATGTGCAAGGACTTCCAATTCTTCCTGCTTGTTTCCCAGGCTCTGTGAATTTGTGTACAGCACTTGAAGTAACTAGTTGATTGCCCTGATTTCAGGAAGTATGAAAACAAACATTGTTTGCCCCCTCCTACTTGTTCTTCCTCCAGGTCTCCCACTTCCTCACTTACTTCAAGGCTTTGGTCTCCATTCCCCAGCAAACCTAGTTTAAAAACCTTTTCACTAGGTTAGCGAATCTGTCTTCAAAGATCCTCTTCCTTCTCTCTGTCAGGTAGATTCCATCCCTTTCCAGCAGTCCTTCTTTTTGGAACAATATCCCATAGTCGAACAATTCAAAACCCTGCTGGCAACACCACCTGCACAGCCAGGTATGTTGACCTGCAGGATTCACCCATTTCTACCTGGGCACTTCCCCTTGACAAGAAGGATAAAAAAGAACACTACCTGAGCCCCATACTGCTTCACCCTTGAACCCAGAGCCCTATAGTTACTTTTGATCTACTCAGGGTCTCCTGGCAGTATCATCGGTGCACACATGGATGAGTAGCATGGGGTAGTAGTCAGAGGGCCAGATGAGTTTCAGTAATCCCTCTGTAACATCTTGGATCCAGGCTCTGGACAAGCAGCAGACTTCCCGAGACAACAGGTCAGGTCAGCAGATGGCTCCTTCCGTCCCCCGCAGAGGGGAGTCTCCAGCCACAACCACCCATTGCTTAATCAATTAATTGAGTCTGCTCTGACATGCTGAAATTCAAGAGTGTCAGAGCAGGCTCCATGTTTGTGCATAGGCACACCACATTCTTTAGTTAATGTGCATTAAAACAGACTAATGCACATTTTCCTAGTACCTCACAATGGAGGTACTAGATTTAATGCACATGAACTAAAGTGCATTAATGCATGTATTGACATGCCCAGTGTAGCACATCATACATAGAACACAATACATTTTTCTCCAGTTAAGGAGAAACTAGAAGGTTTATTAACTTGCAAAGAGACTAGCAGTATATTACTGAGTTTAAGAGCAAAGCAAAAAGAAATATAACTTTATTGGAATGTGCACTGATTTGATAGATTATATAGTAAGCTTAAAAAACACAACAAACTGGGCAAAAAATAGTCAAAAGAGTCAAAGGATATTGTTACCAGTCCCATAGTCATTATAGTTAAATGTGTGCCTCTCATTCAAATTCATAAAACAAAATCTAGCCTTCTCAAGTGTCTTAACAGTGCCTTCCGTACTCCAGTGTCAGTCATTTCTACACCTGAGTTAATATGCTATACTTGAATTAAGGTTTTTAGCAGGGCTGTGAAAAAGAAGAGAGAAATTATCAGGAATGGCTAACAGACAGCTAAATTGAAAAAGAAAGGCTAGTTTAAACAGTGGAATATTAAGACTATTAAAAAGGAGAGAGATTTGTTAACACCTGTAGAGTGGAGAATCAGGGGGATGATAGCAGCAATCAGGGGGATGATAACGAGTCCTGAAGTCTGTTGTCTCTCTCACCGCTACCTGAATAGAAGTGCTGCTGACTGCCCCCCTACCAGCAGTTGGTTTTAAAGTTTGAGTGGAACAGAGATCAAAAAGTTGATGCAGGTGCACCATTGCCTCCTCCTTGGATTTGTCCCTGGGTTTGACATTCCCTGTTGCAAGGGATTTGTTGTGGGGACAGGACTGGGAAACAGAAGCACAGAAGGGTTGTGAGAGCTGGTGGAGGGTGTGGGAGAGAACCGAGGCAGGGCGTCCCACATTGGGGGACTGTGAGGGCTGGCTTGGGGGAAAACTAGAGCACAGAAGACTGAACAGAAAGCATACAAGGAACACATTTCATAACTGTGCCAATTTTATTTCTTCAACTAGACCTGAGATAGCCCAACTGTAGTTAGCACAGCTTGCACAAAGTGTGCTGTGGGGTTGTTTTGAGTGAAACCCAGGTCCTTGTCTACTAGTTTCCCTGGCGCTGAAGGGATTGGGTCTTTGGAAATGCTGTGGCATGAAAGCATGCCTTCTCTGACAAGCATGCACTGGCCACAGACCTTGAAATTGTTGCAAACTTCTAAGATGGTATGAGGAGAAACCTGCCTTGCTCTGCCTGCTCATTTTCATGGTAACTGCCCTCTCAGCTACTCTCAGCTGCCTTCCTTTCTCTTCCATTCCTGCAGGCAAGGGGGGATCACAAGCTAGGAAACTCCCTCACCCAATAACTTGTCTCTTCTGTTCCTGTCTCAAGATACTGCTTCTCTGCCTGGTGTCTCCCTGGTAAGTGGATCACATCAGTACAGAGCCCACTTCTTTGACCATGCAGATGGTGACTCCACAAGATATTAGGGGTGTGTGAAATGGGCCCTATTCCATTCATTGATTTGGATCACTGTCCCTGATTTGATTTGGCCAAATCCAAATCTGAAGATTCAATGCTGATTTGCAGAATCAGCAATTCGAATATAGACACAGCTTTAAATATTTTTTCTACATATCTCAAGGTACCAGTGTGGCTTGTGAATGCTGCAATGATGGGGCAAATGGAGAGTCCCACAGGAGTGCAGGGGAGCCCTCCATGTGTTTGGCAGTGAACCCAGAAGTGGACCAGAAGTACTTTCGGTCCACTTCCATGTCTTCCAGGGAGCATGCAGGGGAGCCCCCCCTGCACCTCCCCCAGCTTGGCAATCAGCTGCAGGGGGACCCCAGGTGCCCCCAGACCCAGGAAGCACCAGTTGCTGAGCTGCGGGATTGTGGGGGGGTGGGGGCGGCATGCTCCCCGCCGAACCCAGAAGTGGACTGGAAGTGCTTCTGGTCCACTTCTGGATCTGCTGCGGAGCAGGTTGAGGAGCCTCCTGCACTCCTCTGCCCCACCATCACAGCATTCATGAGCCCCTGCTACCCAGAGGTATGTAGAAAAAATATTTAAAGCTGTGTCTGTATCTGAATTGCCGAATCTTTCCGAATCTCTCCAAATTGATTTGGAGGGTTCCAGTTCAATTTGGAGAGATTAAAGGGTCCTTTGATTTGATTCAGATTTGCAGATTCAGCCACTGAATCAGGCTGAATTAAATCAGAGACTGAAGCTTTGCACAGCCCTACAAGATAGGCCTCCCTGTTTCTGTGAACTCTTGCACCAGTGCACACCCTGGAGGCACAGATGGGAACTGCTTCTTCTGATGGCTCTCCACTAAGGCTGGCACTTCTGTGGAACATGCATAAGGCCCTAGTAAACTTTTTTTTGCCTGCATTACAGCTTCATAGCTCTGGCAGACTACTTAGCAGTTGACACAGTGATTGATCACAACTTGCACTAAGATCACCTTCCCTGTCCTTCCTAATGGAGCAGGCATCCTGCCTTCCTGTAAAATCTCTCCTGAAGAATGATACCATGTCCCAAGCAACCCCAAGCTGTGAGGGCAACACCTTTGACTATCATCTGACCTGGCTGTGCCCTGCACCCCCATGGTGAGGGAGGTGGTTGCCATCCCAAAAGATGACACCCCACAAGATGAGAGAGCTTCCTGGCACACAAGAGTGCATGGGACTGCCACTGGCTGTACCAACAGTGCCTTAGAGAAAATGTGGGGTCTCAGATGCATGTAAAAAAAAAAGCCTTTGATTGTGTGGTTTTATACATTTATGCTCTGAAAAGCTGTCCCAGTGTTAGACCTCTGCCATGCAGGGGGAACTCTGCCAAGCTGAGCAGCCCAGGTAGAGGAGGGGTTACAAGTAGCTGTTCCTAGGTGCCCTGGCCAGAGGATGGGGCAGGTGTATTGGGTTTTGACTCTGATCTTTAAATTAACTCATTGTAGAAGAATAAGGGGATGCTGAGAGGGGAATTCCCTGCTCACACTCTTTCCCACAGCCACCAAAAGCCAAGCCATCACATTGGCATCAGAACAAGCAACGGCAATGACCAGAAGTGGATGGTGAACAAGCTGTTCCCAATGTTGGCTTCTGTAGATAACCCAGGAGAAGTCAGAAGGCCCAAGAGGTGAAGGCCTACTTACCGGCTCCTCTCATGGTAGGGAGCAAACAAACCCAGTAACTCGGGGGAGGGGCATAGAAACTTTCCTGGCTCCATCTGGTCTAACACCCAAAAGGGCTTCTCCATGGAACATGGCCTTTTTGAGAAAGAGGCCCTATCCAGGACTGTAGGAACTGGGGAGAGAAAGTTTGAATGGTGCTAGGTCCCGAGACAAGACCCAAGTGATCCCTGCCTAACTCACATGATTCCTTTTGAATTTTGACCCAGAAGACATGATCCTTATCTCTCTAGGCCCTCATTTATCATGCAAGGCCTCAGGGAGCAAAAGCTGTCTGCTGCTAGGAGCAGCAAATCTGCTCCCATGTCTCTGCACATGTATGCTCATACCTGGGAGAATTAACTCTCCACTAGTTTCCTCAAAAGTAAACTGCTCCCAGATTATTTGCACAGGTAGACTGACCTCCTGGATCTGGGTTTGGGCTAGGATTTGGGTCAGGATCAGGACTTGGCTAGGGAACAAGTACATGAAGCAGGCATCCTCATGCTCCTCTATGTCCATTTTAGTATCAGGCACCAAAGGGGTGACTCCACCATCATTTTTATTGTTGCTGTAATTGTCATCATCATGATGCTGCACCTGCAAATGTAAGGAACACAGTGTGGTGGAGAGCGATGGTGTGGTTCTCCTTGATGACCCCTGATAGCTTCTTGTGGTAAGAGACTCACTATGCCCAAGACTGTTGGCATCCTTGCCCTGAACATATTATGACTTTAGGCACTTGATTATAGTGCAGATTTGCAAGTAGATCTGCTGGTTCCCTGAGCCACCATCTGGGTTGAGATATGCTCATAGATTGCCTAGTTCAATTGGTTGCCCTTTGTGCCCTTGGCAATGGTGACAATGGTTCTCTTCTCATCCCAGATTTCAGTGAGATCTAGCATCTGTCCACAAGTTCAGTTTGAGGTCTGACTGATAACATCCAAGGCAGACATTCTGTGGCTCAGCTTAGATCATGAAGCTGGATAATAATTGTTTGTACAAGAGTAATTGAGCAAAAGTGAGTACTTGGGATGGTGGCGTGTAGGCTGGGATCACATCCCTTGGGTACAGGTGGGTTGTCAGCTTGGAGATGATACCACCCTCTGAGCAGTAGAGTTTGGGAGGAGGGATAGATTGTTCATGGAGTGTGGAAACCGAAAGTGCTGTATCCTAGGCTGTTGAAGGACTGCAGAGTGTTCATATTGGCACCATGGAGCAGACTGTTCTTAGTGCAAGATGTGTTACATAACACAATCCAGAGATCCCCCTCACCTGAAAAGGCATAATTTTGTTATGCTAGGAGCATGTGTTTTCCTGCTTGAATGCATAGACACTCACATTTTAAGTGAAAAGTGTAACGTGTAACAAGGCCTTAATAACGCCTTGTCCTGGATTCTTCTAATGGCTATGTCTGACTCTTTTATGAGAGAAGGAAGAGCAGCTAAAAACAGGGAGCAGGAGCTAGTATTAGGCAGCCAAATCTAAACCAAATATCAAGCAGCAAAACTGGAGGAAAGGGTAAACTATCAGATCTGTATCTCTGCACTGAGGTAGCTGATTTAAAATGAGAGAAGGCAGCAGAGTAAAACTTGACTCTGTAAAAGGAAAGGCTAGGGACAGGATCCTGGATACATAGTATACCAGTAGATGATAAATTTGGAATCCATTACTTGCATTGGTATTCATTGGTCCTGTCTAGATAATAAAAAAGAAGGCATGTTTTAAAACCTAGTTAATTAACATGATCTGAAATACTTCCTGTAGACAATCTTAAATGTTCATTTGTATGCAGTGGCCACATTGCAACCTACAGGAAACCTAAAGGAAGAGACAAGATCTACTCAAACTGATACATTTATTTAATGGCTACAGAATGAACAAACTAATTTCTTTCTGTTATATCAGTGTTTCTCAGCTAGTGGGACATGAAGGCCATCTAGATGGGATGCAGAGAAGAGGTGGACTCCTGCCAGCAATTCTAGGTTTGCCACCCACACTTCTGCTACCATGTGCTTGTCAACCAGTCACTGGGGGGACACCCCCGCTGGCTCATTATTTATCATGGTGGGACCAGGGCTTTTGGGACCAATAGTTGGTGAGACATAAAGTGGAAAGGGTTGTGAATTGCTGTGTTACATAACAAGAATATTTACCAGTTGAGCAGTGCTGGGTTGGGTGTTTGAAATTAGAAGTGCTTTTATGCCTCAGTAAATCTAGTTTGTTCTTCTTTTAATGTGTGACCTCAGTTATCTAGGGAAAACCCAGCACTGGGATAATGATCAGCACAGCTGAGGGTTGCTGAGGCAACTAATAGGTGTCAGCTGACCTAGGTGGTGGGGCTTGGCCCTATAAAGCCCAGAGCCAGAGTCAGGCTGGCAGTTCTCTGCCAGCAGCTGGAGGGGCAGGAGTTCCCAGAGACAGTAGTGTGAGTACAGCTCACAAGAGCTCCAGAGGCTGGAGCAATGATGTAGAGTGGTAGCCAGGAGGCTTACTTTGTTATGGCCAAGTGCCTTATGTTTGAGTTACAGCCAGAGGTTTGTGTTATGTTTTGTTAGTATTGTGTTACACCGGTGGTTTGGGCGAGGCTGTAGGGGTTGGAGGAGGCCTCATGGGAGACCCACGGTAGCATGGGGATCCTCGTGCCAGGAGGGCGCATTATCCTCATAGGGACCCACAGGGTGTGGGGCCCAGGTGCCCAGGAGGGCGCAATTCAGTGCCAGCAAGGGCGCAGCACTACGGGGTGAGGAGACCCCAGGCCCAAGAGGGGCAGTATTTGAGATGCCCTATAAGGGGACAGTATTTTTAAGGAGCCCAAGTTCCCTGGAACAGCAGGCCCCTGGAGGGGGGGGCAGCACATAGAAGCCCATGAAGGGGCAACGACTGAGAGGCCCGCGAAGGGGCAGCATTGAGAAGCCCAAGAAGGGGCAGGTCAAACCAGCAAGAGACTAGCGCAGCATTAGACCCTGGCCTGAGGCTGGCTGCTATGGTGGACCCCAGAAGAGACAGGGGTTAGCAGCAGAGCGCCTCCTCAAGTAGGGCAAGTGCTGCAGTGGTCCCCTGGTTGAAAAGGGGATAGCAGCACGGTACACCTGGCCTGAGAAGAGGGTAGCTGTGCAGTGGGCCTACAAGACCAGTGGCTCACAAAGAGAAGCCTCTAGAGAAAGGGGGCACGGACAGAGAAGCCTCTAGAGAAAGGGGCAGGCTTGATTTTGACACACCAACGTCCGGGACATCAGCAAGGTTTGGGACGTGGTGTCAGGGGTGGTAGGAGCTGCGTTTGGCCCTAGGGCCGGAGTGCCTGGAGTGCACCCAGCATATGGGGGGGAACATCCCGGTGGGTCCAGGAAATCACAGGGACAAAGGTCCTGGTACGCCGCACCCAAGGCGGTATAAAGGTGGCCTCCCAATATATACCTCTTTATCATCAAAGTCGTGGCGGGCGAGAATAGAGGGTGCCTTGGGCCGGACTTGGCACGGACAGAGGGCCTTCAGGAGATCACAGCCCTGCTGAGGGACACCGCTGTGACACCCACCTAACATCAACCATGATGTTGTCCGTCAGGGCCAATGTTCTGGCCCTTCCTGGTGCTCAGTCCCTTAGGGGCTGCGGTCATTGGCTACTGGTGGTATTTGTACTAAGCATCCCCCATGGCCCCTCTTTGCTCTCGGCTTACACAGCGTCTGACTCCGCTCGGGCTTCAACCCCCCCTTGCCACATCATTTCCTCCCCAGGTCCAGTACCTGCCATCTATTGTCCACATCAGGGTTCCATCCCTGTTGTTTCTGCCAGTGTCTCAGTTGCTGCTGCCACCAACCTCCATCCACACCAGCCCTGTGAGCCACTCCTTGGGCCCTTGTTGGCCCAGTGTCCCTGTCGCGCTCCCCTTCCACAGGAGCCTCCATGTCCCCTCATTAGGATCGCCTGGGTGTTCTGGCTCTTCTGAGCCGGTTGGGGACACTGCTTCTGGTCCCCCCATTGTCCTTCCTACTGGGCCTTTTATCTTGATGCAGGGTGTCTGCCCAGCCAATCACCTCTGGCAAGGTTTTTTTTAAAACATGCCCAGGCAGACGGAGAGTTGTTTTTTTTTCTCTTTCTAGTTTCTATTCTTAACAAAATATTTGTTGACTCATTAAAGTTTTTGACATCATCATCATCATCATCATCCTGCTCTTCTTGAAATCTTGGGTTTTTTTGGCTTCCATGACTTCATCCTCTTTTGGTTCTGCTCTCACCTGCAGCCATGTGGAACTGCCATTCCAGGCAGCAGTGCTGGGATGCGGGCAAGCTGCCAGCTGTGGCCTGGCCAGGGGGCCTGCAGATAGGAAGCGGCCTGCCCAGGGGGACACAGGAGCTTGGAGTGCCCTCAGATTCCCTGCTTGCATGCCTCAGGGCTCAAAATACCTGCAGGCTTTTAAGGGCCTAAAGCTTGGCCTGCCACAGAGGCAGCCCAGCCCTGGGTCAGGACAGGCTCCCAGCCCAGAACCCTAGGGCAAGCCTCAAGCTGGCCCACAAGTGACAGGGCTGACCTGACAGCAAATTCGCTCTGATGTTGTGCCTAAACATGCAATACTGTGCAGTAATTAATTATGGGTAACACATTTACTTGCAAATGCAGGTAGCAAATTTACTTGCAATTAGCAATTTTTACAGTGCAATAAGCATGTGCACATGAAGACATATGTGCTTACTGCACAGTAAACCAGGCTACTGAGCAGTTAAGGGTCTCATGTAGATGCACCCACTGTAGGCTTCAGCCATGACTGGTTAAAACTTTTTTCTTCATTCTGTCTTCCCATCAAACAAGGTGTAGTATTTGGAGGTATACAGTATTGCAAGCAAAAAATATTGTATTTGTGGCCCCCCACATGTCCATATTCTCTTTCCTGTATACGTCCACTCTTGTAAAGTAAGAATAGTGGGCGTTTATACATATATTCCAGGATGTGGGGGAAAGGAGGGTGCTTTAATTAAAGCAGCTCCAAGAGCCACTCTAATTAAAGCACTCAGTGCATCACATGCATCAGTGTCCCCACACTGAAAAATGGTAGCTTGTCGAAGGAGCTTTAGTTAAAGCTCCCTACCACCATTTTTCAGCACTGATACACGTGATGTTGGAGTCTGCTGGAGGGTGGTAATTACCACACTCACTTAAACTCAGTTAATCAAATTGGAGCAGCTTCGATGCATGTGTATAGGTGCCCAATGGGACTAAGTTCCTATCCAAACCCAATCTTCCCAGGTTTAAGGAACCTCAGATCAGAAGATAGTTCAGACCCTTGTCTGAATGGCTGTCTAGGAAAACTTGATGGTGTCGGCTTTATGCTTCTTAAAACAGTAGATGGTACTGTTGTCAATAATATTTGGACTTTTCGTTTTCTCAGCTGTTTTGAAAATACAGCCTAAAGCAATTATGTAGAAAAAGAAGTGAACATGATGTTTAAAGTCTCCAGTTCTTAACCTATTAAAATGAGAAACACAGGAACAAAGCACTGCTGTATAAGAAAAAATTAACTTCAAAAAGAGAGAGGTGTCAAGGTGTGTTTGTATGGAGGGGAGTCAGCAACTGTTAATCTTATGTTGTATGTGCTAGAGGTCTGTGCAACCATCACTCCAAGAACTTCAGTGTGTACATCTAAGCAAGAGTATGAAGGAGTGGAGGCTGCCCTAAACCTACTATCCCAAAGGCCAGACTGAGTCCAGGCATTCAGTTCCTCAATGATTGTAGCGTCTGCCAGAGAGCAACAAACTAGACCTGTTGCTGACTGCCTAATGCCTCAACAAGGGTGTGTTTCTGTCAGGGTAAGCTCTCTTGACCTTTCTCCAACCAAAGATTACTCACAAGGCAGTGGGAGCTAGGGTTTTGAGGCTCCCTATACTTGCCTTACTCTGGAGTTGCAACCTTGTAGTATTTTATAGGAGCCATCCTGCCATGACTAGCCCCACCACATTGCTACCAAGCCCTCCAATTGGATGCAGTTTACAGTCATACCCAGGACCTACATCCCTAATATGCAAATGCAGAGAGGAATAGAAATTATGGGAAACAGAATGTTAATATAAAATAATATTAACATATTATTTAAAAACTGGGCATTCAACAGCCAGTGGTCAAAATGAAACGGTGTGGACCTTATCTGGTCTGTTAGGCCTGTGTTTCCAAAGTCTAGTGCATACTCCGTTTTCATTCACAAAAATGCAATGGAGAGCACATTTTGTGTTTAAAATAATGCAGTTCTACTGTTCTAATGTTGTTGAAATATGTCACTGTCCAGTTGAGAATCTGAATGTGATAGAAAAAATAGCATTGTTTCTGATGTCCAAATCATTCCAAATGAATAAGTTACAAATCTCTAGCAGCTGATATGTCACTGTGAACTGTGGATGGCGAAGTTAAGCTGGTAAAGCTTTAGTTAGAATGAATGTAGTAGAGTGGTCTGCAAAGGTTGTAGTATGGTGAAGCATTAAGTCTAATCCTTCACCATCTATCTTTATTTTACTCAAGTACTTGACTAGATACCACAGAAAATGCTAATCATTTTGTATCTGCATTGTGTAGCTGAAGAGCAATTTCCATACAGCATGTAATGTTCACCCATAACAGTCTGCTTTTCCATTTGATGACTCAAGTATTTTTTTGTAGTACTTCCCATTTATAAACAGATGGGCTGCAACATTCACATCTAAACCATTCCACTCTCACACTCAAAGCCAGGTTATTGTGGTAAAGTTATCTAGATTTTACCACTGGTTCCTAAGAAAGTGATGTTGTTGACATATTAATCATCCATGAGTCTCCACCTTTATCACTGACCAGCTTTATTAGAGTTAAGCAGAAATGTGATAAAGAAAGTTACTCTGTATCTTATTTCTCTCTTTCTGCATAAAGATCCACCTTCTTGAATATGTTGCAATATAGCAAATTTATTTAAATATGTCAGAAGAAATAAGTAAATACTTATGTGTTTTGCTGTATCAGGGTTGTCATTTCTACAGGATTTGGTGCTAATGAACTAACATAAACAGTTTATACTAAAATGTACTGACTGAAATTTAAGTTACAGTAAATATCAATGTGGTGCCTATCTTCAAGAAAGGGCAGAAAGTAGATCCCGGGAATTACAGGCCAATCAGCTTGACCTCAATCCCTGGTAAGATTCTCAAGAAAATTATCAAGGAGACCCTTCTGGATAAGCTGGCTGAGGGCAACACCCTAAGAGACGGCCAGCATGGGTTTGTCATGGGTAGGTCTTGCCTGACCAATTTCATCACCTTCTATGACCAGGTGATGTATCAAGGGAAGAGGGAGAAGAGATTGACGTCATATATCTGGACTTTAAAAAAGCCTTTGATCTGGTGTCCTCTGACCTCCTTGTGGCAGAAAAGCCACCTTGGGTGCCCCTCTCCAGAAACCTCTCCCTGTGCCAGCCTGAGGGGCTGCTGGTAAACCCCTCAGGGCAGGGATTTC